>OU744735.1:21957288-22557288 GCA_916613615.1 Steromphala cineraria | reverse complement strand
GGTCACAGGAGTCACAACCTTAAAAACCTATTTTCATCTTCTTCTCCAGTTCTAAAAGGACTAGAGAGTTGAAAATGATATGTGCAGACTCCTTGGCCAATGGGGATTCTTAATTGTAGATTTCGTGACCCCATGACCCCAAATAGGGTCACAGGGGTCACAACCTTAAAAACCTATTCTCATCTTCTTCTCCAGTTCTAAAAGGACTAGAGAGTTGAAAATGATATGTGCAGACTCCTTGGCCAATGGGGATTCTTAATTGTAGATTTCGTGACCCCATGACCCCAAATAGGGTCACAGGGGTCACAACCTTAAAAACCTATTTTCATCTTCTTCTCCAGTTCTAAAGGGACTAGAGAGTAGAAAATGATATGTGCAGACAACTTGGCCAATTGGGATTCTTCATTGTAGATTTTGTGACCCCATGACCCCAAATAGGGTCATAGGGTTCACAACCTTTAAAACCAATTCTCATCTTCTTCTCCAGTTCCAAAAGGACTAGAGAGTTAAAAATGATATGTGCAGACTCCTTGGACACTGGGGATTCTAATTTGTAACTTTGGTGACCCTGTGACCCCAAATAGGGTCACAGGGGTCACAACCTTAAAAACCTATTTTCATCTTCTTCTCAAGTTCCAAAAAGTCTAGAGAGCTGAAATTATATGTGCAGACTCCTTGGCAAATGGGGATTCTTAATTGTAGATTTCGTGACCCCATGACCCAATTAGGGTCACCTGTGTCACAACCTTAAAAACTTATTTTCATCATCATCTTCAGTTCCAAAAGGTCTATTGAGCTTAAAGACTGCATGTAGACTCCTTGGCCAATTGGGATTCTAAACTGTAGGTTTTGTGACCCCAGGACCCCAAATAGGGTCACAGGGGTCACAATCTTAATAAAAGTACCGAGGGTACAGAAGCTCACCTTAAAATGAATGATGTGGTAAAATGGTTTAATTATACATGTAACCATCTTTTATATAATTGATTATGGCTGCCATCATGATTTTTTTATCTTTTAAAATTCTAGTCTTCTTTTGGAAACCACTAGAGCTTGAACAAACATTAATACACGGATGATATAATCATGATAAGTTAACAAGCAGGTTTTTGTATAACTTTTTTGTATACCTGTGGCTGAATTGGTGACCATCTTGTACTTTTTAATCTTCAAAATGCTACTTTTATGTGGGCATCCGTATTAATTTCATTATGATATCTTGATTGGTTTAGGTGTATCCATTTAAATGTCATTCATTACTTACAGGATGGTGGCCACTTACATTTGTTTTGTAGTGAATCATTAATATGATTTCAAGATTATTTCACTGATGGTTATGCTGCATGGGATATTGAGAATCCCAAAAGTACAGATTTTTCAAGGAATATGAATGACTGATTGAGAGGAAAGTCATAAACACAGCAATGCATAAGACACGTTTATTTTGTTCACATAATATTTACATGTCAAGTGACCATGAGATGTCTTTCATTAAAGTATCAATTTATTTAACACTCATACAGTACTATAATGGTAAACATTTTTGCATTGTCAAATCAACAGAGAGATATGACAAATCAAATTTCCTTACTTTTCTTACTAAACCCTTTTCGATTTTCATCTGCATATTTATTCCACATCAACTTATCATGTAGATTGCTAAACACAAAGCTTATTGTAGACAAGTTTTGTGTAAGTTGTTATTCTTAGAAAGAACACTGTCATGAGAATACAAGTCCATAACTTTTATTGCATACACATGGGCCATGGCCATATATAGCATAATGCTCTACCATATCAATTGGGTCAGGTTGATTATGCAACAGACTAGCAGCTGACACTGTGATGCTAGCAGCCTGCCTTGGGATGTGTATTAGACAGCATAGTGGAATATCTGAACTCTGGTTGACCCCTTATGTGTGGTATTTAAAGGAATATAAGGGAGATACCATTGTTTAAAATTTAACATGTTTAATGTGATTTGGTTTTTGCAGCTAGTTGCCATAAAGATTTTAAACAAATTAATCAATTATGTTTGTCTTTCATCTTAATTTTTTTTAGAAACACTTAAAAATATAGAACAACTTGCACGACAATCTTAAATATTCCATATTTAAGATAATATTATGATTAGTAAGTTCAAATTAGAGAATTTATATGGTGCCAGTGATCACTTGATGAAAGCTTAAAATTTAATAATAATGATGTGTCATCTGCAGCTGAAAAGTCAATATGGCTGCTATTGCGGCCATCTTGGATTCTCAAAACTGAAACGTCTACCTTTCTGTGCGGAATCACTATAGGTATAACATACTACAATATAAAAATGATATCTAGATTGGTTTAGGAGAAATAGTCTTTGTCATGAAATCTAATTGAAAATTCAATATGGCTGCCATGGCGGCCATATCGGATTCTCAAAACTCAAACGTCTACCTTTCTGTGCGGAAACACCATAGGTATAACATACTACAATTTCAGAATGATATCTGTATTCATTTAGAAGGAGTAGTCTTTTTCATGAAATCTAATTGAAAATTCAATATGGCTGCTATTGCGGCCATCTTGGATTCTCAAAACTGAAACGTCTACCTTTCTGTGCGGAATCACTATAGGTATAACATACTACAATATAAAAATGATATCTAGATTGGTTTAGGAGAAATAGTCTTTGTCATGAAATCTAATTGAAAATTCAATATGGCTGCCATGGCGGCCATATCGGATTCTCAAAACTCAAACGTCTATCTTTCTGTGCGGAATCACCATAGGTTTAACATACTACAATTTCAGAATGATATCTGTATTCGTTTAGAAGGAGTAGTCTTTTTCATGAAATCTACTTGAAAATTCAATATGGCTGTCATGGTGGCCATCTTGGATTCTCAAAACTGAAACGTCTACCTTTCTGTGAGGAATCACCATGGATATAACATACTACAATTTCAGAATGATAGCTGTATTCGTTTAGAAGGAGTAGTCTTTTTCATGAAATCTAATTGAAAATTCAATATGGCTGCCATGGCGGCCATCTTGGATTCTTAAAACTGAAACGTCTACCTTTCTGTGAGGAATCACCATGGGTATAACATACTACAATTTCAGAATGATATCTGAATTCGTTTAGGAGGAGTAGTCTTTTTCGTGAAAGTTTACGGACGGACAGACGGACAGACGGACGAAGCGCCATGACATAAGCTCACATTTACTTTGTAAAGGTGAGCTAAAAACCTATTTTTCCCCATTAGATGACAGTCTATGGCAAATTTATTTCTCCTTGGATATTTTAGTATGGACTTCTTTCACTGTCTAGTAATCTAGAAAGTGTTGAATAATAAATCATTTGGGTAAGGAAATATATTCCGAAATCGTTACATTTGTTTTGTAATTTTGTTATAGATTTTCTTGCAATAGGTAACATCAGTTCCATTTTAGCTCATCTGGCCTGTATAAAGCAAATTTGATATGATGCCTGATGAGCTACAGAGCCAATGGCTCTATTTTTAGCTCCTGAAAGGCCAGATGGGCTCATGGCATGGCTTGGTTTTGGGCGTGCGTTCGTGCGTCCATCCATCTGTCTGTAAACTTTGTGGAATTTCAACTTCTTCTCCAGAACCATATAGCCTAGAAAGCTGAAACTTTGTGTACAGACTCCTTGGCTAGTGAAGATTATAAATTGTAGCTTTGGTGTCCCTGTGACCCCTAATAAGGGCCACAGGGGCGACACCCTTAAAACCTCTTTTCATCTTCTTCTCCAGAAGCATAAAGCCTAGAAAGCTGAAACTTTGTGTACAGAATGCTTGACTAGTGAGGATTTTAATTGTAGCTTTGGTGGCCCTGTGACCCCTAATAAGGGCCACAGGGGCCACACCCTTAAAACCTCTTTTCATCTTCTTCTCCAGAAGCATAAGGCCTAGAAAGCTGAAACTTTGTGTACAGAATGCTTGACTAGTGAGGATTTTAAATTGTAGCTTTGGTGGCCCTCTGGCCCTAATAAGAGTCACACCCTCAAAACCTATATACATCTTCTTCTCCAGGAGCATAAGGGCTAGAAAGCTGTCACTTTTTGTGCGGACTCCTTGACTAGTGAGGATTAATAAATGTAGATTGTGTGAACCTGTGGCTCCTACTAGGGGGGGGGACCACATTGACAACACCCTAAAGCAAAATGAAATGTAAAGCCTGGTGAGCTACAGAGCAGATGGCTCTATTTTTTGTCTTTCGATTTCAGCATTATATATTAACTAAATCCATAATTGATAAGAACCTAATAAATACTGAAATTTGTTTGAAAAACATTGAAGTTATTTAGCAAAAATAACGTCCATTTAAATAATGAATGGTGTACTTCTTAAAAATTAAACATGAGAAAAATGTTTCTTCAAGGTTTTCATATCAATATTAAGCAATGCCTAAACATGGTTATGAAAGATTGATAGCAGTCAAAGAACCCTTTGCAAAACATATATGAGTCATTCTCAAAAGTTGACAGAACTTTGTCAGAATTCATTTCTTGTTAACTTCTAACTAACAATCTAACTGGCAAGTAGTTAAATTGTAATCTAAATGACCAAGTAAATATTTTTCGGTTATTTTTGTAACCAAAATTATGTTTTGGTTTGTATCTAGGTGCAAAGTCCAGGAATCTGAGGTCTATGTTTTTCATATCCTTGTTTGAATATATTTTTTTCTGCATAATTTTGTCCTAAAATATAGTGCTTATCCTCATTCCTGATAGATTTTTACAACTTTTATGTTAAAATTTTATGTGAAAATCTAAGTTATTATCTTGTATACAAATGTCTTGCCTGGAACAGATATATAAAATTCAGAAAAAATCAATGATCCATGATCTTTTGAAAGAAAACACTTCTGTCATGCTGATCATCAACCATAGCTTTGGAGTATTGAAGATGCCTTGCTCGCTGAAAATGTTGATGGAAAAGTGAAAATTGTTGAGTATTATGTTTCCCCCCGAAGGGTCGGGAGACATATTGGTTTTAGCTGAGTTCCCGTCGGCGTTGGCGTTGGCATTGGCGTCGGCGTTCCAATTTCGTTTCCGGAGCATATCTCTTAAACTATGTGACCGATCATCACCAAACTTGGTATACTGTCTCTCCATATCATGTAGATGTGCCTTTTGGAGGTTATAGATTTGTTTTAATTTAATATTTTTTTATTTCTATGGCAACAATTTGGACTTAGTCTCTTTCAAGGGTTTCAGCATCAAATCATTTAGAATTTTGAATATTTTGTTTGCTACAATTGTGGAGTTGATAGGTTATTTATTCAAGTTGAATTATACAGAGAACATTAATGGTGCTTTATGATAGTATTGTTTAGAGGTTTGGAGCATTTGAGGAAGGGGGAGACATCTGTTTTTATGGGTAAAAACACTTTCTAGTTTTTTATTGGCGTCTTTCAGATAACACAAATTATCAAAACATATAACCATCTTTCAATAGATGCGTCTTTTCTATGCATGCTGAACCAAAACCACTACACAATGATGGTGTATAAAATGGGACAAGGACTGTTCATTATTTTTCAATTGATTAACAAATGAAATTTGTCTTTCATATAACAGTCTTTTCTGTAACAGGTGTTTTTGTCATTGGAAAGAACCAGAACCAGAAAGCTGAAACTTTGTGTACAGACTCCTTTACTAGTGAGGATTATGAATTGTAGCTTGTTAAGGGCCAGAAGGACCACGCCCTTATAACCTATTTTTATCTCCTTCTCCAGAAGCAATAGGCCCAGAAAGCTGAAACCTTGTGAATATACTCTTTGACTAGTGAGGATTATGATTTATAGCTTTTGTGGCCCTGTGGACCCTAATAAGGGCCTCAGGGGCCACATCCTTTAACCTAATTTCATCTTTTTCTCAAGAAGCATCAGGCCTAGAAAGCTGAAACTTTGTGTGCAAACTCCTTAGTAACATAGTTAGATAAGGAGGAATCCAAATTGTACATTTGGTGACCCTGTTGTCCAAAGTAAGGGAGGAACCACATTTGCCACACCCTAAAGCAAAATTGATATGAAGCCTGATGAGCTACAGATCCACTGGCTCTATTTTTTCAACTTAGTGTACAAGTGTTTATCACATGAAAATATTACTATATTTTTTTTATTTTGACGTTTAGTAACAACATATATGCTAAGGTGGATACTACAATGCAAAATCTTTACATACAAATGTTTTTTTTAAAAAAAACACACATGCATCACTGTCGTTACTGGAAAGACATTGTCTCTTCATTAGTGTAATTAGTGTTAATTAAGATATCATACATAATTAAGCCTCAAATACATTTGAAATCTGATGTTTAAAATTATACCTTACCATTTTTTAAAGAAAAAATCTAGAATCATTATTTTATTTTTATGGCTTTTATACATAAAAAAGTTGCATCTTATGAGAATGACTCATATATGTATTAATCAAATATTTTTTCAACATCACATGCTAAATGAAGAAGAGATCAAAGTCACAACAATCGTTTTTGATATTTTATTCATTAAATCTTTATTAGTTTTTTTTTCTCATTTGCAAGCTTTTTTGTTTTGTTTTTTTCTCCAGCAATTGTTTAATGCAATTACATTAGCATGAAATGATAAGAGTGGTATTTTTCCATGGCAGACAGTAGCACGTTTTTATTGCGAAAAAAAGGCGATGTCAGGAAAATGAAAATTAATGGTTCCAATTGAAAGACAATGTATTTAAACTAAATGAAGCAGTAATAATTCAAATATATAATGTAAAGTTTAGCCATGCGATTCCTTTTTCTTACAAAAAATGAAATAAAGGTGTTCACACAAAATGGCCGCCAATGGATTTTATGTGAATCTCCATACTTTGTCCTCTGACTATGGATAACTGGTTTGTGTTATGAGATTTTTGACAATATCAAAATAATGCATTTAGCATTAAAGTACAATTATCAGTGAAAATTCTAAAATAAAAAATTATCAAAAAACGTGCTACTGCCCCTTAAAAATAAATCTTTATTACTTAAATAATTTTTCTATGTAAAAGGTTCCAGAAGGACTTGTGCCAGTGATGAGTGCAAGTAAGAGCAGTTACGGAGAAGTAGCAAATCTATCTGGAGACAAGCAGACGCATTACTTCAGCCAGCACGTGCCTATACAAGTCTATCTGGTGGCGCTAGCTGTCGGTGACCTCAAGTCGGCCGAGATCGGACCTCGGAGTAGAGTGTATGCAGAACCAAGTGTTCTGGTGAGTAGAGGTCTAAGTAAACCTAGCCACAATATTGTCCCTTTCACTCCTATACAGAGTCTAGAAAGGTCTAGTAGAGGGTCGCATCAGCCGACCTTTCTGCGACCTATGACCCTCAAACATTATACGTGCGAAGGCAGACTATTTTGCTTGGTAAGCTGAGTTCTGATTGGTTAATTCGATTCCTGGGCTGACGCGACCCTCTACTAGGCGTTTTTAGACTCAGTATAGAAGTGAAAAGGATAATATTGAGGCTAGGTTTACTTAGACTGGGCGAGATCTTAATTAACACTTATGGGACTGTTGCACATTTTTTTCCTAAAGAGAGGGATCTCAAAGACACCAAAAATGTATTAAGCCAATTGCAAGATAAACTTTTTCATCAAAATGAGGCAGGGTGAGATATAAGTATTTGAACTGGCTTTGGCTGGAGGGATATCTATGTAGCTGAATTGGTAGAGTGTCTGCTTCTCGACTTGGACGTCCTGCGTTCAATCTGGAGCTGATCTCACAATCACTTCTGTTACATTTGGCACCAATTGTGGGGCCTAGCTAATCCCTCTAAAGATAATAAGTTTTGCAGAAACTAATATGAGTTTAGAAATATTTCTAAGAAATATAATTGGTAACACTGAACCTTCTTGACTATCTCTGTGTGCTTTGAGCAGGATATCCAGCCTGGAAATGCGCTATATAAATGCTCTTGTTATTAGAAGTATTATAATAAACATGCAATTGCCCCTTTCAGGCAAAACTTGGAATGTAAAATATAAAAAAATGGGTGTAGATTTTCCAGTAAGGGTTCTTAATGCTATATATGCTTATTGAAGTAATATATGACTCGGATTGTCTTTCTAAATTTTCTAATATGGCTTCAATGACTTTCTCCAGGAAAAGGCAAAAGCTGAGTTTGATGGAGTAGTTGAAGAGTTCCTGACAACTGGGGAGCGTCTGTTTGGACCATATGTGTGGGGTCGGTATGACATTCTGATCATGCCCCCCTCCTTCCCGTACGGGGGCATGGAGAACCCCTGTCTGACCTTCGTGACCCCCTGTATCCTTGTGGGCGACAAGTCCCTCACTGATGTCGTCATTCATGAAATTGTGAGTAGCTTGAAATTTATCAAATCAAGTTTTCTGCACTGATACAGAGATCCTTACCAGTAATTATACCCCCGCTACGACGTAGTCGGGGGTATATAGCGCTCCGCGTGTCCGTCCGTGCGTGCGTGCGTCCGTCCTTGCGTCCGTCCGAAATCGTTTCCGGAGCATTACTCAAAAACTATACCACTTAGAAACTTAAAATTTGGTATGGAAGTAGCCTATATGGTGCTGTGGTGCCATTAAGGGGTTTCAGCTCAATGGTCCAAATAATTTTTGAAATTTTGACCAAAAACGGTCCGATTTTTGGACTTTGTCTCGTTTCCGGAGCATAACTGAAAAATTATACCACTTAGAAACTTCAAATTTGGTATGGAAGTAGCCTATATGGTGCTGTGGTGCCTTTTAGGGGTTTCAGCTCAATGGTCCAAATAATTTTTGAAATTTTGACCAAAAACGGTCCGATTTTTGGACTTTGTCTCGTTTCCGGAGCATAACTGAAAAACTATACCACTTAGAAACTTCAAATTTGGTATGGAAGTAGCCTATATGGTGCTGTTGTGCCTTTTAGGGGTTTCAACTCAATGGTCAAAATAATTTTTGAAATTTTGACCAAAAACGGTCCGATTTTTCGACTTTGTCTCGTTTCCGGAGCATAACTGAAAAACTATACCACTTAGAAACTTCAAATTTGGTATGGAAGTAGCCTATATGGTGCTGTTGTGCCTTTTAGGGGTTTCAACTCAATGGTCCAAATAATTTTTGAAATTTTGACCAAAAACGGTCCGATTTTTCGACTTTGTCTCGTTTCCGGAGCATAATTGAAAAACTATACCACTTAGAAACTTCAAATATGGTATGGAAGTAGCCTATATGGTGTTGTTGTGCCTTTTAGGGGTTTCAACTCAATGGTCCAAATAATTTTTGAAATCTTGACCAAAAACGGTCAAACTTTTTACTTTGTCTTGTTTCCGGAGCATATATAAATACCAAATGACTTGCACACTTCAAATTTGGTATGGAAGTATACAGTCGAACCTCGGATACCCAGACTCCGTATATCCATAAATCTCACCTTACGGACAAAGATTTTTCAAACATTGTGTCTATATTTCTTAAGAAAAATGACCCAGTTAACCGGACGATTTGCTATCCGGACGATTTTCACCTGTAACCAAAACAAGGTTCGACTGTATAGTGCTGTTGTGCCTTTTAGGGGTAATTCCAGGGTTCCCAGAATTTTATTCAAAAACTACATAGCCGGGGATGTTTTGAAGTGAAATAGTTTTTAGGGTTGCAAGATCATTGTGTTCTAAGTCATAATCATAAATTTTCAAATTAATGTTACGTGAAGGCGGTCAAACTACAGGCGGGGGTATGTGAGCCGTGCTCACTTTTGCCTTGTTCTTTCAACTGGTAGGACATACAGGTAATATCAAGTGTAAAAGTGACACAGAGTATCTTTCTTAAAATTTTATTTGGTATTGATAAGATACAAAATATCTAATATGCCGATTGAAGTTCATATCTCATCACTGGACTTGCAAATATATCCATTTATGCATAATATCTCAATTTTTAATACTTACCCCACTTCAGATATTGCATATTACCTATACTTCCGATAAGAGATTGGAAAACGTGTTGGTATATGTCATCTTAACTTCGTATTGTATACAATGGATCATGATGTATACCAACGCGACATCGTACCGGAAGGAACGAGTCCAATCCGTCACGTGACCACGTTAGAAAATCACATTCCATGCTTATCGCTGCGCGATTGTGGACGTGTTTTGCTAAGGATTTGTTATCGTGGTTTGAATAAATTCTAACTTTAAGTTTGTTCCCTGTTAACTACGGTATGTTTCCTTTTGTCATCTTGTTGTGTGTGATGTGAATAAAGCAGTACGGTAAACCTACCTGTTGAATTCTGCATTTACGACGTTTTTGTCGTAATTTTCCCCTTTTTGGTGCACTTCAAGTTCTTCTTGGCTTGATATTACCTTAGTATCCTCGGTAATATCCATTAAACTCACTTATGCACCCTAAATTTCCATAATTTTCACTAAATTCACACCTCAAAACTCTTCGTGTTTTTTCTTCGGGGTTCGCACTTTTGTATTACTGCGCCTCGCACGTGTTTTGCTAAATATTCCTTTTGAAGGTTTTTTCCATATTTTTTGTATTATCACCCTTCCCATACCTTAGGGTTACTTAATACACTAATTTGTTGCTCCTTTTTCCATCGCAATTTCCCCCTTTTTTGCGGTGTTAATTTGGCACTTTTTTCTTCGCTACTTGCGTTCACCCTTTTGCCGCTTGTAGCTTCCTCAGGCCTTATTCAGGTTTGATATTGATTTATTCACATTACATTACGGGTTGGTTTTTTCTACCCGTTTGTGTGTATTTCATGCTTTAAATACATTTTATATGCATTTTCATAGCATTCCAATGCTCTGGTAATATATTCCTTCATTACTTCTCATCTTTCATGTCTATGACTTTTTTTGATGAGTGTTTTTTATTATTATTCCTTAAAGCTCCACGCTCATTCCAACAATATTTTACTGCATATTCTTGCGTAATACATATTGTTTTCTTTTCTTACGCTTTATCCACTGTATATTTTTATGCAATGTTTTTTCCCTATGCATAATTCTATTGTTTTTTATTTGGGAAAGGAAAAAAAACAAAAAAACAATTGCCTTTGTGTTCATTCCTTTACTTAAAGAATGTTTCTGCTTATCTTTCTTTAGGTGAGTGTTAATGACGAGGGTTTTCTGCTCTACTTGTAAGAGCCTGAAGTCCTCTAAAGACCCTCACCCCCTGTGCCCGGACTGTGTGTCCCGTTACTGTGAGGTTGACGACAGGTGCATCTTTTGTCGTGGTCTTTCGACACCTGATTTCAAGGCTTTCTCTGTGGCGAGGAGAAAGAGGTTCATCCAAAGGAAGGCTAGAGCGACAACCATTGCTCCCCCTATGGCAACCAAGGATGTTCCTTCGCCTGCCGGCGAGGGTACGCCTCCCCCACCAGTGGTACCTACTGTACCAACACCCGTACCTACGCCTGTGGCACCTCCTGTCTCCTTCCCGTCGCTGTCCCGGGAGGAGTTTGAGGAGGCTGTTAACCCCGGAGCACCTGCAATCAGTGTGCTCGAATCTATGGTTACTAGGATCGTGAGGGAGCGCGACCGGCGTTCCATCTCTCCGGATCTTCGTCTCCCGGCCCCACTGGCCCCGGACTTCCCTGTGCCTACGTTTCGCCGCAGGTCTACGGCGCCTGCTACTGTGTCACGTCCTGAGGCTTCACATCGCTTACGTACGCCGTCACCGCCCCCTCCTAGTCGCTACTACCTGTCCCCGACTAGCACCGTGGTGGACGACAGGCATTTCTTCAGGGATCAGCAGGTGTGTGTGCCAAGTGTTCGGCGTCGTCGTGCTCCCCCAGAGGACGATTTTTATCCGACTAGCGGCCAGCACCAGTCTCCCACTAGGCGCTCATCGCCCGGCAGACGGCGTTCTCCGCTTACTCGGCGCTCCTCGCCCACCCGGCGCTCCTCGCCCACTCGACACTCCTCGCCCTCTCGGCGCCCGTCGCCTACTCGACGCCCGTCGCCCTCTCGACGCCCGTCGCCCACTCGACGCCCGTCGCCCCCTCGGCGCTCATCGCCTCGGCGCTCCCCTCCTCGGCGCCCCTCGCCTCGGCGCTCCCCATCTAGAGCTTCTCCAGTGAGGCGTTCACCAGTGCGACGTTCTCCTGTACGACGTTCTCCCGTACGACGCTCTCCCGTACGTCGCTCACCCGTGCGTCGCTCACCCGTGCGTCGTTCACCTGTGCGTCGGTCGCCGGCTAGACGTTCGCCTATGCGTCGGTCACCAAGGCGTGCTCCTGCTCAGCCGTCTCCTCCTCGCCAGTCACCACCTCGGCGTAGGTCTCCACCGCCTCGTCGTTCTCCCAGGCGTTCTCCTTATCGGTCGCCTCAGCGCTCTCCCCGTCGCTCTAGGTCACCTGTCCGACGCCCTCCCTCTTCGGTTGCTTCTACTGGCCAGCGCTCGCGTTCGCCCCCGTTCCAGGAGGAGCAGCACTTTGTGCCGGATTACGAGGAATATTTGGAGGATATTTCCGATGAGGAAGGCTCCCACCTTGAGCTGGCTGGGGTGTATGCCTGGATCGCGGATCGCCTGGTGACCTGTCCTTCTCCGGGCCCTGGAGTTGACAGCCGGTTCGCCATCTGGGATGATCCAGAGTTGTTGATCCCCCCTCATCCAATCGTGAAGGACGCCCTGGAGGACCTGGACGAGGACTTCCAGAGGCTAACTCTTAACCCCTCCTTCAAGCTAGCAAGGAATTCTACGTCGAGCTTCAAGGTCCACTCTCTGGAAGCTTTTAATTCGGGCGCAGTCCAGGATGACTCGGCGCAGCGGTTGTCAGACGCCTCGCGGGCCCTCTATAAGGTCCAGGATGTGAAACTGCAAAATATTGATACAGAGCTGCGCAGGACGATCAAGCCTCTCTCTGCCCTGGCTTCATCTACAGAGGCGCTTATGCAGGACCTCAAGGAGGTCAACCCTTCGCGGTTGGACCACATGGCTACCATGTTCAGGTGGCAAGCCAATTCTATCTCTACGATAGTCAGTCATGTGCGGGCGGCGTTAGCCCATACCTCCTTGATCAGAAGAAACGGCCTGCTAGCCCCGTGCGTGTGGCAGGAGGAGTTCAAGAAGCGCTTGATTCGAGCTCCCCTGTCTTCACCATCTCTCTTCGCTGAGCGTATCCCAGAGATACATAGGGAACACACCCAGGTGACTCAGGCTGAATTTACTTTTCAGGCCTCAAAGTTTGTTACGGCCTCGTTCCCATCCAACCCTACTGTCGGCAAGTCCTACACTGCTCGCCGGAAGTCCGTGCGTGGTGCCTTCCGTGGCAGGGGAGCGCGCAACCAGCGTGGAAACCAGGGATACTCGTACGGCGCTCCAAACTACCAGCGCCGACAACGCAACCCCCAGACGCCTGGTAAAAAGAACAAGGCGTTCTACAAACGCCGTTGAAAGATCAGTCAATCACGACTGGGATCTCCCGCCCCCAGTCGTCCCAATCACAGAAGTCCCCGTAGGCGGGAGACTAGGGATCTTCTGGCAAAATTGGATCATGCTGGAGGATCCCTTTATCACCGAAATCCTGAAGACCGGCTACAAGTTGCCAATAGCCAGGTCACCGCCTCTGACCAACCTGCCCCGGTCACGCGTGTATTCGTTAGCTCAACAGATGCAGCTGTCAACCAACATCAAGACGCTGCTAGACAAGAGAGCACTAGAGAAGGTGCTAGAACCCAACGACTCCCCAGGGTTCTACTCTCCCATCTTTCTTGTCCCCAAGAAGAACTCGGACAAGATGCGGATGATCCACAACATGGCGGTGTTCAACGATCTCTATCTCACAGAGCCACCTCATTTCCGCATGATTTCCCTGGATCTACTGCGTTCCAAGCTGTCCCACAACGACTGGCTGGTCAGTCTAGATCTTCAGGACGCCTACCTCCACGTTCCCATTTACAGACCTCACCGGAAGTTCCTGCGGTTCGAGTTCCTGGGAACCCATTACCAGTGGAGAGTGCTCCCGTTTGGCATTTCCACGGCCCCGTGGTTATTTACACGCATCACAGCGCCGATCGTTCGTTTTCTCCACCTTCGGGGGATCGAGTTCGATCCATACATCGACGACTGTTTGATGAACCACGGGTCGCGTCAGGTTCTACAAGAGCAAACCCAGTTCGCCATCCGTCTTCTCCGTCAGTTGGGCTGGTTGATCAACGTGGAGAAGTCCCACCTTGTCCCGACCCAACAACTGTCCTTCATCGGAGGCTTGTTCCTCACAAACCGAGATCTCGTCTTGGTCCCGCCAGACAGGTGGACCAAGATTCAGGGGTTTGTGGGTCGAGCACTACACCAGTCGATGTCCCTCAGGGAGTGGCAGTCCCTTCTAGGTCTACTGTCGTCAGCCCAAGCCCTCACCACCAGGGGTCGCCTGATGCTCAGGCCTCTTCAGAGGTTTCTCGCCCCTTACATACAGCAGGACGACCTGAAGTTGAAGTTTTCCCTCCCAGCGGACCTCCGGGTCTTCCTTCGCTGGTGGAGGGTCGAATCGAATGTCTGCGCAGGAGTCTCCTTGACAGAGCTTCCCCACAATCAACAGCTGTTTGTGGACGCCTCACTCCAGGGCTGGGGTGCTCATCTAGGCCAGCAGACAGCGGCAGGGCTGGGGTCCGACGTTCAAGCGAGCTGGCACAGCAACAATCTCGAGCTTCAGGCAGTGATTCTGGCAGTCTCTCACTGGCTTCCAACGCTGCGGGGTTCTCGGCTCCTGGTGGCCTCAGACAATTCCACAGTAGTGTGGCTCATAAGGAACCAGGGCACCACACTGTCAGGTCATCTTTTGGAGCAAACGTTCCAGTTGTTCCACCTGTTGGACGAGAACCATATTCAAGTCAAAGCCCGCCACATCCCAGGTTGCAGAAACGTTCTGGCGGACGCTTTGTCAAGGCCAGGAAAGCCCTCTCCAACAGAGTGGATGCTCCATCCGGAGGCGTTCAGTCTGATCTGCAGACAGTTTCATCGCCCATTGATAGATCTGTTCGCAACGAGTCTGAACGCTCGTCTCCCAGTATACGTGTCCCCGCTGCCGGATCCAGCAGCCTGGGCAGTGGACGCCCTATCAATGTCATGGGAAGGACTGGACGCCTACGCATTCCCCCCTCCTGTCCTTCTTCCCAAGGTGGTGGAAAAGATTCGGTCGACGATGCAGACCAATCTGCTTTTGGTCGCGCCCTACTGGCCAGCGAGGTCGTGGTTCCCGGAGCTAAGAAGTCTCGCCGCAAGCGATCCGGAACCTCTTCCTCCATGGCCCCGACTCCTTCTGCACCCTCACAGTCGCCTGCCTCACCCCGACCCAGAGCGGTTTCATCTGTCCGTCTGGGTCATATGCAGAAGGCCCTGAAGGCCAAAGGGTACTCCTCGCGAGTAGCCAAGGCAATCTGCAAAGCCCATAGGGTATCCACAAGGTCTCTTTACGATGACAAGTGGTCGTCTTTCGAAAAGTACTGCAAGGACCGTTCCAAAGACCCGGTGGCGGCGTCACCTCAGCTGGTGGCCGAGTTTCTCCTGCACTTAAGGACAAGAAGACACTTGAAAGGGGGCACGATTTCAACGTATCTGTCAGCCCTCAATTCAGTTCTGGCGGTCAAATCCAACACAAAGTTCTCCAAGACGCCAGAACTGATCGCCATGCTGAAGTCCTTCAAGTTGGAGGACCAGAAGCTGAAGTTTCGTGCGCCAGCGTGGGATTTGAACCTTGTACTAAGGCACTTGCGTGGCGCTCCCTATGAGCCTCTGGAAGAGTCTTCCTTCATCAATTTGTCTCGTAAAACAGCGTTTCTTCTGGCTCTTGCTACAGCAGCAAGGGTTAGCGAAATTCATGCTCTGGATGTTACGAGAGTGCGTTTTGAACCCTCTCGCAAGGGTGCAGCTCACTTAGGGTTGCTGTGGAACTTCGTGGCAAAGAACCAGCTCCCTGGTCAGCCAGACAGAATGTTTGTGGTGCCTCCCCTGTCAAGGATAGTGGACCACAGGGAAGTGGAAGAAATTTCCTTGTGTCCAGTGAGAGCTCTTAAGGAGTACATTAAGTGTTCGGCAGGGAAGAGGGGAACTCGGAAAAGGCTATTTATCCCCTTCTCCTCGACTAACAAGGGCGAAGTAAATAAGAATACCATCGGTTTGTGGCTCCGCCAGACTATTTTGGCAGCTTACGATGAGGCAGGACTGCCACATCCGGTAGCAAACAACCCCCATGAGATACGTGCCTTGGCATCTACTATGGCTCTCCACAGGAACATCTCTGTGCCTAGCATCATGGAGGGCTGTTTCTGGAGGTCTACGTCGGTTTTTGCAAGCCACTATCTCCGTGACCTAGCAGTGGAAGACGTGGAAGGGCTTCAATCCTTTGGACCCTTGGTTGTCGCCCAGCGACTGACTGTCCCGTCGTCTCATTAGGTAGGGTTCTCTCCCTTTACCTTTTGTTAACCTTAAGGCCTCCCACGGTTTGTCGTGGTGCTCCCTTAGGTGTTCTTTTTCTGATGTTGTGTTCTCCTGTTCCTGCAGGTTGCTACACACGTCCTGTTGTTGTTTGGCCCGCGCCTCGGCCTTCCCTCCATCCTCTTCTGTCGGATATACATGCAATATCTGAAGTGGGGTAAGTATTAAAAATTTATTAAAATCTAAATATTTTAGATATTTAAAAATACTTACCCCACTTCTAGGATCAAGCCCGCCCATCGATGTCTCGATTCCTCCCCTCAGTCGGCCTCCTCTTGGACCTGGATCATGGAATGTGATTTTCTAACGTGGTCACGTGACGGATTGGACTCGTTCCTTCCGGTACGATGTCGCGTTGGTATACATCATGATCCATTGTATACAATACGAAGTTAAGATGACATATACCAACACGTTTTCCAATCTCTTATCGGAAGTATAGGTAATATGCAATATCTGAAGTGGGGTAAGTATTTTTAAATATCTAAAATATTTAGATTTTAATAAAATTTGCGAGCGCCACTCGAGCCATATTGTCCGGTTTTCGATCAAAATCCCGACTTTGAATGGCCGTATTTTTGCTCTAATGTACTGATTGACCTTTAACTTGTTATTTTCAGTAACAGATAATGGTTCCCGATGTAATAACATCAATTTCAAAATTTGACATATGTGATCCTATCAACATACTTTGTGTCTCTTTAAAAATCACAAGCCTCCAATTTCTGAGAGGCTATTTTAAGTTCATGAAACTATAAGATGAACTGTGAAAGATATTTAGTCACAAAATAGGAAACAAATTTGCAAACAGTTGTAGATGTCTGGCCTTTAAATCACAACCATAGGATAAAGGTGCAGTTATGAAATTTTTGCTTTGTGGAAAGAGTAAGACACATCATTCATGAGATTCCAAGTGGAACCCATTTAAATTTATAATGGTTTCTCTTTGCATTGATAATGAATGTGTCTAGTTTTAAACACACAGTTAACTGAACAGAAGGTTAAATTATGTGTCAACTAAAATCTGTTCTGTTGCCTTTAGATAAGTTCCAAAATTACATTCTAGAAAATTCATGGAATTTTTCAAATTAAAAGGGCAGTAGCACATTTTTAGGGGGAAGATAAGGTGTTGTCAGGAAAATAAAAATAAATTGTTCCAAGTGAAAGCTAAGTATGTAAACTAAATGAAGCAGTAGTAAATCAAATATATGATGTAAAGTTCAGCCATGCGATTCCTTTTTCTTACAAAAAATGAATTAAAGGTGTTCACACAAAAATGGCCAAAAATATATTTTATGTGAATCTTCATACTTTGTCCTCTGACTATTTGGATGATTGGCTTGTGTAGAGAGATTTTTGACATCTTCAAAATAATACATTAAGCATTACCATACTTTATCAGTGAAAAATTAAAAATATGAAATTATCAAAATACGTGCTACTGCCCCTTTAAAGTCCTCCTTCATTGATTTGTTGATGCTGACTGTAGGGCATTCTGAAATAAATTTACAAAGTGTTAATGTTTCTTTCCAGTCTCACAGCTGGTTTGGAAACCTTGTGACCAATGCAACATGGAGTGATTTCTGGCTCAATGAGGTAAGATAATAAAATAACTATCAAACTGTCGAGAATCAAGAGTTGATTTTATGTTTGCATCAAACCTATCTTCTCTTGTGTATCTGATGTCATTGGGCCATCCTGGATTACTTCTACAATATGACAATGGTCCGCTAGTTTCATCGCAATACATAGCCACAATAGTATTGCGGGCTTTCTCCCTGCAATAATACTAGCAGCCGCGATATAAGTGAAATACTCTTGAAAGCGGCGATAACCCCAGATCACCTCCGATATGACAAAAAATGGGTTGTCAGAAATCAATGCAGTAGGTCAAGGGTTGAAATACGACAGAATGATTCAAACTTTGTACATGAGCTTTGACAATATCATTAGGTTAAGTAAAGCATGTTTTGGAATTTTCTCCTGTGCATCACTCAACTGTTTTCTGTGAATTTCTACAAACGTAAACACATCTGTGATGTTGGACATGGCTTTGGTCATGTGTTGAGAGACTTGAAATCGACCAGAGACATTGTTCGAAAAATGCCTTTGTTCATAGGGGTGTGCACATGGTGGGGTTGACTTTCTTGAACTGTTGCTTAAGGTTTTAGTTGTGTCGACCTTTGACAACATAGGTTTGACCAGGGCATACCTTTGGCATATAGAAAGGTTCGAATATATGATTATCTTTATGATGATCATTATCAGAGTCATAATCATGGAATGGTGACTTTTTGGACTTTTGTGTAAAAAGCGCCTCTGTTCACAAAGACATGGGGAAGGTTGTGTTTGATGTTGATGTTTGATGTGGTTGTGATGGCTGTTATGAGCAGCTTTGGGTTGTCTAGGGCATTCACTCACAATCAACATGTGCTCAATATAAATGCAGCATTTCGATTCTTATTATTATCATTTATTAGCGTATTCATATCCTATTTGCAGGGGTTCACAATGTTTGCTCAGCGTCGGATCATGGAGGAGCTCCTGGGGAGACCGTACACGTGTCTGGAGACCATGACGGGGATCTCGCTGCTCAGAACTCACATGGACCAATCTGGGGAGGTAGGTCTAGGTCTAGTTTCAGTTTTACCAGGAGCTTAGTGCAAGGTACATCCAAAAACTTCAGGCTTTTGGGTGCAGAAGTTATGTAGAAGTAGTAAATTTGAAACGTTTACATAAAACGTCAGCGTGACAAGGGATCATGTGTTAAACCCATGTGGCCTTTCAGGTGTTACAAGCTTATAATTCAGGATCTCACAAAAAGGACAATTGTTATTTATTGCAAGACAACCTATTTCACCCCATACAAGGGTTTTTTAAAGTTAATCCAATATTGGGTTAAGTTTTTAAATATTTTCCCTAAATCAGATGAATTGGCGTTCACATTAAAATGCCTGCTTGAATTTTGTCCCTTGATACATGGCATCTATTTCAAAGACAAAACATGTTGATGAATGAGATATGTTTTCCTTCAATTTTGAACTTGAATCTAAAGAGTAGAATTCAAACAATGAAAAATCTATCCAAAAAACATTCTGCAGTGCCTTTACATCACCTCTCATTTTATCCCAGGACCATCCACTGAATCGACTGAAAGTGGTAATAGAGCACGGTGTTGACCCAGACGATACCTACAACGAGACTCCCTACGAAAAAGGATTCTGCTTCGTCAGCTATCTTCAACATCTTGTCGGCGACAAGGACAAGTTTGATAAGTTCCTCAAGGACTATGTGAATGAATTCAAGTATAGGGTAAGTTGTTAAGTCATACAATGTCTTAGAGAAGGATGCAAATTTGCTCTAGTTGAGATAAAAATCTTTCTAAAACGCTTTCGATATGCAAAAAGGGTACAAAACTGGAAACAAATATCAAAATTAATCACTAATTTTCCTTAATTCAGGAGGCAAATTTAGCAACATGTTTTAATTGAGGTGTTAAGAGTTATTCTAGGCTTTGTGAACAATTTGTCTTGTACAAGATAAATTATGTTATCAAATTTCAGTCTTAGTAAACCTAGCCTCAATATTATCCGTTTCACTTCTATACTGAATCTAGAAAGGCCTAGTAGAGGGTCGCATCAGCCCACGTATTGAATTGACCTTACCAAGCCACAGCAATAGTCTGCCTTCGCATGTATTACGTTTGAGGGTCATAGGTCGCAGAAAGGTCGGCTGATGCAACCCTCAACTAGGCCTTGCTAGACTCAGTATAGGAGTGAAAAGGATAATATTGAGGCTAGGTTTGCTTAGACTGATCAAATTGTACAAAGAAACAATCTGTTTGCATCTATATTCCTTTAACTTAGAAGGGGACAGAATAAGCCAACAAGGCTAAAACACATGGAGTTATCCAAAACAATAGCCAGAGTGTATTTTAATGTATAAATGCTTTATTCATACATCTTATACATTTTTATTCATTTATATTTTTTCAGAGTGTTGTGGCTGCTGACACATTGGACTTCTTTTTGAATTACTTCCCAGAGCTTAAGGAACAAAACGTACATAAAAAGTAAGTTTCATTCATATGTATTTTGTTTAAGGAAAGTTTACAGTAATGGCTGCTGGTATTTTCAGCTTTCTGGCATGTTGAGTGAGTGAGTTGGGATTAAATGTGTTGTCAAAATTCCAGTTATCAAACATTTTTTGGACATGTTAATGAAAGAAGGATTGTATTTAGGTCATTTCACCTTGCATGCTCTTCACTAAGCCCCCATAAAATACACCTCGCCTCACCATTTTGATAACTCTTATTCACCGCACCTCACCATTTTAATAACTCTTATTCACCTCACCTCAAGTTTTCTTTCACTTATTTCCAGACACCTGATCTCACCTAAATAGAGGATATTATATTAGTGTTCATGACATACAATGTTTACAGCACGAGTGGCTAAATATTGGTATTTCCCAAGCGAGAGTGAGCGATATATAGATATTTAAGCATAAGTGTCATAAATATAGTATGTTATGGACACGAATGAAAATATTACCGAAGTCAAAATTAAAGAAAAAACTCAAAACCTTCTTCTCAGCATAGGCAGACTAGCCGCAGGCGGCTTGTATAGATTGTGACGTCATAGGTGAACCATGACGTCATTGAAGCATTGTTTATAATGTGATGCCACAATGAATAAGTAATATTTTGCCATAGGGCAGCATATAAAAAATATAAACCGCGTATGACTGCCCTCATAGGTAATAAATTATTTTTATCCTTCAACTTTTCTCACCTCATTTCACTAATAATCAGTCATCTTACCTCAATTCACTGTATGTATACTGTATGTTCTCCAACAGGGAAGGTCTGGAGTTTGACAAATGGCTGAACACCCCCGGATGGCCCCCGTACGTCCCGGACCTGTCTGAGGGGAAGGATTTGACTGAACCAGCAGAGAGATTGGCAGACGCACTGGCAGGGGAGATAACTGAGGTAGGTATTGGCTCCTTTGAGTTGCATTTTAAAAGATTGATAAGAATTGAGAGAAATATATGGATAAAAACTATACCATCTTCCTACGCAAAGCCTAAAACGCCTTGCTGCAGACCCTTGGATTTTCTGTGCTGATATCAGCGCCCCTACAGGCGATTGTTAGCAACCTCCAGTTACTTTCTGATTGGACTATTGCTGTAGAAGATAACTACATTGTAATTTACTGAACACCAGGGGGGCTGTTGCATGAAACTACTTTACATTAAGGTTAACCACCTGTTAACATTGCATTAAGGCTACCTTAGTGACTTAAAGTCACCTTAGCGTTTTGTGCAACCGGACCCTAGGCAACAGACCATGGTAAAACATAATCATGATTATTATTAACAGTATTCTGAGAAATAAAGTTAAAAGAAATTATTCAGTTGATTCCTCTCCACAAGGTCTTACATTTGCCTGCATAGGTGCACGTTCTTAAATCAGAAATTCCAATCAGATCATTACATTTAAAAAGATAGATGATGGCGATCATTGATTCATTATTGTTGAAAGAACTTGCTTACCACTAGCTATATTGAATTGCTGATGTCACTTGGCTTTTGATTGGCTAAAACTTTTATCAGGACATGTGGCAAGACAGGCTGTTGTCAGATAACACAAGGACTAGTCAAGATTGTGAATTTTCGTATCCCTGAATCAACTGGGTCAAAATGAAATATACGTTTCAGTATCAAAACTACATCAACATTTCCTAGAATATTTTCAATAATATACCAAATATTGTAAAACACTGGAGTATAGATTATTTTCACATCAAATGATAAATATGTATGAATCGTCTACAATTAACAAAATCAGAAATCCAACAGAGTACTGCTTGTATTGTAGAGTAGTTTCCAGGACATCAGTAGCTGGAAGAGCTATCAGTTGCTCCACTTCCTGGACAAGCTCTTTGGGAAGGAATCCATCAAACACGAGAACCTTGCCGCCATTGCAAAGAAATATCCTCATCTCGCCAGGTCACACAATGCAGAGGTAAGGGCTTCATTCATTCTTGATTCAAGAGGTCTTTATTTGTAGGGCCAAGGCAATGTTCTAATGTCTAAACACAAATACACAAATATCTTGTATCGCAAATTTGTTAGTTCCAGTTATTCTTGACAGATTTCAACAAAGATGTTGCACTAGCTACAGTCATTGCTTGCAGGTTTCAGCACAATGCTTATGTTGCAGTTGTTGTTAGCTTTGTTGATATTTTGCAACATTCTTCAAAGTGTTCTTAATTTTAAATCTCAACATTTTTTCTAAAAAGTATAATTCAAATGCACGAATTATTCACTAGATCATTTTTTTAGCTAATCAGAATTTTTTTTCAAATGAAAACATAATGTTTATCATAGCTCATCCAAAGCTATGAGTGTCCTAGAACATCCACTAATGTCTAAAT
Source organism: Steromphala cineraria (assembly GCA_916613615.1). NCBI lineage: Eukaryota > Metazoa > Mollusca > Gastropoda > Trochida > Trochidae > Steromphala > Steromphala cineraria. The sequence goes on along the minus strand of OU744735.1, from coordinate 22,534,419 downwards.
ATTTGGAGAGTCAAACTAAAAATTTTCAAACTATGTTTCTGTCAGATCAACCTGAGATGGGCTCAGATCTGCATCAAGAACGACTACCAGGCAGCGTTCCCGGACATCAGAGACTTCCTTCACAGCCAGGGTGCGTACAACAAACGACAGTTCACCATCTCACAAGCTAATATTCTACCTTGCTACTTATCATTCCCCCATCCCAACCCCACCTTAACTCACATGAACCCACCTTTCTACTGGTCATCCAACCTCACCTCATTTTATCTAACCTCACCAGTAATCACCTTTCCTGACCTTGTCCTGAATTCCCCCCTACTTCATCCTATTTCACCCCACTTCATCCTATTTTAACCCCACCTTATCCCATCTCACCACACTTCATCCCATTTCACCCAACTTCATCTCATCTCACCCAACTTTATCACATTTTACCCCACTTCATCTCACCCAACTTCATCTCATTTCACCTCCACTTCATCCTATGTAACTCCACTTCATCCCATTTTACCCAACTTCATCTCATCTCACCCCACTTCATCCCATCTCACCCCACTTCATCCAATTAAACCCCACTTCATCTTATCTCACCCAACTTCATCTCATCTCACTCACTTCATCCCATCTTCCCCCCAATTCATCCAATTTCACCCCACTTCATCTTATCTCACCCAACTTCATCTCATCTCACTCACTTCATCCCATCTTCCGCCCAATTCATCCCATTTTACCCCACTTCATCTCATCCCACCAAATTTCATCTCATCCCACCAAACTTCATCTCATCTCATTGGCATTGAAGATGATGTTCATAGATGTTTAATTTACATTTCAGGAAAGCAAAAGTACACATTGCCAATCTACAAACTGCTTGCAAAGGGTTCTGACGGGGCTAAGAAGTTTGCAAACCAAGTGTACGAGGAAACCAAGGAGCAAGTTCATGTACAAGTACAGAGGTATATCAAGAATGAGCTGACGGTCAAGAAGTAACTACACAATAGAAGGTTCATTGACCAAAGCTTATCAAATTGAGATCCCATGAAATGAAAAATCCTCGATAGCCAATCAGTATAGGGTTGCCATCAATTACGTAACTATTGACTCGGCCTAAAATTCATTTTACCAGTAGTTGACTTCAAAAGCATGTTGTGTAACCATTGACTGAACCTAAAGTAGGTGTTGGTTACCCTTCATTGCACTCTTTGGAACCCTTGACTGAGCCTAAATAATTTACCTTAATAGCAGTTTGTGTAATCAAAAACTGAGTCTAAAATAGTTTGTGACCTTGGGTAGCACTTAGTCAAATCATTGACTTGCCTGTAAAGAATTATCAGTTACCCTCTGTAAAACTTTGTGTAATTATTGACCTGGCCTTAGTTTTAGTTATCTTCCTTAGCCTAATATGTTTCATATGCCTTCCTTTGAACTTTTTGTTACCATTGACTTGGCCTTTGGTTACCTTTATGTCAAGGGGGTGGGATAGCACAGTGGTTAGCGCGTTCAGCTTCGGATCAGGAGGTCCGTGGTTCGAATCCCGCCAGGGGCTCGGAAACTTTTTCTGCATTGGAGAACTGTTCTACACACAGTCAGGTTTGGGTGCAATGCTATACTGAATTTCAGCGCAGTAAAACCCACGGTTGCTAGTTCCAGCCGATGCTCGCAGGTTTCACCGCAATGCATAGCTACAATAGTGTTGCTGGCTTTCTCCCTGCAATAATACTAGCAGCCGCGATATAAGTGAAATACTCTTGAAAGCGGCGATAAACCCCACATCACCTCACCTTTATGTCAAACACGTGCTTCAGCATACAGTTTTTCTCTCTGGTTGGCTGTTGAGATAGTGATCTAATTTGGATCAGATTTGTTCTGTTGAGTCCTCAAGAAATTCAGGGTTTTTGATTTGTGATATGTTACTTTTGTTTCAAATTGAATTGTTTACCCTACATATTTAGTATTACAAACATTTTCATAGATGTTTTAGCATTAGAAATTGTTAGAATTGGAAAAATGTAGCATTAGTAATCTTTTTTTGATTTATTATGACATATGTTATAGAAAATTTCTTGTGAATTTTTCTTCATAAGTTTTTATATGTCTCAAAATGCTTGTATAAATCAAAACCATATTCTGTATTATTTGATAAACATGTTAAATAGCCGGTTCTATAACCACGAACAAACTATAATATTGATAGACACTCAGATGTTTACTAAATTTACATGTAAAGTATTCTTCCAAACCTCTTATGTAACATTCCTTCTAATCATTACCAAGAAATATTTTTGTCATTTATTTCATAGTTTTCTATGATGTTATTTTTTACCTTATGGTAGAACTCTACCATATACTATTTTGTACACTACTGTACTTCATTTTAATGTTTTGTTCTTTTGTGCAAATCAATGATTTAAGGTACACATTCCTATATTGGTTACATATATATATCTGTCACAATTTGTGAACCAATATTTGCGTAATCTTCTGAATACAAATCATTGCTGGTGCAGGACTCATAAAATTATTTGATCAAATTTGGTCAAACCTCTCCATAAATATTTGCCTTTTGGGGGTTTGAGCACCTTTTCAATTATTTTTGTTTTATTTTCAAAGCAATATTTTTTATTTAAATGGGAAATTGCTTTGTTTTATATACTGGTATATACATATACAGAGGAAGTTATGGCAGAATATTTGAGGATTGGTAGTGTTAATTTTGGGAATCTTGTTTTCCTTCATACCGGGTATAAACTTATTCACGACATGGCAGACTTTTGGAAAAAGGGAAACCATATTAATGCAAATTGACAACTAAATCTAAACATGAAACCCTTTACAAAATAAATATCTTTATTAATAAATAAATTTTTGTTGTTTATTTTTAGAAAATATTCAAATGAAAGATTTATTTAATGTGTTTGAATTATGATAAAAAAAGAAATGCATGAGTCAGGTTGAATTAAGTGTACAGCATTTTATCCCCTTGATACAAGGCACCAGCCCACAAAATACCAACTTTTGGATACAGTCATCTTTGCAAGGCATTTATTTCATGGAAAAAGAGTAAATAGTTCAGCACTTGCATAAATCTTTTTATTTTTAGCTTGCAATATTTATCAAAACATTGCATGCTTCTTAGTGTTCAATGTTGAATTTATCCCTATCTACTTTTATGTGACTTGCCTCACCACATTATTTCACAATAGTCTGCTACATCAACGAATTGGCTTGTGACATTTATCAAGGCAAGTGCCTTATATCACTGTCAATATTACAAGCCAATGAGGGGGCGGGATAGCACAGTGGTTAGCGCGTTCGGCTTTGGATCAAGAGGTCCGTGGTTCGAATCCTGCCAGGGGCTCGGCAACTTTGTCTGCAGTAGAGAACTGTTCTACATGAAGTCAGGTTTGGATGCAATGCTACACTGAATTCAACTCAGTACCACTCATGGTTCACTAGTTCTAGCCGATATCCGCAGGTTTCACCGCAATGCATAACCCCAGATCACCTCACCAGCCATTGAATCTGCTCTGAGCAATAGTGACAGTACTATGGAATGCGGGGCTTCAGATATTTGGCCACATTCCTCAATTGATATTTCATTGGCTGACCACAAGTACATGTCATAAGACTCATTACTAGCGATGATCAACCACTTGTCAGTGATAAAAAGATATTTGGGTATAATAGAAGAGGCCAAGTTTGACCATTCACCAACGAGGTGCATGCAAAGACTTGTGTAGGCTGCTCATAAGCGTTTTGTGTATCCTGAACAATAACAAATAGTTTTTGACCATAACTTTTTTGATTTTGATCCCTACAATCAGAAAATAATCACCAGCTATAACTACCAGCATTTGGCCACAAAAGTTTCACACACTCTGGAACTCTCGCCAAAACAAGTCCCTCGTTACTTTCAATCTAATCTAAAAGCTATCCTGTTTAGTAAGCTTCATAACTCTGAACGAGTGTGTCTGTTGTGTTTTGCTCGAGAAATTGCTTGTTGATTGTAAATTTGGCGAGTTAAGAGGACTTAGTACTATTATTATTAATATTTATGATTCTCAGTCAACTATTTTAAGCCAGGCAGAGGTGTTTTGTGTCAGAACTCATTGAATGAATGAAGCTTCAAAAACAAACCCCCCAAAGCCTGAATATCTACAGAATCAACTTCTCAATGGTATAAGATATTTAGATTTTAACCGATAACATTCCTTGATCCTTGCACCATAAAATCTGTGTAATTAAAGGGGGTTATGATTTTGAGTGAGATACAGATTATTGCCTAAAAACAAGTAAGACTGACAAAATTACAAAACTTAAATAATGAAAACAAAACAAGAAAAGAATGCTTTGTAACATAGTTTAATGAAAACTAAGGTCCAACAAACTTTACATTGACAATGTGAGATGTAAATATAGGATAAATGTTCATTTTAGAATGGCCTTTCCATAATGTTGCTAATGGTAATGAAAAAGAGAGTTGAAATTATCATGAAAGATTATTGAAATCAAGAAGAAAAGACAATTGCAATCAAGATGTAATAGACATTTGAAATCAACATGCTAGATGAATGAAATTTACCTCTGTTCAAACAAGTTAGATAGAATTGCACCAGAATCATGAAAGTGCTAACCGAAAAAAATAACAAAAATATAGATTGAAATATACACAATGGAATAAATAGATTTCAACAATTCATCTACTCTAATAAATATTGACAAACTCCACACTCCACCAAGATCTAGGAAAATTTACACATTCTCGTAACATTTTCATAATGTACACACATTGTTCACACATAGCACAGACTCAAAATGAGCAAGGTAAAGATCGTTTGTTAAATGCTTGGTAGTGTTCTTAAGATATTATTCTTCATATTTGGGTGTTTTCAGGTAACAACCCTCCAGAATTTCATACTCAACAAGTACTAAATTATTGCACGTGTTTCATGCATTAAAATTTTAGCACAAGGGCGTTATGTTAAAAAATAATAATTTAGCCCTTTTGTCTAAGCTTGGTTCAAAAACAGAATCTTTAAACCTTCCACACTTATAAACATAGGCTTATATTAGAAAGACCCAACTCAGCTAGGTGTATGTCGAGAGACTGTGTGATGTCCAATTAGATAATCTACCTGTTCCAAGAATATCTCCACAAACACTTCCTTTCCATAGCGATAGCGGCGCATAGCATGGTGTAGAGAATCTAGACATAATGTGGGAAACATCGTTTGGACAAAAAGGTTTATTTTTGGATATTTTTGACATAAGGGTTCAATGAATTTTACCATATACATTTCATTATGAATTTGTGAATCATTTTAGACATAGAGAAATACAAAAGGATTCCCTATTTTTGGAGTCTGAACAGCTATTCTTTATCATTAAGAGCCTAACCAACATCTTATAACATATTTAAAACATCTGGGGCACAAACTGAATGAATGAGAGCCATTAACAATATAAAGAATTATTTGAGAGGCAAAATATTGATGATGAATTAGGATTCATATTTTGATACCCAGTGAATGATTCAAATCTGTCCCAGAAGAACAGAGAAGGTTCTCATGAACATATGCAAATAAAGCTATTAAGACAGTTTTTCTAGAAATTTCTACCTTTGTCAAACAAAATTCTTTCATTCATCCATCACCTTCAATTCCTCCTTCTTTCATTCATGTTACTCATTCTGTTTAGATTTCATACCTTCCATTCAAATCCTAAGTTACAGTACAATGAAACTCACAATGCCAGAGGCTGCGGTCATAGAATTATCACATGGATGATAAAAATTCAAACAATTATTATATACAATTTGTTTCATGATTACAGCAATGATTTAGTATGAACACGTTCACAATATACACATCTCTTGTACAATAATTATACACACTGAAATTCATAAAATAATTTTACAAAAGCCAAATTTCAAAATCCTCCATTTAAAGAAATATGAGAAAAGCCTTTTTTCATTTGAAGTAAAACCTCTGTATAATTTGAATCATATATTCTAAAGCACTCTCTGAATAAATAGTAATAACTGAAAAATATTTATTTCTGTTTGAAACTAAATTTCAATCAACAAAACTTATACTCTGACATAAATACTAAATAAAACATTTGTCAACACAAGAATATCAATGGCTTATATACAAGAAATTTACATAATATACAAAATATGCATAAAGAGGAAATGTAAACATTAAGTTCTGATTTCATACTTCTTTCATTCTTAACAGATGTAATGTGCTACGATCAGTTTTAATACTGTCTGTTTAATGGAAGGATATCATCAGTAACAACGATAAACCGGTACAGATAAATTTCTGTATATAGCATAGATAATCCATTCATCTCTGTTTCAGTACAGGATAGTTAAGAAGCTTTGGGGAACAACATAAATGATTATTCAATTATTACGATTATTCAAGACATAAATTTAAGGCTTTTAAAGGCCAATTTCAAGACTTTTCTGGGCAAAATGAAGGCCAATGATTTTAAAGTATGTAATCAAGTGTGATTCACATAAGATTCCCAAAACACACATAGCAAGAGACCTTGCAGTGGACCAAGTTGACAATAAGAAAATTTGAAATAACACACAGATTTCTGGATGTATTACTATAAAAAGAATAACTCTTATTTTTCTGATGCACCAGACACTTGCAAATAAAACTTTCTAAGTAGTGAATTAAGGCATTTCAAGGCCTTTTAGTCATTTTCCAGGCTTTTTAAGACTAAAATAGATTTTTAAGTTTTTTTAAGGCAAGAGCCCATATTCAAGGCTTTTTCCAGGCGTGTATTACCCGTTATTGTACGAGAAATTTAACAAAGAATTGTCAAAAGAAATCCTCAAACTTTTTTCTTATGATTGACCAAAAATATTTTTAATATGCATGTTAGACTCATATGAAAAGTCTCAAGAAAAGTTATATTCTGTAGACTTTTATTTCTCAACAATTTGCCAAAATATTATGAAATGATTTTTTCTGAAATGAGTTGAAATATCTGAGACAGGATTTCAAACGACTAGGTCGATAATATCCAGCAATATGTAATGATTCATAATGATCTGTTTAGCATTCAAATGAGTGATAGTAAATTTGGCAATTCAAATATGTTGATAAATATATTGCAGGGCTGTATGTAAGATCTTGGCTTCTTGAAACTATTCTACTTATGTACTAGCATGTGACCAACAGATTTAATGTTTTCCTCTAATCTTAATTCTATAAACATCTCAAAAATCATATTTCAAATGTCTTGAAAATGTATAAATGAAATAACCACCTAATAATATGATGTTGACACAAAATCGACTAAAACCTTTTACTTTCTTCAACTTCAAGTCACTCTTTGCACCTTTTATATTTGACAACATATTCTTATCTACATATAATATATTCTTCAATACCTAAAAGTTTTCATAAATATTGTATAAATCTTTCATGTTAAGCACTACATGCATAAACATACATTTCATAGTTAATCATATCTATCACAAACCACAATAGCCTAAATTGTATGTCCGACATGGACATTTGTTGAACAATCAAATAAGCCAAATTCAAATGTGATGCTGATGTTTTACTCTATCATTGACATAAATCAAAGTATTGTGTTGTGAGATGCAGGTAGTTCAAGTTCAAAATCTGAACTAAATTAACATGACCATAGAAGAAAACACTATGGTGATGGGAGTTCTTCATCTAAATAGTGTAGGCCATCCTGTCTCAGGGAAAGAACGTTACGCTAACTCCACTAATCTGTACCCTGGGCTCAGAAGTTAGATTCGCTCGCGCAGCCCGACTTGGGATATAGCCAATCAAATCATTTTCTCGTTGAAATTTTTTGAGAAGGTGGCGAGAAAATGATTTGATTGGCTACATCCCAAGCCGGGTCGCGCGAGCGAATCTAGCTTTCGAGGCCAGGGTACAGATTAGTGGAGTTAGCGTAACGTTCGTTCCCTGAGACAGGATGAGTGTAGGCATATTGGTAAAATCACTGTTTTGAGATAGCATAAGCATATACCACCCTACCATTAAGAATTGGGAAATAAAGTAAAACATTCTCACCTCTTCACTTTTCATTCATTTACATACCATAATATACAAAATAAACACATATCACTTCGGGATAATATTTCCTCTGTCTGATCGTGAGACGTTTACTAAACAACAAGGTTTATCTTCAAATTCTCTTTTACATCTCAACTCATTCATATACAACATAATTTACACAGTATATATCTTTTTTAGGAAAAAGTTAATGTTTCTCCTTGATCAAACTTATGATCCTTGCTTGATGAAAAAGGAACTTGGTTTTATCCAAATTCTCGCATATATTACATTGCATTCACAAAGCACAATACTAGTGTATGAAATATGCTTAAAATGTTTTAGCCAAAAGGTTGTGTGTTGAAGATTTCAATGGTAAAATTGAAGAAAAACCTCAAAATCTTACCAGCCCAGACCAAATGTTACTAGGTTCCAGGTGGGCCTTATTTCATACACTGATGAGACATAAAACTATAAAGCATATGTTATTTGGGATATTGTCGTCTCTGTCCGAACTTGGGTCCTTTACTTGGTGCAGGCTGGGTTTGTTGAGGTTGAAACTGGGTCGGGTCAAACATGACTGGGTTTGTGATTGCAGATGAAGTGGCATCAGGCTGAAAAAAGATGAAAACCATGTTAATGTTTTTGTGATATAAAATGATGTGTATAAGAAGCCTTTCACTGACATCAAATGACATAATTTTGTTTCGTAGACAGAGAAGGAGAAAATACTTTACATGACTAACTAATCATCAAAAAAACTTTTAAGGATGTTAAGGCTATATACTGTCGTATTCGTGAATCGTGATCCATACGTAATCTGACGATATACGCATCATGATATATTCTCTGAATTTTGATACACATTGTTGACTTAAAATTTCTTTTTTAAAAATAAGAATTTTTGTAAAAAGTTAATGTTTTAGTTTTTTCAAACCTTGAAATACCATATTTTGATGTGTATCGTATTAAATCACTACCAATGGAAATTCTTATCTCTTCTAAGTCTAATGTGCAAACGTGCATTCAAGTTTTCCATATTTGTCTTTAATCAAATCTTTATTCTATTCTTTAATAAAGAAGGAATCAAATGAGCTTCAACTTTTGCAGAAAAATCATTTTCAAAGAATACAATAGCAAATACTGAAAATTTTTGGTGCTAGTTTCCGAATCTCTTGTAATAAGGACCTAATATTGGTTACCTGTAACATAATTAAAAAAACAAAAAAACAATTGTAGGTATGCATAAATCATTAAATAACTTTTGTCACTTAATAAACTTAACACTGAAATATCAAAATCATAAAGAAGCAAACGATGATGATGATAAATATCAAAATTATGTATGAAAAAAAGAAAGATGAAAATGATGAATATGATAATGATGAACAAGTTGATATGTTCAGTATACATCATCATATTAGTACAATCATTTCAATTTTCCAAGCACTCATGCATTGTATAAACTATGCAATTTCAAGTCTGTTTTCAGGTATATAACAAAACTCAAACTAGAGCAACATATGCAAAGTACTCTAAATACTATATAATTAAATACATAGATATATTGGAAGATCTCAATCTAGTTAAATCTAGCTGTAATGTTATCGTCCCCTAAGTCCTTACGTTACATCTAGCTACTAACCCACCTGGTCCGTGTCGCGCATGCGCGGAAATCAACCAATGGAAAAAGAACTGGCTGATCTCTTTGAATCGGGCGTCGTTAGGATTTATATTGCATTTTACACATTATGAGCATAAATATCAATGATTTAATGTATGACTTATTGGAAATAAACATTACAACTAGTTTTAACTAGATTGACCGATTCTAACAGCTTGTATTAACTAGATTGTCCAATTCAAAGGGATCAGCCAGTCTTTTTTCATTGGCTGATTTCCGTGCATGCGTGACACTGACCAGGTATGTTAGTAGCTAGATGTAACGTAAGGACTTAGGGGACGATAACTTTACAGCTATTTTTCACTAGATTCGGAAGATCTCTATCTACAATATATGACAGAAACTAATTGGAAGAAAGAAATGTAATGCACATCAGACATACAAAAGAAGTTAGCATCGATCATGCTGCATGCGTTCCCTGTCTAAGTAAACCTAGCCTCAATATTATCCGTTTCACTCTTAAATTGAGTCTAGAAAGGTCTAGTAGAGGGTTGCGTCAGCCCACCTTTCTGCGACCTATGGCCCTCCAACGTTATACGTGCGAAGGCAGACTATTGTGGCTTGGTAAGCAGAGTTCTGATTGGTCAATTCGATACATGGGTCACCTCTACTAAGCCTTTTTCGACTAAGTATAGGAGTGAAACGGATAATATTGAGGCTAGGTTTACTTAGACTGCATGCATCCCCAACTTTCCTCACAAGGTACAACTGGTTGATTCCAGCCTTGCTGCATTGAGCCAAAATTTAATTGTGCCTTGAATCAATGATCTCAACAGAAATTAATAGCAACCTCCAAGAAATTTCTAATCGGCTCATCCTGGTACATATATGTCTCCGCTAATGCTACAACCTATCCCCTGATATCCTCCTATAGTCTTCTGTCGTATCGCTATATATAGCAAGCCAATCAAATGATGCCCTTTCAGCGATAGCGGCAAACTAGTTTCTTGGCTTCGTTCAGCGTGCTCACCTCGTGATTCAAATTAACCAATAGGAGTGCTATTAGATAATAAATCTGATTCTCGTTGCAGTCTCCTGCTAAGCTCCAAATCCCGCGCTCTTAGATTTCCAAGTGCGACATCACTAGACAACAGTGTATGGAGTTCGAAATAGTTTGACTGAAAACAGACAGGCTATAAATAGCGCTGAGCAACCACCCATCAGCGATACGGCAGAATGCTATAGGAGGATATCAGGGGATAGGTTGTAGCATTAGCGGAGACATATACGCTGATGTAGCAGGATGTAATCGGCTTAGTTTTAACTTGAATCAATAGAGTTGACTAAAGAACTGGCACAGATAAGTTCATGAAAAGCAGCAAGGTTTGAACCAAACAGTGATTTGGACTCATGTGAGTTTTACGATATTGGGAAAGTTGCATGCCTTCCAGCAGCTAAAGACAGTGCAGATCTGTTAGTTTCACACTCAGATTGTAAGTATCAGACCTATTGGGAGGCCAGAATGACTTCATTATTTGGTTGACAAAGGCATTGAATATTGTTTCCGACAGACTATTTGGAAAAAGATGCTTATAGTCTGTTCTCACAAAGGTTTGTGGGCAAGCTTAGGGACAACGAGGACTCTAAATTCTATTTTTCTTAAAGGGGCAGTAGCACATTTTAGGGGGAATAGAAGGTGATATCAGTAAAATGAAAATAAATGGTTCCATTTGAAAGATAATGTATTGAAACTAAATGAAGCAGTAATAATTCACATATGAAATGTAAAGTTCAGCAATGCAAGCTTTTTCATACAATAAGTGAATTAAAGGTGTCCACACACAAATGGCCGCCAATGGACTTTATGTGAATCGTTATAATTTGTTCTCTGACTATGGAAAATTGGTTTGTGGAATGAGATTTTTGACACTATCAAAATAACATATTCATCAATAATATACAATTACCTGTAAAAAATTTAAAATATAAAATTTCCAAAAAACATGCTACTGCCCTTTAATGGTAAACCAAGACATTCAAATATTGATTTCAAGTACATGATGATTCAATGTTCAAACTTGGTCTAATCAGACTATAGAGAAGCAGGAAATGGAAATTCGAAATGTTTAACAATCATCATCTGATTTAGAAAAACAATCATATTGTGAAGTAAGTCTGCGAGAACATAACCATAACATGGATGTACATACAAAAATTGCTATTATTCATTAAGTCAAGACTTTTACATATTCAAAATTCCATAAACTTGCTCTATCATATTTCAGTGGAGAACACTTCAGACGTCAAGTTAGTACAGAGTGATACAGCTTGTTACTAAATGTGTACAGTGTTATATGACGTATTACCTGATTCGTCAACTGTTGAACTTCGCGTGAAAGCGAACTCATTGAACTTGAGCGTGAAAGCTGGAAAAAAACTAACCTTATTACATCTGCTTTACAATCATTTTGGAATGAAATTTTAAAAATTTGATATTTCCTCCAATTCATTTTTTTAGGCTTTTGGGGATAGCTCTTTTCAAGTCATGAATTATGACTACCAAAATGTTTTTTGGACGTTTTCCAGACATGGATCAAATTTGAACAGCAATGATTCAGGCTTTCATGGTAATGTCAAAAGATATAATCTTGATAAACTGTTTTCATCATGTTGATAAAATGTTGATTAGTATAAGATGTAAAATAATTGGTAAGTAAGATAAAATTTAGTGAAATTTTTATAATTGAAAGTGTGCTTTACTTTCTTGAATAATAATAGTTGATTGTTGCTGTTAAGGGGTGTGTTACAATATATGCTAACAAGTGAAAATTGAGATATATAAACATAAAATATCAAAAGTTTAACAGAATAAAATTCAAACAAACAAAAAGATGTAAATAATAGAAATCATGCAGCAAAATAAATAATTGCATCCACAAATGTGAAAAAAATATAATGACTCAATATCATCGGTGACTGAATTTTGTTATTTCAACCTTGATTAAGCTTATTCTTTTTAGATAAATCATTATAATCTATCAGAGTATCTTCAGATTATTATATATCAAAAACCTGTACAACTAAGATGAATTCATTTCAGAGAAAAAAAAATAAATAAAAGGGACTTACATTAATTCTTATTCTCAGTCTAGGTAAATCTAGCCTAAGTAATACTTGTTACACTCTGGTAGTGAGTCTAGCTAGATGCAGTAAGAGATCAGGTCAGCCATGCTTTCGATTGACCAATCAGGGCTTATCATACCAAGCTGCAATAGTCTGCATTCGCTTGTGACATTTCAATTTCAATCATCAAACATGTAGCCGCTTAATAATTGGATAAATCCATAGATCGCCTGTAACTGCATCTTGCTCCACTCCCATATTTGAGTCTAGCTAGGTTTACTGAGACTGTTCTTATTTTGTAACCACATCTTGAAAGACATAGCACCATTAGCTTTGATCTTAATTTGTGTCTAGGTGGCAAAATTACAGGCAACACAATTTGCCAAGAAAGGGAACAATTCACGGCTGCCCTCAAATAAGATAGGGTACCCTTAATTCTAAGACTCACAGGTAAAGGGTTAAGGCCGGAATGTAAAGGGTTAAAATAATATTCAAGACATCAATCCTCAGGCTTGACTACTAATAGACATTCAATGAACGACAAATTGATATAATGATCACATAGAATAATGACGAAGATGAATATGAGGATGAAAATGAGATAAATAATAACCTTCTGAGCAACTAAATATGATGAATGAAATTATATAAAAAGATGTATCATAAAAACTTGTATCTAAGCCACCAGTTGTCATGGTAACCAGGCTCTAGTTTCACATAGACAACCTTAACACAAAGTTGTGGCAATATTGACTGTCCTTTTATGCATCCTAAAATTAAGCAGGACTTTTAATTGTTCCTGTGCGACTTTAAAAATCTTGCAGTGTAACTCTGTGTCCTTTATTGTAATATTTACTCTCAACAACTTCACTGTGACAATCTGCCTTAATTGAGTCTCATTTAGCAACAATTTGTTTCCTGTTTTTTCTTGGGATGCAAAAAAAGACAGAACAGACTTTCCAATGAAAAGGAGCCATAAGGAGCAGCTGACCATTTCATGATGAATGATTTGAAAATAGAAATTCTGGTTCTAACTATTTCCCCTTTCCAAGATAACCAAGCTGAGGTTCACTACAGTTTAGGGATGTTCTGTATACCATGGGAATCAAAAACTACCTTTCCAATCTTTATTCACCTGGGCCCGGTTGTTCAACACTCGGTTATTTTAACCGCCGGTTAACTGCTAACGGCGGGTTAAATCTTAACCGACCGTTAGCTAACCGAACGTTAAATTTGCGTTGTTAGAAACATGGTTAGCTTTACCGTTAGCTAACGTCACCGTCAAAGTTAACAGTGAGATTAACGTCACTGGTTAGCATTCTTCTATCCCACAATTCAAGTTGTTTGTTTACTTCCGGTTTACCAACAAAATGACCGACCAAACGATCCCTAGCACCCCTCGTAAAAAAAGAAGTAGAAATTTCTCAGCAGATGAGGAAAATGTTATTCAAGCCATGGTTGAAGCAAACTGGGCGGTGATTACGGAGAAACATTCAACTGAGGTAACGAAAAAAAGGAAAAATAATGCTTGGTCTGAGATTGTCCGAGAAGTTAATTCCAAGGGGGTGGCACCAAGATCGTTAGCAGAAGTGAAAGAAAAATGGACAAATATGACAAGGAAGGCTAAGAAAACCTACACGGATTACCGAATCCAGTCCAGGAAGACCGGTGGAGGACCACCGCCGTCTGAGCCGAGTCAAGCGACAAGCCGAATCATCGACATCATGCGAGACTCGGCAAGTTTCGACGGTGTTCCAGACGGCCTCGAGACTGAATGTATGTTCCAAACAATCACCACGCAATACTATTTGAATAAAGTTATCAATATATTATTCAAGAAAATGCTCAATTAATCAATGAATTCATTCCAAATAGTATCAGATTAAACTTACCGGCAATATATTATCAGTAGCTAGACCAACACCTGAATAACGTGCCCTCACGAGTCACATTATATATATAAGATTGGAAATGAATACAATAGTGAGGCCTCATATGCTCGAATGCAAAAATGTAATTTTAAAAAATAAATTGAAAGAAATAACTTATTGTGAAAAAGCTTATTACGCTTACAATTATACTTATATATAAACCACAAAAACACGTGCTAATGTTTATAAACCAAGAGCTATTTTTACCATCGACCTTCACCTTTAACACCATTTTTTTGTCAACTGAAATATATTCGTGGACGAACTGAATGTCCCTCATGACCTAAAAAGGTTAAAAATACTTAACAAAGTAGCCTCATGTAATATGAAGAAAAAGAGCAACTTAAGTAGTGATCACAAAACATTGTTTGTTGAACTGGTTACGAAAGATTGTGACGTAATGCCACAGTGTAGGCCTAGCATTGTTAAGTTCGTAAATTCATATTTACATCAAACAATCAAAACACTGGGGGGAAAAGAAAACAGAAAATGGCATGTTTCGGGATAAACAGAGTTTGTAAAAAGAATTTAAAATTTACTTGTAATGTACTTGAAAAAGAATTTAAAATTTACTTGTAATGTACTTTGTATATTTTTAGTCTGGGCCACATTTTTCGTAGAATATTTACAAACAACAATTCAGTGCGTGGCCCCTACCAGTCGGACGCTGCAAATCGGCGTGTAAAATGTTACACAGGTAACCTATCGATTGTCTTCCAAATCGGTAGCGGAGACGCAATTCTTCATTAGTGTAATGATTAATATCAAAGTTAAGTCCTCTATAAACCTTATTCTTTCTTCGTTGAGCTTGCATCATAAAAGCAGCGTTAGCCATGAACGCCATTTTGCTAGTTAACCTTGTTGTTAAAAAGTTAGCGGCGGTTCTTTGGTGTGTTAACTTTAACGTGAATATAACCGCTTGTTAAAGTTAACCGAGTTATGAACAACAAGTTAACATCTCTGTTAAAGTTAACAGCCGGTTAAATAAATTTAACGGTTGGTTAAAAGATAACCGAGTTTTGAACAACCGGGCCCAGGTGAAGTGTTTTACTAACTAGAGAAGATCAGTTGTTGTATGTTATCATCAAATTTTTATTTGTCTTGGTGTATAAAGATTTTTTTCAAAGCAGCATATTCCAAAATAAAGACAATGTTTTCCCCAAATTCTTTTATTTTAATTTTTTTTACAAAATACTTGAAAATGACATTGACAACATTAACCTTTTGGCAAAAAAAAAGCAATTTGCAGTGTTAATCTGTAGCTCCCTATATATTACATTAACAAATTCATCCCAAAACGCTTGAAAAGAAGCTTGTAAACATATTTGTCTGGTTTCTAATTGGTGAAAGTGTTTAAAATTCTTGTTAACATTTTGATTTACAACAACACAACATCAGACCTCAAAAACTGAAGAGCTCCCAAGGGGGACAACTCTAAGGATCAGGAATTAAGGGATATCAATGATTTTACTTGTTCTTCAATTATGATCCCTCCTGGGGTGTACGGCTGGTAGTAATATGACTGATACTGCTGTAGGGAACAAACAACTCAGAAATCTTTATATCATCTTCCAGTGTATACCTCTTGACAAAAGCTTAGAATCAGTAAGGTCAAGTTTCTAGCGTAAATTATGTAAAACTAATCACTACTATCTACATATTGGACCATAAATGCAGTAACCATGATATAAGGAGAGCTTAAACATATCATAAGACCCAAACAATATTATGATATATTGTCCCTGATACAAGGGGGTCCTGATTGAGACAAAAAAACATGCATTTCAACCAGAAATACAGTGACCTTGATGTAAGGAGTCCTATAGGTATTCAATAGTGGAGAGTATTGGAACATAAGGCCCTCGATGACTACGTATGAATTTTACATAATGTAAACATAACTGTATAATTGAGAACAATTTGCTAATGAAAATAACTCAAAACAAAAGGAATAACATTTTCATCCTACTAACAATATTTTTTCATCCTACTAAGTATTTGATTCCGCAGAACTCCTTCAATACCCTGATGTCTGTAAACCAAATGCCTAGTATTGCTGATGGATGGTTAATCAGCCAATAATTAATTTGTCGACACAAGAAAATGCAAGTGAACTTGTTTCACAGTTGGAAAACACTTAAGGCCTTATCAAGGCTTTGTTTCAAATTTTAAGGCCTTTTTAAGGCAGTACTTCAAATTTCAGGCCTTTTTCAGGCCCGTGCACACCATGTATTATTATGCAAGGAACTTTAACAAATATCTAGAACTAATAGTTTGTCACCTGAGGACTGCTGCTCTTGCTTGAAGCAAGTAATTTCATTGGCTGGTTTTATCAATAGCAAAAATAGAGCCATTGGCTCTGTAGCTCATCAGGCTTCATCATCAATTATGCTGTAGAGTGTGGCCAATGTGATTCCCCCTTTGTAGAGGCCACAGGGTCACCAATCATAACATTAAGTATATAGGCGACAAGTTTCAGTTTTCTAGACCTTATACTTCAAGAGAAGAAGATGAAAATAGATTTGAAGGAAGTTCCTGTCGCCTTTATTAGGGGCAACAGGGTCACCAAAGCTACAATTTATAATCCTCACTCTTCAAAGAGGCTATACACAAAGTATCAGCTTTCTAGGCCTCATGGTTCTGGAGAAGAAGATTAAAATAGGCTTTTAGGGCGTGGCCCCTGTTGCCCTTATTAGGGGTCACAGGGCCACCAAAGCTACAATTTATAATCCTCATTAGCCAAGGAGTCTGTACACAAAGTTTCAGCTTTCTAGGCCTTATGGTTCTGGAGAAGAAGATGAAAATAGGCTTTTAGGGTGTAGCCCCTGTGGCCCTTATTAGGGGTCACAGGGCCACCAAAGCTACAATTTATAATCCTCACTAGCCAAGGAGTCTGTACACAAAGTTTCAGCTTTCTAGGCCTTATGGTTCTGGAGAAGAAGTCGAAATTCCACAAAGTTTACGGACGGACGGACGGACGCCGGACACCATGCCATGCCATAAGCCCATCGGGCCTTACAGGCCAGATGAGCTAATAAAAGACAATTGTTATGTCAGATATCAGGCATCGGTAGTTCTGTGAATGAAATACGCTTTTGTGGCAAAATGTACAAGTTAGTTATATCTGATCTGTAGAATTTCAATATTAAGTCATTCAGCATAATTATCAAAAAGTTAGTAACTTAATTCTGCAGCTTGTAGAATTCACCTTCATCACCTTTTTCTGATTTTGATACAATACCTTCAAAAAGAGGTAACAAACAATTGAATCAATAAAGTTACTCACATCTCCTGAGGGAGGTTCCAACTGGTTACTTGTTTGTCCACCAGATGTCGCTGTTGGTTGACTAGAGGATTCTGGGACTGAAATGACAATACAA
Organism: Steromphala cineraria; assembly: GCA_916613615.1. Lineage (NCBI taxonomy): Eukaryota > Metazoa > Mollusca > Gastropoda > Trochida > Trochidae > Steromphala > Steromphala cineraria. The sequence goes on along the minus strand of OU744735.1, from coordinate 22,516,304 downwards.
TAAATTGAAGATGTGTCAAAATAGACACAGATGTTACAGGGAAACAGGGCTCAGAGAGCATGAAAAAAAGAACATAAATGGAGATGCAAAGAAGTCAAACATGTCTCACACCAATATAAAAATAAACAGATTAATAATAAGGATAAGGATTGCTTGACAACGACACAAGGAGCCATGTCAAAACGTCGCCTAACATGAATAAAGAAGTTGTCATCCATATAATCCTCTTCCTTATTGTATTTCCAACTTCTAAAATGCCTTTCAAAGAAGTTAAACAGATTAATAATGGTGAGGACATACTAGTACACTCCTATTTGTAATCCTGTCAATATCCCATGTCATTAATATGGTCCAGATTCAGATCTATTTTTGAGATTTTAGTTTAAGATTTGCCATCAGCAACTTTCTAACCTTCAAATCAGAGGTAAGGTGGACAATTCATGAGAAAGAAACCTACCGGTGCCAGAAGGGTTAAAGATCTGTGCTGTCGGTGCAGCTGTTGTTGTTGACGTGGGGCCAGGAGGAAGAACATTAAAGAGGTTGCTGGGAACAGAAGCGGCGGGTGTCGTCTTCGTACTTAGCACATCTACGTACTGGTTCCGAGCACCTGGGTAACAAAAATACATGTAATTAACCCTTTCTCTGCTAATCTGCAAGACCCTTGATATGACATAATACTTAACATTATAATCTTAGCTACATTTCAAGATAAATTTTTTAAGTATCAATTTCAGTGATGTTGATTCTGATCTGATCATTTGCCACTTTGAAGTGCTTGATAATAGTTTATTTTTCTGTCATAATGTTCATGAGATGAGATTCTTGGAACTTGTAAACAAAATAGTGCCTCATCACATTTTGATTTTAACACAATAGTGATCGTCTTGTTCCAAAAGTTTATAGGTGTCAAGACTTTCTTACATCAATCAAATTCATTCCATGGATGATTTACAGAAAAATAACAGGATCATAATTAAACTCATATAAAATTTCTTCCACCAAAAAATCGTGAATGATATGATATGTTATCAATTGAGTTAGGTGTAATTTCCTCTCTAAACCAGCAACACCTAGGCTAGGTGAATAACAACTTAAAATTGATGATGTTCTAAATAGTTTTTAGAAAACCAATTAGCCCAGGTATTCACAGCAAAGAGATTCATGATTGAGATAAGGTTTCTGGACAAGGAAATGAGTCAAAGAAATGGATGTACAGTCTTTTGTTCATTATATCTGATATGTGATAATATATCTGCCACCGATGGGAAACATAAACCCTTAACTCACATACCTAGGTCACCTGAATATGAAGAGAATTAAGAATATTTAAAACATACATAAAGAGTTCAAATTCAAACTTTTATGAAAGTTTCTTTAGATGTTTGACTGAAATTATTTTCTCAGATATTAAAAGGTTAACTAAGGCTCTGCATTGTCTTAAAATATTAACAGGATAAAGATAATTCCATTACACATAATGGTTCAACAAATGGATCAATGGTGCCTTCCATGCCAATCAGAAGGTTTACTCAATGAAACAATGAAGTTGATCAAATGGATCAAAAACATTAAATAAATCAACATGACCAAATGGATCAATCTAGTTGAACAAATGGATCAATCTAGTTGACCTAATGATTATTCAAGTTGATAAAAATAGAATAATCTATTTGACCTGATGGATCAATCAACTACACAACTAGATTAGCGATTGCGGGATACCGCAAAAGCAGAGCAGCCCCGGAACTTGGGGTTTCGCCTTACCCTGTTCCGCCTTTATAGGCCTCACCAAATTGGGAATTTTCACGTGACCTTCACCTTTGACACTCAAGGTCACACAATCAATGAACACATTTCATTGAGTATAACATCATTGTAATGAAATAAAGTGTTAAAAATAGAGCCATTGGCTCTGTAGCTCATCAGGCATCATATCAAGTTTGCTTTATACAGGCAAGATGAGCTAAAAATGAAACTGATGTTACCTATTGCAAGAAAACCTATAAAAATATTACAAAACAAATGTATTATTATTCAACACTTTTTAGATCGCCAAAATCAGACACTGAAAGAAGTTCACACTAAAATATCCAAGGAGAAATAAATTTGCCATAGACTGTCATCTAATGGAGAAAAATAGGTTTTTAAGATTGTGACCCCTGTGACCCTATTTGGGGTCATGGGGTCACAAAAACCTACAGTTTAGAATCCCAATTGGCCAAGGAGTCTACATGCAGTCTTTCAGCTCAATAGACCTTTAGGAGCTAAAGATGATGAAAATAGGTTTTTAAGGTTGTGACCCCTGTGACCCTATTTGGGGTCATGGGGTCACGAAATCTACAATTTAGAATCCCAATTGGCCAAGGAGTCTGCACATATAATTTCAGCTCTCTAGACCTTTTAGAACTGGAGAAGGAGATGAAAATAGGTTTTTAAGGTTGTGACCCCTGTGACCCTATTTGGGGTCACAGGTTCACCAAAGTTACAAATTAGAATCCCCATTGTCCAAGGAGTCTGCACATATCACTATCAACTCTCTAGTCCTTTTAGAACTGGAGAAGAGGATGAAATAGGTTTTTAAGGTTGTGACCCCTGTGACCCTATTTGGGGTCATGGAGTCACGAAATCTACAATTTAGAATCCCCATTGGCCAAGGAGTCTGCACATATCGTTTTTAACTCTCTAGTCCTTTTAGAACTGGAGAAGAAGATGAAAATAGGTTTTTAAGGTTGTGACCCCTGTGACCCTATTTGGGGTCACAGGTTCACCAAAGTTACAAATTAGAATCCCCATTGTCCAAGGAGTCTGCACATATCACTATCAACTCTCTAGTCCTTTTAGAACTGGAGAAGAAGATGAAATAGGTTTTTAAGGTTGTGACCCCTGTGACCCTATTTGGGGTCATGGAGTCACGAAATCTACAATTTAGAATCCCCATTGGCCAAGGAGTCTGCACATATCGTTTTTAACTCTCTAGTCCTTTTAGAACTGGAGAAGAAGATGAAAATAGGTTTTTAAGGTTGTGACCCCTGTGACCCTATTTGGGGTCACAGGGTCACCAAAGTTACAAATTAGAATCCCCATTGTCCAAGGAGTCTGCACATATAATTTTTAACTCTCTACTCCTTTTGGAACTGGAGAAGAAGATGAAAATAGGTATTTAAGGTTGTGACCCCTGTGACTCTATTTGGGGTCACAGGGTCACCAAAGTTACACATTGGAATCCCCATTGTCCAAGGAGTCTGCACATATAATTTTTAACTCTCTAGTCCTTCTGGAACTGGAGAAGAAGATGAAAATAGGTTTTTAAAGTTGTGACCCCTGTGACCCTATTTTGGGTCACAGGGTCACCAAAGTTACAAATTAGAATCTCCATTGTCCAAGGAGTCTGCACATATAATTTTTAACTCTCTACTCCTTTTGGAACTGGAGAAGAAGATGAAAATAGGTATTTAAGGTTGTGACCCCTGTGACCCTATTTGGGGTCACAGGGTCACCAAAGTTACAAATTGGAATCCCCATTGGCCAAGGAGTCTGCACATATAATTTTTAACTCTCTAGTCCTTTTGGAACTGGAGAAGAAGATGAAAATAGGTATTTAAGGTTGTGACCCCTGTGACTCTATTTGGGGTCACAGGGTCACCAAAGTTACAAATTGGAATCCCCATTGGCCAAGGAGTCTGCACATTTAATTTTTAACTCTCTAGTCCTTCTGGAACTGGAGAAGAAGATGAAAATAGGTTTTTAAAGTTGTGACCCCTGTGACCCTATTTGGGGTCACAGGTTCACCAAAGTTACAAATTAGAATCCCCATTGTCCAAGGAGTCTGCACATATCACTATCAACTCTCTAGTCCTTTTAGAACTGGAGAAGAGGATGAAATAGGTTTTTAAGGTTGTGACCCCTGTGACCCTATTTGGGGTCATGGAGTCACGAAATCTACAATTTAGAATCCCCATTGGCCAAGGAGTCTGCACATATCGTTTTTAACTCTCTAGTCCTTTTAGAACTGGAGAAGAAGATGAAAATAGGTTTTTAAGGTTGTGACCCCTGTGACCCTATTTGGGGTCATGGAGTCACGAAATCTACAATTTACAATCCCCATTGGCCAAGGAGTCTGCACATATCGTTTTTAACTCTCTAGTCCTTTTAGAACTGGAGAAGAAGATGAAAATAGGTATTTAAGGTTGTGACCCCTGTGACTCTATTTGGGGTCACAGGGTCACCAAAGTTACAAATTGGAATCCCCATTGGCCAAGGAGTCTGCACATTTAATTTTTAACTCTCTAGTCCTTCTGGAACTGGAGAAGAAGATGAAAATAGGTTTTTAAAGTTGTGACCCCTGTGACCCTATTTGGGGTCACAGGTTCACCAAAGTTACAAATTAGAATCCCCATTGTCCAAGGAGTCTGCACATATCACTATCAACTCTCTAGTCCTTTTAGAACTGGAGAAGAGGATGAAATAGGTTTTTAAGGTTGTGACCCCTGTGACCCTATTTGGGGTCATGGAGTCACGAAATCTACAATTTAGAATCCCCATTGGCCAAGGAGTCTGCACATATCGTTTTTAACTCTCTAGTCCTTTTAGAACTGGAGAAGAAGATGAAAATAGGTTTTTAAGGTTGTGACCCCTGTGACCCTATTTGGGGTCACAGGGTCACCAAAGTTACAAATTAGAATCCCCATTGTCCAAGGAGTCTGCACATATAATTTTTAACTCTCTACTCCTTTTGGAACTGGAGAAGAAGATGAAAATAGGTATTTAAGGTTGTGACCCCTGTGACTCTATTTGGGGTCACAGGGTCACCAAAATTACACATTGGAATCCCCATTGTCCAAGGAGTCTGCACATATAAGTTTTAACTCTCTAGTCCTTCTGGAACTGGAGAAGAAGATGAAAATAGGTTTTTAAAGTTGTGACCCCTGTGACCCTATTTTGGGTCACAGGGTCACCAAAGTTACAAATTAGAATCTCCATTGTCCAAGGAGTCTGCACATATAATTTTTAACTCTCTACTCCTTTTGGAACTGGAGAAGAAGATGAAAATAGGTATCAAAAGGTTGTGACCCCTGTGACTCTATTTGGGGTCACAGGGTCACCAAAGTTACACATTGGAATCCCCATTGGCCAAGGAGTCTGCACATATCATTTTTAACTCTCTAGTCCTTCTGGAACTGGAGAAGAAGATGAAAATAGGTTTTTAAGGTTGTGACCCCTGTGACCCTATTTGGAAATTAGAATCTCCATATGCTAAGGTACTTGTACACAAAATTTCAGCTCTCTAATGTGTATGGTTCATGAGGAGAAGTCGAAAGTGTCAAAAGTTTACGGACGGACGGACGACGGACGGACGACGGACGGACGCCGGACGACGGGCCATGCCATAAGCCCATCTGGACTTTCAGTCCTGATGAGCTAAAAATTAAATTAATCCATTTTCTCCATATACGTTGACCTTGCTGTGACCTTGACCTTCGACATTCGTACCCAAAACTTTTTGAAAATTTTGTACTTCTCAAGAGAAAATATATACAAAATCTAAACTTCATAGCACAAAAACTTTTCAAGTTATTGTGTTTACAAGGAATTGCAATAACTCATATCTCATGACCTTGACCTTTGACCTTCAAGGTCACACAATAATTGAACACTTTTTATGGAGTATAACAATCATGTATTGATTAAAAGTGATCATAGTTAAAATTAAGCATTTTCGCTAAACCATGCTTGAGTCATGACCTTGCTGTGACCTTGACCTTTGAAGGATTGTAGCCGAAACCTTTTCAAATTTTTTTACTTTTCCAAGGATGATATATACCAAGTTAGAGCTTCATAGCACAAAAACTTTTCAAGTTACCGTGTTTACAAAGAATTTTGCTGTGATTTTATAACTCGTGACCTTGACCTTTGAACTTGAAAGTGAACATGTCATAATGATTCCCTGGAAGTATTAACATTTAGACATGTTCATGAGTTCTGAAAAGCTAAATGGGATAAAGTTATACCCAAATTTAGTGCATTTTGTAATAACTCATATCTCATGACCTTGACCTTTGACCTTCAAGGTCACACAATCATTGAACACTTTTTATTGAGTATAACAATCATGTATTGATTAAAAGTGTTCATAGTTAAAATAAAGCATTTTCGCTAAAATATGCTTACGTCATGACCTTGCTGTGACCTTGACCTTTGACGGATTGTAGCCAAAACCTTTTCAAAGTTTTTTACTTTTCCAAGGATGATATATACCAAGTTAGAGCTTCATAGCACAAAAACTTTTCAAGTTATCGCGTTTACAAAGAATTCTTAGAGTGAATACATATCTCGTGACCTTGACCTTTGACCTTGAAAGTGAACGTGTCAAAATCTTTCCCCCGAGGTATGAGTAGTAAGGTATGAATAAGAGTTCTGGAAAGCTTAGTGGAAAAAAGTTATAGCTAGTAGTACGAGTGCGTCCTTAGACGGGGCTGCTAAATATTTGACAAAATTAATAACTAATGTTTATTCTAAGTATCTAACTAGTTTTCCGATGTTTCAATCAGACTCACTTATAGGATCAATCAGATAACCTATTTGTGAAACTTCACTTTTATTTCTAAACTCATCAATACCAAATTGGCATCACATTACGAGTATCAGAATGAAGTAAAGAAAAAAATCATCATCAACAACAAAATCAACACCTCACCTCGTCCCTTTTGTAGAGAGAACCTGTTCCCTGTGGGGGGACCTCCCATTGAGGGGGCACCTGCTGCTCTACCTGGAGGCCCACCTGGAGAATATCACACCTTGAGTCAGTGATTTTTAGAGTTAAGGCGTTTATGTAGTGTGACATATAGTGAGAATATAAGAAATCGAATACGTGTTCCACACGTGATGCCTTTTGACAGCTTTGATTGGCAATTGATGTGATGACCAATTATGACAATTTTACATGGATAAGTAACTTCTCTATCCCATTATATCTTTGTAATAGTTGTTGCTATGTTGCTAGGGAATGTATTCTGTTTGTTTATTTGACATTTGATGTAATTTTAATTATGAATGTTACCACTTATGTGAATACAAATATTTTAAAAACACCCAATAACAACTAACAAACTTATCCTGTGAAAACATGTTTTGTTATCATAATGTTGCTTCTTGTTGATTAAGTTATACCAGAGCGGAGATTTGAAATGGGATCAAAATCCATAAAGGGCAGAATCAAGAAAAGGTATGTGAAAAATATTCCTTTTACAACAATAGATAATAAATTCATAGCGACACCTTGGAAAACTAGATTAGCGTTTGCGGGATACCGCAAAAGCAGAGCAGCACCGGAACTTTGGGTTTCGCCTTACCCTGTTCCGCCTTTTACAGGCCTCACCAAATTGGGAATTTTCTCGTGACCTTGACCTTTGACACTCAAGGTCACACAATCAATGAACACATTTCATTGAGTATAACATTATTGTAATGAAATAAAGTGTTAAAAATACAATTAATCCATTTTCTCCATAAATGTTGACCTTGCTGTGACCTTGACCTTCGACAGTTAGTACCCAAAACTTTTTGAAAATGTTGAACTTCTCAAGAGATAATATATACAAAATCTAAACTTCATAGCACAAAAACTTTTCAAGTTATTGTGTTTAGAAGGAATTGCAATAACTCATATCTCATGACCTTGACCTTTGACCTTCAAGGTCACACAATAATTGAACACTTTTTATTGAGTATAACAATCATGTATTGATTAAAAGTGATCATAGTTAAAATTAAGCATTTTCGCTAAACCATGCTTAAGTCATGACCTTGCTGTGACCTTGACCTTTGACAGATTGTAGCCGAAACCTTTTCAAAATTTTTTACTTTTCCAAGGATGATATATACCAAGTTAGAGCTTCATAGCACAAAAACTTTTCAAGTTACCGTGTTTACAAAGAATTTTGTGGTGATTTTATAACTCGTGACCTTGACCTTTGAACTTGAAAGTGAACATGTCATAATGATTCCCTGGAAGTATTAACATTTAGACATGTTCATGAGTTCTGAAAAGCTAAATGGGATAAAGTTATACCCCAATTTAGTGCATTTTGTAATAACTCATATCTCATGACCTTGACCTTTGACCTTCAAGGTCACACAATCATTGAACACTTTTTTTTTAGTATAACAATCAAGTATTGATTAAAAGTGTTCATAGTTAAAATAAAGCATTTTCGCTAAAACATGCTTACGTCATGACCTTGCTGTGACTTTGACCTTTGACGGATTGTAGCCAAAACCTTTTCAAATTTTTTTACTTTTCCAAGGATGATATATACCAAGTTAGAGCTTCATAGCACAAAAACTTTTCAAGTTATCGCGTTTACAAGGAATTCTTAGTGTGAATACATAGCTCGTGACCTTGACCTTTGACCTTGAAAGTGAACATGTCAAAATCGTTCCCCCGAGGGATGAGGAGTAAGGTATGAATAAGAGTTCTGGAAAGCTTAGGGGAAAAAAGTTATAGCTAGTAGTACGAGTGCGGCGGCGGCGGCGGCGGCGGCGGCGGCGGCGATGGAAACTTCACAAAAACTGATAGCAGCCCCGTCCTTAGACGGGGCTGCTAATTAGACAGAAATGATGAAGTCTAATGACTACCTACCTGCTCCTAGATCTATGTCTTTTGGCGGTGGCATGGCTGGCTTTCCGTCATCCTCATCATCCCCATCTGTGTTCTTCCACCGCTTCTCTACTGGGTCCCACACAATCTGGAACACGGTGGAACATTGTGCTCATTAGTTTATTTAGCTCATTAGTTCAACTCAAAAGATTTTATCAAAAATAGTCTATATCTACCTTTTCTTGACTCTTACATTGTATGTTTCAACAAGGAAGTTGTATGTTTCAACGACATTTTTTAACGAGGATGTTCATATTATGGTAACAAGAGTGTGAAATGAGGTCAAAGTGTTGTGAAGGAATTAAAATGAGGTCAAGGTCAACATAATCAACTTGTGCCTTTGCAATCCTCCAATTAAAGATTTTGTTTAATGCAAAAGCATTATGCACATATGAATGACTGAGGTTGCTGAATACATATTTTCCTCATTCTGCTTTGTGGTTGCAGACAAAATACATAACCTATCTACTTCAGTCATATTCATCTTAAGTCAGTTTTCAAGAATAAAATAGAGCCATGGGCTTTGTAGCTCATCAGACTTTTGATGGAAATAGGTTTTTAAGGTTTTGACCTCATTTGGGGTCATGGGTAACCAAATCTACATTTTAGAATCTTCATTGACCAAAGAGTCTACACACAACTTTACAGCTCTCTAGACCTTTTTGAACTGGATGAGAAGATGAAAATAGTTTTTTTCGGGTTTTGACCTCTGTGACCACATTTGGGGTCAAGGGGCCACCAAACCTTAAATTTAGAATCCTCATTGGCCAAAGAGTCTACACACAACTTTTCAGCTCTCTACAGTCATTGGTTCTAGAGAAGAAGTCGAAAATGTGAAAAGTTTACGGATGGACGGACGGACGGACGGACAGACAGATAGACAGACAGACGCCGGACGCCATGCCAAGCCATAAGCCCATCGGGTCTTTCAGACCTGATGAGCTAATAATAGACCTAAAACACGAAAAAATAACATGTACATCATTAAAGAATACAGCATCAATCGGATAATCTTATATTTTTATCTGTCTAAAAACAAACAACAGCTTACCGACTGCTTGTCATCTTTGGGTAAATGCATTTCTTTCTTCTTATTACTTGAGAACCAGCCACCAAACCATCCACTCTTCTTTTGCTAAAATAAAACATATTAATTCTGTATTGACACACATTTAACATTACTATTAGCTGCTTCTCTAAATTATCCCTAAACACATAGTTTCTAGAAAAAAAATTGCCCTTAAGCAATATGTGACCATAAATAAGGAAATGTTTGGGTGAACTTTGCTGGATTAATACTGGTAATATAAGTTTGAGTTGTATTGTATTGTATTGTATTGTATTGTATTGTATTGTATTGTATTGTATTGTATTGTATTGTATTGTATTGTATTGTATTGTATTGTAACCTATGTATTCAAACTAATTCAAATGAAAATGTGCAGAAAATGACTTTTAACTGCATCAATGACATAGTGAACAATTATTTATGATGTCATAGATAATCACAATAACTTGATCTGAAACAATTGTCACAGTGAAAAATTGATATATGCACATGTGCAAGTATAAAAAATATGTCAGTATTTATGTTAACCATAAGAGCTATAAACTTGAATATCAAATAGTTAACCCTTTCACCCTGAGGAACCCAGTAACAAATACATTTTCGAACCCGATTTCTATCTTGTAGGGTGAAATGGTAAAGGGAACTCACCTGTTGTTTTTGAGGTGAATTGGCTTTTTTGGTACCACTTGAGTCTGTCTGTGATTTCTTCATAGATGGCGCCATTTTCACACTTCCTGTTGAGCTCTCGGACAGGGTACGCTGACGACGAACACTCCCCGTGGAACTACTGCCTGAAGTTGTTCGATACCGCGAGGCGGGAGGAACTATCTTACCCTGTGGGAAAGATTAAGAATTTCAACTCATATTCATTATGATCTCTATAACAATATTTGAGAATTTAAAGTTAAATTTTTGGCTACTTTTAACATGATTTTCTGGATAACAACTTCTTTGCTGTGAAAATCAAAAAATTTTGGTTGGGTTTTACAACATACATGAGCAGTTGCTGCCTCGAAGTAATCGAAGGTAGCTGCGCCCCCCATTGCTCCGAGTCCGTCCTGCCTCGTGTCCTGACTGCCCTCCGTATCAACGCTATGTGCAGACACGATGCTGCTACGCTGAGACGCCAGACGGTCGGACCCCATGTAGTCCTGTGTGTAACCCCCACCATACGATTGATTGTACCCTTGTTGCCCGTACGTCTGGGTTGAAGGCTGGGACTCTGCAAGAGAAATTAATTGTTTTGATATTGAGTGATAAGCAGGGGCATTCCCATACTAAGGGTTAATAGTGATGTAACAAACACTTAATTTTATTTGACCTTATTTCCTAAAGGATAACATTAGAACTTGAATGAATACAGGGTATTTTCTTCTCCAAAAAGCAAAGAGAAATTTCAAGGCCAAAAGGCTTTGCCAAAAAATGAAACATCTTAGGGTCGACAAATTGTCTTTGTCTGTGAATCTTCTATAGCAATGCATTATGTTGAATTTGAGGTGAATATTCAGTATGTACAAAGTCTTGGTTTTTGTAGAGTCAATAGCAAAATGCCAAAGTCTTGTTTTGGTCTTGAATTGAAGGTCAATGTGTGGTGGTAACAAGTGCAACTTTTGGCAGCAATATGTCAACATGACTGATAACACCACTCAATAAAATGACTGAAAGAATTCTCAAAGAGAAATATTCACATACTAAATGAATATTTCCACAGAGGTGAAATTAACCTCCTATCAGAATTTATTTGATTCAAAGATCTGGGCCTCCTTTCACAAAGGCCTAAGGTGATCGTAAATCTGTAAGGAAGCCTTAGTGCAATGTAAAGAATAGGAGATAGGTCAACCTTAGTAAAGGTTGCTTTGTGAAAGGAGGCCCTGGCCTCGATTTCTCGAAATTTTCTCTCATATTAAAAACAGAGGTTGAAAAAAGTAGTCAAATGAGTTTCCCGTAAGAAACTCCGACTTAAGTTTTTGTTTCCAGGAATCCGGGCCTGATTCTCAGCAATTTGAGAGAGGTAATTCAGCAAGGAGTCAGTTGGATCAAAAGAGAATAAAACATCAAGAGGAGTATCTACCTGTTTGTTGTGCAGCATCAGGGACATCTCCAGCGGGTTGATGTTCCGTCTGCCCCGTCTGCTGGTACCCGTAGTTGTAGTCTAGAGGATCATAGACAGTGGGTGAGGACGTGATTCATAGAAAGATCAAAGGTGACAATAGTAAACCTAGCCTCAATAACACTTGTATACTAGGGAACAATAAAAAATAAAAGTACCGAGGGTACAGAAGCTCACTTTAAAATGAATGATGTGGTATTGGTTTAATTATACATGTAACCATCTTTTATATAATTGATTATGGCTGCCATCATGATTTTTTTATCTTTTAAAATACTAGTCTTCTTTTGGAAACGACTAGAGCTTGAACAAACATTAATACACGAATGATATAATCATGATAAGTTAACAAGCAGTAGGTTTTTGTATAACTTTTTTGTATATCTATGGCTGAATTGGTGACCATCTTGTACTTTTTAATCTTCAAAATGCTACTTTTATGTGGGCATCCGTATTAATTTCATTATGATATCTTGATTGGTTTAGGTGTATCCATTTAAATGTCATTCATTACTTACAGGATGGTGGGCACTTACATTTGTTTTGTAGTGAATCATTAATATGATTTCAAGATTATTTCACTGATGGTTATGCTGCATGGGATATAGAGAATCCCAAAAGTACAGATTTTTCAAGGAAAATGAATGACTGATTGAGAGGAAAGTCATAAACACAGCAATGCATAAGACACGTTTATTTTGTTCACATAATATTTACATGTCAAGTGACCATGAGATGTCTTTCATTAAAGTATCAATTTATTTAACACTCATACAGTACTATAATTGTAAACATTTTTGCATTGTCAAATCAACAGAGAGATATGACAAATCAAATTTCCTTACTTTTCTAACTAAACCCTTTTCGATTTTCATCTGCATATTTATTCCACATCAACTTATCATGTAGATTGCTAAACACAAAGCTTATTGTAGACAAGTTTTGTGTAAGTTGTTATTCTTAGAAAGAACATATCACTGCATGAGAATACAAGTCCATAACTTTTATTGCATACACATGGGCCATGGCCATATAGCATAATGCTCTACCATATCAATTGGGTCAGGTTGATTATGCAACAGACTAGCAGCTGACACTGTGATGCTAGCAGCCTGCCTTGGGATGTGTATTAGACAGCATAGTGGAGTATCTGAACTCTGGTTGACCCCTTATGTGTGGTATTTAAAGGAATAAAAGGGAAATACCATTGTTTAAAATTTAACATGTTTAATGTGATTTGTTTTTTTCAGCTAGTTGCCATAAAGATTTTAAACAAATTAATCAATTATGTTTGTCTTTCATCTTAATTTTTTTTAGAAACACTTAAAAATATAGAACAACTTGCACGACAATCTTAAATATTCCATATTTAAGATAATATTATGATTAGTAAGTTCAAATCAGAGAATTTATATGGTGCCAGTGATCACTTGATGAAAGCTTAAAATTTAATAATAATGATGTGTCATCTGCAGCTGAAAAGTCAATATGGCTGCTATTGCGGCCATCTTGGATTCTCAAAACTGAAACGTCTACCTTTCTGTGCGGAATCACTATAGGTATAACATACTACAATATAAAAATGATATCTAGATTGGTTTAGGAGAAATAGTCTTTGTCATGAAATCTAATTGAAAATTCAATATGGCTGCCATGGCGGCCATATTGGATTCTCAAAACTTTAACGTCTACCTTTCTGTGCGGAATCACCATAGGTATAACATACTACAATTTCAGAATGATATCTGTATTCGTTTAGAAGGAGTAGTCTTTTTCATGAAATCTAATTGAAAATTCAATATGGCTGTCATGGCGGACGGACAGACGGACGGACAGACAGACGGACGACGGACGAAGCGCCATGACATAAGCTCACATTTACTTTGTAAAGGTGAGCTAAAAAACAAAAAAAAACAAAAAAAACACTTGTATACTCCCATAATGAGTCTAGCTAGGTGTAGTAACGGCTTGCATCAACCAACTTATCGAATTAACCAATCATGGATCAGCTTATAGTCTGCTTTGGCATATATAACGTTGGAGGGTCGTAGGTTGCCGTAAGGTCGGCTGACGCGACCTCTTACTGTATCACGCTAGACTGGGGAGTATAGCAAGTATCATTGAGGCTAGGTTTACTTTCCCAAGCGATTGATAATTGTTGATCAGGGGAATACTAAGTACTACAAAGAAGAATACTAGTACAAAGCATTATTTCAACTATCCACAGAGGCACTGTTGGACTACATACTGATTTAGCAGCTTTGTACTCATATTCAGAGAGTAAAATCAGTCAATTTCAACCACTTTGATAGTTTGATACCCATCCATGTTGTCAACTTCTCCTTCTACAATCAATCATAGTTGAAAGATGCAGTGAGGATCCTTATAAGTAGATTGCATAGTAAATAGAACCATGTCACGAAATCTTTTGATATTTTTATAAAGTTACGAAACAATTTTAGAAACTTCTCAGTGAACTTACTATTGTGCTGCCACTGATTCTGCTGCTCTGTCGTCTGCCCGTTGTCAACCGGTTGCAACTGGTCTACACCAGTTTGAGCCTGACCGGATTGAGCGTGTGTCTGTCCATATTGCCCGTACTGTCCTGCCTGATAACTTTGGTCTTGTCCATACTGATACGAGGTCTCTTGGCCATACTGTGAGTATGTCTGGTCTTGGCCGTATTGTGAGTATGTCTGGTCCTGACCGTACTGATAGTCACCTTGACCTTGACCTGTGACCTCCCCACTCTCGCTGCTTGCAGACGTACCAAACATGGCTGGTGTGGCGTTACCAGATACAGGCTGTATTGAACCATCCTGGAATCAATATGATCAAAAATTGTATCAAAGGACTAGACAGATGAACTTTTGCTTGATATATTTGTGACAACTTCAAAGCCTAAAGCTGGATTTCACAAAGGAATATCATAGATACGAAATGTTGATATCTGATATTGAGTTTAGAACTTGACATCATTGTTAATTGACCATCAAGTAGATGATGTTATTAATCGGAAGAAGGCTATCCCTGACAACAATCTGTACCTATTGCTTTCAATGAAAACTGAAATGACTGTATTGAATTAGATACTTCAAAATGGTTTATAGACCTTCGGGTTTCAAACTTTCTTGATGTGAAGGATACCAAGGGCAGTTTCACTAGCCGTGCCAAGATTCAAGCAGTGTTTAAACCTTTATCGTTCAGCTTACTTAATGTTTTGTTTATAGTTGTACAATGTGAGACATGTTTGTATGAGGCCATTTTGATTAGTGGTGTAACGATTCATCGATAGTATCGATGTATGCATCGTGGACCCCCCGATACGAGTGCATCGATGCAAAACTCGTTTAGGCAATATATCAGGATATAAGTATCGTGAGGGTTCATGATACATCGATGTATCGGCACAGGAGAGGATATATCCCGATATTGTTCATGTATGTTAATAAGAAAACTTTTGAGCAAATCGAATGCAACAAGTCACAAATAACAGCAAAGGGAGGCATCTCTGGTTGTTTAATCAACAGTAAGTTCGTACCCAAAACAATCTTGTCGCTATCAGGAATTTGTGATTTTTTTCATTGTCACATTTAGTTATAATTAAGCATTATAATAACACTATGAAGTATCAAATTATGTATTTAGTGAGAAACAATGCTTTTACTTAGCTTTAATATTTGCAAAACATCAATGTTATCCTAGTGAGCAAAACTCAAATTGTCATGGCATAGGATTAAAGCATAGATGTGAGAGAGTAAACTACTGTCATTTTTAAAACTCAGGTTGAAAGTTTAGCTGTTTTACTTTTAATTATGATACTAAATACATGAGGATGTTTTTTATCTATTTTTAAATCATAGTCATTTAATAATTTTCATTCTAAATCAACCAAATTATACTTGTGTCTGGCTGTGTTAAGAATGAGAGAATGAATGTGAGAGAGTAAACTACTGTCATGACATTCTTGGAACTTTGACTGAAAGTTCAGATGTTTAAATAGTTTACTTGGTATTTACTAAACAGATGGTATTATATCTTTTTAAATCATAGCCATTTCATTACCGGTATAGGCTATAATACTTGTGTCTGACTCTTAACTCATTTTTTATATGATACACATATCATTTTAAAGATAGTTGTGAATCGGGATACGTATTGTATCGCCACCATGGTATCGTGACGATAATCGTCTCGCAGGTACCTTGCCAATACTTTCGTGATATATCGTCTCGCCCCCTAAAACTTGTATCGGGATATATCGTCTCGCCACTTAGGTCACGATACACAGGCCTAATTTTGATGTAAAAAGAATTTCCTCCGGGATTATAAAGTCTTATGATATCTCATCTTATATCATCTTACTAATCATTTCTGTTCAGCTGTGATAGTTTCAACTCACATCATATCCTTGTGAGACCCTCTGCAACTGCTGTAGCCACATCGGATCTTCAGCCTCCTCGGCTGCGTGAAGTCTCTGTGGGTCGTGATACTTCAGACGGTTTGATAGCTGAAACAGGTCAAGTATAATTGTTATAATATCAGAAGTGTTTGAGCAAATCAGGTGAAATATTCTTCTACAGCAAAGTGTGTATCTTTAGTCTCTGAAGGGAATTTAGAAGTAGTATAGCTGAGAATAGCCAGATTTTCTTGATAACCTAGTCAGTGTGAAAATACAGTGAATTAAGAAAATCCTCATTCTTCCCCATGGTTGAGTAGGCACATAATCAGAAACCATGTGTATTTTACAAAAACAAATAATTACCAAGAAAATCTCTCTTTGAATGTATATTTTGTCAGTTCATTCACTTAATGAATAGCAAACAACAACAATATTAGTAGCACCTAGTAGCAGTGTAAGTTGTATGATTGCAGCAGGTTGTTGAAACTGCTTTTGTAATTGTACTGGTAAAAAAGAAGCATAGATATAAGGTTTAACTTTAAGCAGACCTGTGTTTTAATTTCAGTGAATTGGGTATTTGAGAACATCTGAAATTTGATTTTAAGGTAAATATGTTTTATAAAAAAAAAGAGCCAGTGGCTCTGTAGCTCATCAAGCTTCATATCAATTTTGCTTAAGTTAGGGTGTGGCAAATGTGAAATTAGGTTAAAGGGTGTGGCCCCTGAGTCCCGTATTAGAGGCCACAGGGCCACAAAAGCTATCAATCATAATCCTCACTAGTCAAAGAGTATATTCACAAGGTTTCAGCTTTCTGGGTCTTTTGCCCCTGGAGAAGAAGATGAAAATAGGTTTCAAGGGCGTGGCCCCTCTGGCCCTTGACAGGGGTCAATTGGCCACCAAAGCTACAATTTATTATCCTCACTAGCCAAGGAGTCTGTACACAAAGTGTCACCTTTCTAGGCCTTATGGTTCTGGAGAAGAAGATGAAAATATGTTTTTAGGGCGTGGCCCCTGTGGCCCTTATTAGGGGCCACAGGGCCACCAAAGCTACAATTTATAATCCTCACTAGCCAAGGAGTCTGTACACAAAGTTTCAGCTTTCTAGGCCTCATGGTTCTGGAGAAGAAGATGAAAATAGGTTTTTAGGGCGTGGCCCGTGTGGCCCTTATTAGGGGCCACAGGGCCACCAAAGCTACAATTTTTAATCCTCACTAGTCAAGGAGTCTGTACACCAAGTTTAAGCTTTCTAGGCCTTATGGTTCTGGAGAAGAAGATGAAAATATGTTTTTAGGGTGTGGCCCCTGTGGCCCTTATTAGGGGCCACAGGGCCACCAAAGCTACAATTTATAATCCTCACTAGCCAAGGAGTCTGTACACAAAGTTTCAGCTTTCTAGGCCTCATGGTTCTGGAGAAGAAGATGAAAATAGGTTTTTAGGGCGTGGCCCGTGTGGCCCTTATTAGGGGCCACAGGGCCACCAAAGCTACAATTTTTAATCCTCACTAGTCAAGGAGTCTGTACACCAAGTTTAAGCTTACTTGGCCTTATGCTTCTGGAGAAGAAGTCGAAATTCCACAAAGTTTACGGACGGACGGACGCCGGACACCATGCCATGCCATAAGCCCATCGGGCCTTACAGGCCAGATGAGCTAAAAATGTGCTACTACCCCATTAAGAAACACTGGTTACAATATTTGAAGTTACCTCATAGAGAACTTTGACGAAGGCAGGCTGGAACCAGGAGGGAGACTGTTGAACATTGTTAGCAATCACCTCGCAGTAGTGGAGAGCCTGCAATACAAATAGACAGTGTCATTTTCTTATACTCAGTAAGTTAAAGCATACAATGGTTAAGCAGGTTTATAATGACAATTAAAACAGTGTAACAGTGAAGCAGAAGTTATGTTTTTCATGTTGTGTTTCATACCATTTAATCATATTCAACCGATGCTCAGTCAAGGATAACTTCGCAAGTGACAATGCTCCATAAATGCCAAACATAATTATATATTTGATAAATTTTTCAAATGTCACTTGTGACTGGTTGTGATAATAAATTGATCGTTAAAGAGTCTTAATTATGATAAGGAGTCCTACCTCTTGAAGAAATCCATACTCTGCCAGTCTTGTTGCATACAGGAACTTGTAAACCTGAAAAATATATTGATCAAACATTGAAATTATACCAAAAGTTGCCATAAGTTGAGGGTGAGGTTTTAGATTTTACACGTTAATATCATGGCAGTTGGTTTTATATAATATAAAAGGACAGTTTCAACATGACAAAAAAATCTAAGGGCCCTTTGACATGGCTAGTAGTAATCTTTAAATCACAAGTCTTGAAGGCAGGGACAATTCTATCGGGGTATTTTTTGTGGAAACAAATTTCAGGAGAACTTTCCTGTAAACAAATATATATAAACGATTTTTATATGATTATTGCACATTTAATTTCATATATATTCGTGAGGTTAACATGCAAGATTTATAATGTTGAAAAACATGGAATGCATTACTATGACAAGATGTTGTTGTAACTGATAACTTTTATAATGAATTGTTTGAAAATATGCTCCCCTTCTATCAATCAAGTAGTTATTTCTTACTCTTTTTAATGAATTAGCATAACGAAGCACATTTTTTCTCTCGCAATGCTAACATTTCAAGATGGCGGATGAAAGTCGATAGATTGGTGCCTTTAAGTTTAATCTGTAAGATATAACTAACCTGGAAGTGCGGCAGTACCAAGCCACTGTTTCCGAGAGACTGGGCGTACTCATAGATCTCCGTGCACTGGATAGCTTCATTTGTAGCAAAGTCTTCCCAGGAGGAACTGTCAGGAGGGATAAAGGTCATAGTCATTGAAGGTTAAAGTTGCACATACAATTAGCGGTGACAAGTCATTCATTTTAAATCAATCCCAGAAGAAGATGATTCCAAGGTCATGTTTTTTTTACTTAGGCATCAACTTAAGCCCCCAAATCATTGCTAGAATATATATTAAGTCAATTGATGAACATTTGTGTTTAACAGAGGTATATGTAGCAAGAACAAGGTAACATAGCTTAACGACTTCACACATTTAATTCAAACAATTGATGAAATAAACCTCACCAAAACTCTGTTGAATTTTCAACATTATATTTTTCCAAAATGTAAAAGCTGATGAAAAACTTACTTATGACTTGAGCCGATTAGGACAATCTTGGATGTTTTCTTGGTGTAGGTACCAAAACTGGATTGAGCCATGATGTAACAGAAGTGACTTGCATGCAGACATCCCTTGGAAGCTAGAATAAAATCATAGATATACAGTGTGCAAACTAGTTTATAGTGTTGTAACAAGCAGAAAATTGACGAATCGATTTGTATCATGATATCTCTGCCCTATTCTGTGGATATTTTTACTACAAGAAACTTTAAACACCTTGATTCTTAGGCAAAACATTAAATTGTACAGTCAAAGGTATTTATCATGGTACAGAGAAGGTTTAATGACTCATTTATCGTATAATTAGATGATACTACTATATTCTACAACTCATTAAGGGTCATTCTTTCTCAATATCAAGCTAATAATCTCAGATTATTATGGTCTTACTTCTGTGATAAAATTTTTATTATATATATTCGTTTATTCGCCTATTGACAGATCACATAGTTCAGAACTTGGGAATAGAAAAAACATGTTGTTCATATATACTGAATATACGATGAGTAAGATTGTCCACATACCCATGGTGTCACCAAGAGCGGCAATACTCTTGCGGTCCAGTTCAGGTTTAGCTGAAGAGTTCGAGAGGATCATTGCAAGATGAGGCCGCCAGTCTCCCCATCTCTCGTCAACCACACACTGGCAATAAAATACTTTCTATTACACGGAAATATAGATAATCAAGACAATGAATAGATGTGTTGGTTATTATTTAAAAAATGTTTCTAGATATGAAATCCTCTACACTTGGTCTGACCACACTCCCCTACCTCACATGTTTTTTACCAGTTTTAAGCAGTCGAAACCAAGTCGTTAGCAAACCATTAACATTGTCTCGCTTACAAGACTGCAAGCTGTGATCATGTTCAAGACATGGCTAACATGAGTTACTTGCCCCTAGCTTGATACCGATGGCTTTTGTCGGCGGCTTGTGATTGCTTAGCTGAGTTTAAGTCAGAACATATGACCTGTAAGGCTGCGGTCAGACCTAGTGGAAAGGTAACCTATCGAAATATATAGTTCTCCTATCGATAAAGTTATAATTTTTAAACTTTCATTCCTCTGAACTAGGCCCAGACTGTACTTCTGCTCAGACGAGAAAATTAAATTTAAAGTGTTTCCTGAGAAATGTATTGACCACATGAGCCAGTGAATGGTGAAAGGTTTTAAATACTACTTTCTGACAACTACTCACAGTGACGGCAGCTGGTTGTCTGCCTGACATGAGCTGATAGAGGGTCTGAAGGGGATCGTTCATCTTCATTGCACTGTTAGCAAATCTGTAGGAGAAAATAATTATTTGACATAATAGCATACACAGAAGAAGCAAAAATTAATTTTGGAAGGGTGGGTTTCTTTTCAAAATCAGAAACTCAAATGTAAATGAAGATTTTCATTGGAAATCAGATTCTGTTTAGCTTTTAATTATTAAAACAAATTATTAAAACAACATTTCAAAACAAATTTTGACTTCAGATTCAGATGTTTATTAAATGGCTGCCATTGCAGTTACAAAACTTTACCTGATCATAACATTAGCATGTGTCCGTGTGTCCATCTTGCTTGCCAAGAAAAGAGCGTGGCCCCACAGGTTGTTTTTTGTAGCCCACTCAAGTGCGTCCTGGGGAATAACACATATTTTCATAAAAAACATCTGATTTGGAAATTTCAAATGTTTACTCATGGACAAAAAAAAAATGTTAAATTCAAGGCAAAGGTTTTAGAGAGGTTGCAATTTGTTTTGACATGAAGAAATACTTGCAAACCACATATTGTTTTGATTTCATTATACACTTGGTTTATTCTCTGGTTAGGCAAACAAGCAAAACTCTGCATATGTCAATGCCTCGCCAGTACAAAAATCAAACAAATAAATCACAAGAACTGAACAGAACAAATGATGAACCAAGAAATAATTAGTGTATTCTATATACAAATTCTTTGCAGTTTCATTTCAATGCATTTAAACTTGACTTTTCAAAGCATTTGGTCTTGTTGAAGGGACTAAGCTATATCCATATTAACATTTTCATTTTGTTTGGTGTTCAATATAACACAGTTTGGAGGCCTAAGCCATTATACACTTCAACAAGTATTTGTTACACTACCTTTTTCCTGCCATACAGGAGAAGGTTCCTAAACCGGTCCGTTACTTCTTCCAGTGATCGACCCTTGTTGACTTGTGACCTATCAGAGGTGACCTTGACCCCTGCACTTGCATCATCGTCGACCTTGTCAAGTTCCTCGGTGCTTTGTGTGATCTTCATTCCCATCATGCTGTACTCCAGTGATGTCGGCTGATGACCCTCCAGTAACAGGTCCGCAATGTCCGTACCAACCACAGACTAAAACAGGCACAGAGATTTAAACTCAATCTTGAATGTGATTTGGGAGAATGAGATTCCTTATAGACAGCCAGGTGGAAAATGACATTCATATATTTCAACAGACAAACTTGTTAATCGGCGGCACCGAACATACGATACCTCCAGGGTAATTCTCATGACGCCTTGAGCATTTCTTGTCATTGATATGCGCGATATAAATAAGCTATTATCATTATTATTCATAAAATATTCTGAGACTTAAAAAAATATTTTTGCTGTTTGAAGGGATTACCAGATTATATCATTTTGGGCTGACTACTTTGAAAACCTATTTCATAAACCAACACTGACATTGGCCACCAAGAATAACCCAGCAGGTGAAGAGTTAAGATTAACCCACCCCATTCTGCTTGATGAGGAGTTCCATGAGTCTCCAGATGAGCTCGGCCGAGTCGCGGTCCACCATGTTGATATTCTCCGAGCAGCTCTGAGCCTTCTTCTGACAGAACTGCAGCACATCATTCTTGTGGGTGTCCACTCTACAAACAGACATGTATATATGCACTTGATACCAACTCTACATTTTGTACACATATACTTAACATTTATAATATTAATAACAGTTACATTTGTGTGAAAAAAATTGTTTTTCAGAGTATATGTTTCGGCTGTTGGAAATGATAATGATAATGATAATTCTTAACATCCAACTTGATGAAGGATTAAGCTTATTCTCTAAAACGTCACAATTTTTCATTAAAGAAGTTGTTATCTAGAAAAATCTGGCCACTTCTAAATGTCCTTCAAAGCCTTCAAAGATACTGCTTATACAAAAACATTATCATATTACACACATTACATATTATATGAACCTACAAATTCAGTCAGGCAACCCTACAAGCAGTGACCATACCACCAGCTAATCATTCACTACAGTCCTGAATTTGTACTATTGCAAACGGTGTCAAACATGAATTCTTCTTATTCACATGAATTCTTCTAATTTCCACACAACACTCACTTTGAGAGCGGTCCAGAGTACAACTTCAACTCTTCCGCTTCCCGATTATCAGCCATCATCTCCTCCAGAGAATGGACCTCCACTGTTGCAGGTTGACCGTCTGCTGGACGATTCGGCAACACCTTTATAAGCTGACCGTTAGCACCAAAACATGCACGCACATGCGGGATCGTGTGTTTCTGGGGGGTCAGTCGCCCTGGTGCTTCTGTTGAAATATCAAACAAATTTTTTTTAAGACAGCATTTTGGAAAAGTGTTTTTTCAGCCATGAGGCTTGACCTGCAACCCCATGACTAGCATTATTAGTATGCGGCTCGCTATGAAAGAACAATGCATTAGTTGAACAATCTTCCCCTAGATATTCGTACTTGCCCTGCCTATGAGTCATTCAGATCGCATCTAAAGGTACATTTGTTCAAACAAGCCTTTTCCTAAACTCTCTTCTCTTTCTCAGCGCTTTGAGCATGATATATATCCTGGAAAGGCGCTCTGTAAGTTAACTATTACTTACTTACTAAATTACTAATGCATTGAGAAAACAGACGTTGGTCTAAGAGTCTGTGAAAATCATCTTAAGTTTTGGTGACAAAACTCATAACCTGAGATTGACCACATTGTTTGTTTTTTAAATGAAATTATATATTGGATACCATGCTCAAATTTCTGTTATCTGGGTATTTGGATTTACAAGGGAAAGCATCTAACTTCCCTTAACATCAAATGCCGGAAAATATGAGAATAGCGTTTTATCAGATGCCTGACAGACCTCGACTAGAGGTTAGAGACACAGTATTACCTAGGCATAAAGATGAGTTCTGAGGAACTGAGCTTGGAAAATATTGTCTTGTCATGTTCTGTTGCCAATTTAGTGCAGAAAAAAAACTTGTTGTAAGCAGACTAATTACATGATCACCACCAAAGAAGAGGATGGCAGCAAACATGTAGGACAAATGGTTCACAGGAGTTACTTGCCCTTAGTTTCTAATAACAAAAGCCTTTGCCTGGGTGAGTGAGTTGAGTTGCCCGCTTGGGCAATATTTCAGCCATTAGCAACGTCTTGCCTGAGGCCTTGTGCAATGCTAAATGGCTAGGTCAGAACAGCAACTTTACAGATTGTTCTCAGACCTTGTGAAGAGGAAACTTCAGGATAGATACAGTTCAGATCCAGTTGAGAAAATCTTTTTAAAGTTTTATTGTTTAGAATAGGTAAATCTTTATTAGAATGGGATAAAGATGAAAGAGTTTATACATGTGCATCAATACATCTTGAAGTCAACCATCCTTATTTGCTTCAAACACCACAGAACACTATAACCCATGAAGCATAAATTATTTGTCAACATTTTTCATCAAAATTTGTTCACAATCTTACCTCTTCTGTCGTCTTGTCCATAATATTCGCCATAGTAGGCATAGTTGGGATCTTGTCCATATTCGTAAGCATAGTTGTCGTAGCCGTAGTCGTAACTGTAGCCATGTCTTGCATAGTCCCGTGCTTCATCGTAATCCTGGCGACTTGACGACCGCGAGCCATTAGTGGGCGGATGTTCTCTGTAATCAGCACTGTCGGGAAAAACAAGTCATATTGGATATAGACATTATTTTGAGAATCAATTTTATGGTAAATTTTCACAAGAACTCAATCATAATTTATGGATGGTAAAAACTGAGCTTTATAATTTTTGATAAATACAAAACTTTAAATATTTGAAATATCAGTGAAGGTCAGTGAAACTGTTTCTTTTGACACAAGTCTTTTCAAACTCATCTTCATTAAATTTTGATAATTTATAATACATTTCAAGGACCAAAAAAATTAATGTTTTCCAACTGTTAGGAGTAGTATGTTCATATTTTTCATATTTTGATAATATGAGATATTTATATACATAACATCCATGGCAATAATTCTGTGGCATTGACAAAAACATATAATTCAAGCAAGGTATAGTTAAGATCTTGGCACAAGATAAACTTTTACATCCACAAAGATGGGCTGATGTAAGGCTTACAGTCAGAAAAGATTCACCGTCTAAAATTTGTTTAGATGGTAATAATTGATAAAATAATTTTAATATATAATATCTTTCAAGAACATTTCAAGCTGATTTTGATCATGATACTAGATGCAAGATAGATCATAGCATATATAGACGCAAAAAAAATTTTTTAATTGAAACAGCTGAAACAAATGGTTGGGACAAAAAAAGGATTATTGCCAGCACCAATATTGTGTGATCTACCACCAGTACATAGTCACAATGCTAACAGTGGTTATGTCCTTAGTCGACCCAGGCTCTGTACACATTCTCTACACCGTATCACCCCCAGGACTCTTCATAGAGCAACTGATGATGTTCTCAAGAATTTGCCTCCAAGTGACAGGTCTATGAAAACATTAACCCTTTAATGTTGTGGTTCACCTTGGAGATGACTACATAGAAATGGGATAAACTATTTTGAACTTGATCTATTGTTAGCTAGCAATGCAACCTCTGTAAATCTTAGAGCTAAGCAGCGGCAACTCACGCTGATATATATATACCGGATTATAATAGCTCTCCCAGAAATTAACTTCAATAACATTGTTATAAACTCCCATCCAGGTGGTGCTACAATTGCTTAATACTCGTCAATGTATTGGCTTGCTATATATAGCAGGGGTCGAAATTAGTCCTATTGGGGTACTAGCCATTCGGACTAGTGCATTCCTGTGAGCATTAGCACAAAGATAATCTGACTAGTCAAATACACTCATATAATCATATTTTCTTTAATTCAACTAGTCCTTCGGACTACCAACGATTGTACTTTACTAGTCCAGCATCTTTTTCATTAGCCATGGGCTATAGGGCTATTGTTAATTTCGAACCCTGTATAGTGATTCAAGCTTTTGGCCTAATTGACATCCGAGCATTTGTTTGAGCTAGATGCAGGAACACATATGCTGATGACAATTGTCTTATCATGGTATATATTAGGCGCAGTATAATTATGCCTTTTGAAAATCCAAGGGGTGATACAGTGTAAGAGATTGTACCATGGAGCCTTGGTGACCAAGGAGAACAAGGATGCAGGTTCAATGAAATATGAAGATGAGTGAAGGTTATAAAATATTAAAATTGTAAATATATATAAAATGATTATTATACATTAATAAGTCAAAAGCAATCAAGATCAAACTTTTTGCCAAAGCAGTTCAGCACAATTCATATGCAAAGAAACTCTCATGAGCTATTTTTGAAATGTTCATAGCTTTATAATCTTAAGCCCACTTTTAACTTTTTCTAGAAGAAGGGTCATCTTTTCATCACATGATAAGAACTTCAAAATTCAACACGATGATCAAATCTGAGAACAACTATGTTGTACTTATTGAAATACAAAACCCCCTGATAATGAAATTGAATTGAAAATGTCCATAAGTGGATCCTTTACCACAAATTTGTCTTAATCAAGTTTACAACTATATTTTTTAAATGAATGCAGCCAAATTTGGATTACATTATTTTATCTCAAATATTTCATAAGCCTTGTGCAATGCCCTTATTTTGCACCCTTGCTGATCTGACAAAGTGTGTATTAACTGACAGCTGAATAATAAAATTTTCATTGATTAGACTAAGTGAGTACATGCTGGTAATTCAACGAGTATTGATCACGTTGTCAATACTTGTGACCTGTGACCTTTGGTGTTTATAGAAACACCAATGGCTGAATACAAATCTATATGATTTGAGGTCTAGTCTATTTCTGCATGCTACAAGCAAAGTTCATGCAATGAACAAAATGTAAAACAAATCAAATGTGCAAAAGTAAGTAATACAAGGTTGAAGTGTTATAAATGAGAAATAATAAAAGAATAAAATCATATACATGTATTGTGATTCGCATAAGAAATTTTTATTTGTAATTCAAATAATTCAAAACAAATTTGACAGAATGATTAAATTTTCTTAAAAAAACAAATTCCTCAAAAAATAATTAACATGCAAAAACTATAAAAAATCCCAAGAGTTCTCTAAACAAAGCACTGTCACAGCCGCCAAAAAATCAATCAAAAAGAAAATAAATAATAAACTGTTTCGATCAAAACAAATTTCAGTACATCACAAATTGGCTAAAAAAAAATGACGTCATGACATTTGTCCCGAGATGACGTCATCCCTCTCACCTGGACATGTTGTCATCGAGGGCCGGTGTATGACCGCGTGACAGACTATGATGACTGTATCGGTCATATTCTCCTTCTGTACCTCCCACTCCATACTGACTGCCGTAATAATCGCTATATCTGCAAGTTAGTGGGATGGTCGCAAGCTGTTAGCGGTATGGGAATATTGGATAGCAGGTTAGCGATGAATAAATGTGACTAAATGAAAATAATAATGAAATTACTGGTAAATTCATGTTCGAAGAATATTAGCCCTCTTCCTCTTATAATTATGAAGTATAATATGCAGCAAAGATCCTATAACATTATGAAGACAACATTTGGCAATTGACAAGAGTCATCTCCCTTGCTGAAGCTCCAATCTTTAAGGAAGTTTAGGAGTTTTCTGTATCGAATTTTATCATAACAAATTCTATTAATCTTAGAAATCAGGTTTCAACACTGATCAAGAAAAACTTTCAATGGATATTACCAATAATGCAGAGGAATATATGGATGACAACAGTGAGAACGACACAAGAATCTGTGTCGAAACGTCACATACAATGTAAAAAGACAGTGTCATCCATATATTCCTCTGCATTATTGTCATTTCAACTTCCAAAATGCATCTCAAAGAAGTTTATATTACCAGTCATGTTTAAATCAAAGTTTTAAATGAAGATCAATTGTCAATAGGGGAATTTATCCAGGCTCTTATGGGAATTAAAACTTTCAAAATAATTGGGATCATAACTTAAATATCAATAGATTACGGATAATGATGAGGCTTTTTATCAAAGATTTGTGAATCAATGGATTTTGTAACAATATCTTAGGATTTGATTATGCTCTTTCCGCAGCAAATCCTATAGAACGTATGAGAATCAATCGAACTTCAGCAAGGTGTGATGGGAAGTTGTCACTCGGCGAGTATGGCCTTTGTTTGGGAAGTTTGCTGCAGGAGAATATTATGATAACCAATTGATACTAAGATTAATGAAATACATCATTATTTTGGTCGGCACACAAACCTATTTCTCCCGCTTTCCTCTTTTTCTTTTGGTCTGCGGAAATTGTCACAAAGTACTCAATAACTGTTTTAGTACTATCTCTAAATTACTTATTATGTTACTTAATGAAATATTCAAACATGAAAAATTCTTATTGGCATGCAGAATTGAATACACAAATATGATTAACAACTATCTAAACATCTTTTTCCAAAGATGATGATCCACATATAACCTCAGGTACAGCCTGCAAAGATTTCCCCCATGTGTAATTATACAACAAGAAAACATAAGCATGCACAAAGGAAACATCTCAACAAATATTCTTTTGAAATATTGTCAGATTTTATCTTGTATTTTAAATATTCTGCCTTGGTCTTTCTTTCCAAAAGATACAATGATAAACAGTATTCAACCCTATTCCATCAGTTCTGTTTGATATCCATAAAATCTTTACTTTACTACCTTACAACTTCTAGAATGTCACGTCACTCAAACAGATCTTAATCAATCTGCATGTGACAGGACAAAAGACATCCTCCCTTCCTTGTAACTTATAATTACATTTTCAAATTTGTGTAACTCGAAAGTACTCCTAGCTGTAATATTTATATCCTATATGCTTTCTAGGTAAAACTGATAATCAAATTGTCACATTCATTAAATCTCCATTGACAATGTCTTTCTTTTTCAAATTTAATTATTCTCAAAATTGTTTTGTCATTATCCTCCCTTTTCAACTCCTTTTGCCTCAAAAATGTTTTGGGGTTAGGGTCAGGTTGACATAATGTCTTTGACTAGTCATAATACTAATTGAGTCAAGATTCATGCATCAAAACTATTAAACATCACACTGTTTCTTTAACATTTTCAGCATGCAATCTTTGCATAGTTGCAACCCTTATTTGAGATTTTTATTTTTTGTTGCTTCGGGGAATATGCATATGTCATCTTTGTAGATGAGAATTTTCATCTTCAGTTCATAGTTCTCTTACTCAAATATTTCCTTTACATGTCTCATGATCTTACTTTTTTTAAGAAAATATTTCAAAATAAGCATCATCAAGTTTTCATTGCACACTAAAGTTAAATAGCCTAATGTCAAATGGCAAAAGCATAAGGGCAAAGCAATGACAAGCCTAAATATTTCTTTTAACATCATCATCGATAAGCTGCACTATACACAATATTTCCTGTTTTCTATTTAAAGAAAATGTGGTTTCAAATAATGCTGAGGAATATATGGATGACAACTTCTTTGTTCATTGTATGCGACGTTTCGACACAGATTCTTGTGTCGAAACGCCGCATACAATGAACAAAGAAGTCATCATCCATATATTCCTGTTTCTAAACTTCCGGTCAATAAACAAAGAAGTTGTCATCCATATATTCCTCAGCATTATTGTCATTCCAACTTCTAAAATGCCTCTCAAAGAAGTTATGGATTTTCAAAGACCTACCAACTACATCAATTTGCCTACTTCTACTTTCAAAATGCAAAGTCAAATCACTGACTAAAAAGACGACATGCAAAAGTAAACCTATATTTGTCTTGTGTTTAAACAAAACACAATAAATATAAAAATATGCAATAGTAAAATCCAAAATATATAAAAGAAAAAGAAAATAATGAAACAACAAACTACTTACAGACCAAAGGTTATTCCAGAGAGTCTGTTACACAGCAAAAGTCATTAAGTAATATTTGCTTAAAATACTATTAAATTTCTCTTACAAGAGTGCTCTGTAATATACCATGATTAAACAAAAATATTATTCAGATTCAGATCAGTGCTTAGATTGAAATTTCTACATGGAAGAAACATTTGATATTTTTAATAAATTCACCATTTTTTGTAAATCCTATTTTGGATGTGAGTGAGGGATTATCATGCTTTTGTTGATTCAAGATGATGATGATGATTATGATGATTATGAAGGTGATAAACAACATGAACACCACACTGATGCAAAAAATCCTAGTGCACATTTCTAGGACAAAAATGTCACACACAATAACACACAATAAAAGTACCGAGGGTACAGAAGCTCACCTTAAAATGAATGATGTGGTAAAATTATTTAATTATACATGTAACCATCTTTTATATAATTGATTATGGCTGCCATCATGATTTTTTTATCTTTTAAAATACTAGTCTTCTTTTGGAAACGACTAGAGCTTGAACAAACATTAATACACGAATGATATAATCATGATAAGTTAACAAGCAGTAGGTATTTGTATTACCTTTTTATCCATGGCTGAATTGGTGACCATCTTGTACTTCTTAATCTTCAAAATGCTACTTTTATGTGGGCATCCGTATTAATTTCATTATATCTTGATTTGGTTTAGGTGTATCCATTTAAATGTCATTCATTACTTACAGGATGGTGGCCACTTACATTTGTTTTGTAGTGAATCATTAATATGATTTCAAGATTATTTCACTGATGGTTATGCTGCATGGGATATTGAGAATCCCAAAAGTACAGATTTTTCAAGGAAAATGAATGACTGATTGAGAGGAAAGTCATAAACACAGCAATGCATAAGACACGTTTATTTTGTTCACATAATATTTACATGTCAAGTGACCATGAGATGTCTTTCATTAAAGTATCAATTTATTTAACACTCATACAGTACTATAATGGTAAACATTTTTGCATTGTCAAATCAACAGAGAGATATGACAAATCAAATTTCCTTACTTTTCTTACTAAACACTTTTCGATTTTTTTCATATTTATTCCACATCAACTTATCATGTAGATTGCTAAACACAAGGCTTATTGTAGACAAGTTTTGTGTAAGTTGTTATTCTTAGAAAGAACATATCACTGTCATGAGAATACAAGTCCATAACTTTTATTGCATACACATGGGCCATGGCCATATAGCATAATGCTCTGCCATATCAATTGGGTCAAGTTGATTATGCAACAGACTAGCAGCTGACACTGTGATGCTAGCAGCCTGCCTTGGGATGTGTATTAGTGGATAGTGGAATATCTGAACTCTGGTTGACCCCTTATGTGTGGTATTTAAAGGAATATAAGGGAGATACCATTGTTTAAAATTTAACATGTTTAATGTGATTTGGTTTTTGCAGCTAGTTGCCATAAAGATTTTAAACAAATTAATCAATTATGTTTGTCTTTCATCTTAATTTTTTTTAGAAACACTTAAAAATATAGAACAACTTGCACGACAATCTTAAATATTCCATATTTAAGATAATATTATGATTAGTAAGTTCAAATTAGAGAATTTATATGGTGCCAGTGATCACTTGATGAAAGCTTAAAATTTAATAATAATGATGTGTCATCTGCAGCTGAAAAATCAATATGGCTGCTATTGCGGCCATATTGGATTCTCAAAACTTAAACGTCTACCTTTCTGTGCGGAATCACCATAGGTATAACATACTACAATTTCAGAATGATATCTGGATTCGTTTAAAAGGAGTAGTCTTTTTCATGAAATCTAATTGAAAATTCAATATGGCTGTCATGGCGGCCATCTTGGATTCTCAAAACTGAAACGTCTACCTTTCTGTGAGGAATCACCATGGGTATAACATAATACAATTTCAAAATGATATCTGTATTCGTTTAGAAGGAGTAGTCTTTTTCATGAAATCTAATTGAAAATTCAATATGGCTGTCATGGCGGCCATCTTGGATGCTCAAAACTGAAACGTCTACCTTTCTGTGAGGAATCACCATGGGTATAACATACTACAATTTCAGAATGATATCTGTATTCGTTTAGAAGGAGTAGTCTTTTTCATGAAATCTAATTGAAAATTCAATATGGCTGTCATGGCGGCCATCTTGGATTCTCAAAACTGAAACATCTACCTTTCTGTGAGGAATCACCATGGGTATAACATACTTCAATTTCAGAATGATATCTGAATTTGTTTAGGAGGAGTAGTCTTTTTCGTGAAAGTTTACGGACGGACAGACGGACAGACGGACGGACAGACGGACAGACGGACGGACAGACGGACGACGGACGAAGCGCCATGACATAAGCTCACATTTACTTTGTAAAGGTGAGCTAAAAAGTGGATAAACACACAACCCTTCTTCCTTAGCACTAAGAGAATGACAAGCATTAGTGTTGAGCTAAGAGGGGTTGAGGGGTTTTTCAAACCTTTCATATCACTATCAATCATAAACTTTCATTGCAAATATTTTGCACTGTAGGTATCAAACTTCAGTGACCAAAAATCAAAAGACATTAGGTCAACTTTTCTATAAGTGGACCATTTCATGATAATAGATTATCACAAATTTAGAATATTTTGAAAGTCACAATAAAGGCCAATATTTTGTCTAAAATTTTGAAATGTAACCTTATCCCCTTACCTCATATCAGAACACCATTGTAATATCTTCAGGCCTTAAAATATCAACCACTTTCGGGTAAATTCTCTTGTAAGTCCCAAAATAGTGTTCATTTTAGATCAAAATTCTATGTTGATACTAAAAGACACCAATTTTTTTTTTTATTTTAACTCAAATATGGTACTTGATGGAAAATACAATCTTCTTCATAAATCAATTACCTTTGACAAATTTGCAAAATATAAAAAAAAATCTGGAGTGTATTCGCTCAATGAAAGTAGCGAGATACTGTTACGCACAGCTTAGATAATATTTGAATAGTGAATGCATCCTGTCAATCAACATATTTATATCTGAGAAGATCCTACACAAACCCTGATACACATAAAAGCCAAAAGCTTTCCCATGTACCGTATTCTCTGTGATAAAATGTATTTTGAGGCCTGGTGTATTAGAGTTGCTGTATCAGAAATAAGACAATGGGTAACAATGGTAGAAGACAATGGGTTACAATGGTCGGAAACAATGGGTAACAAAGTATTGACATGTTACCTGGTGCTGTAACCTTGCTGTCTGTAATACTCGTCATAATAAGCTTGAGAGTAACGCTGATCTCGTCCGTAGTAGTTTGAGTAACGTTGGTCGTCATAGTAACGAGGATCTCTATAGTAGTCATAGTAACCTTTGAAAAAAAACCAGGTAAAATGGTTAATGTTGCTTTAAAATCTCTGTATTTACTTTGATTTAACAAACTTGCTGCCATTTTGCATCAGATTTTTATGTCAGTGTAAACAAAATGAAGACAACTTCAATGATTATACATTTAGTTAATTTTACAGTTCCTGGAGTGTATCGTGAATATTTTTGCCAATCCTTTTGATTACATTCCTTTAAAGTTATTTTCTCAGTTTGGCAAGCAAATATATAAGCAAAGATAAAGCAAATATATCATAACTTTAACAATCTTATAAATAGGTTACTTTTTCCATTACAAAGACTTTTTCATCAGAAGTTTCTTCAGGAAGATCTCTTATTGCATTAGATTACTTCTCCCTGAATGAACTGCTGTTCAACTCTAAAAGATCCTGGAGGCAAATCGAAATGTCATGAAAGACTCACTTGATCTGTATCGGTCTTTCTCCCTATAGTATCCGTCACGGTCGTAGTCATGTGACTTTCCAGGGTCAGCATCGCGACCTGACCTTGACGATGGCCGATCTTCATCTGAAAATTGGAATATGACAAATTAATATAATTTTGGTATAGCTATGACCATAGTCTAAAGGCATCCTAAGTAATAGTTGAATCTTTTATTGCCATATACTTTGAGTAACATTTCAATGACATTGTTTGGCCATGGATTACTTAAAGTCACTCCAAGAAGATAACTGTATAAGCAGTGTTAAAAGGAGTCTTGAATGTAGCCCAAACCAGTCACTTTGTTAAAGATCTTCTGAAACTATAAAAATCGGTTTGGTAAATATGAATATAACCCCTAAGTGCCAATATTGTTAAATTTTGAAATCCTGATATTGCTCGAGAGATCTCATTTGTGCTAAAAAAAATCAAAATACATAACCTATAAAAAAAACAGGTCTAAAGACAGCCATGATTAATTCAATATTATATTAACAATCTTCCAAAAAAGTTTTTTCAAATGTTATTGGAGCAGAATAGGCAATATACCTAATCAATTCGAAGTAAAAGTTTCAAAAAAAAACCCAACATATCTTACCTTGTCTGGAGCGAGGCCTTTCATATCTCTCATCATAGTATTGACCATGACTGTAAGGGTCTCTTGGATCTTTTGGTCTGTACTGATCCCGTCGACGCCCATAATCCCGATAGGAGTCAGCTCGACTGGAGGGTCTGTCATAGTCATATCTTGGGTCTCGAGAATCACGGTAATCTCTGTAACCATATTTATCCCGGGACCGTCCGTCCCTATAGTCATCATTATCTCTGTAGTCAATCTGAGCATCAAGTTCGTCAAGCGAGTTGATTGATCGATTATCGTCTTCTTTCTTCCGAGAATCATCTCTATCTGAACCTCCTTTTGAATCCCTCCTCCTTCCATCTTTAGTTTTGTCAAGTTCCCTGCCTTTTGTTTTTCTATCAGTCTTGTCCTTAAGCCTGGTCTCCAGACTAGCTTGAATAGGAATGACAGGCATAGGACTCTTGACCCCCGATTCCGCAGCTGTTGTAGATGTGGAAAGAACAGGAGCAGCTGGAGCCAGGATGATGTTAGTTGCCGGAGCATCTACATTGTCCCATAGAGTTGTAGCAGGTGACATACTGTGCTTGGCTCTGTGACCCACAGGATAGAAGGCAGACGTGTGTTTCCGTGGCGACATGGGAGCTGACCTTGACCCTGGACCAACAGGAGGTTTTGAATCTGGACTCTTCTCGGTTGACTCTTGTTTAACTTTTTCAGGGGTAGCATCTTTATCAAATGGCTTTGGTTGCATCTTATCAGGCAGGACAGCAAATGGTTTTGGTTCAGTCATATTCTCTGATTTTCTCACACTCAGACTGTCACTAGGCTCTTTTGGCACAGGTGGTTTGAAAGCACTACTGTCAGAATTAGCTATACTACTAGGAGCAGGCTTGGGTATAGAGTCCACTGAAGGAACAGTCTGTTCTTCAGGATTGCTTGGTTTCTCTGGACTGAATATCACAGGGCTTCCAGCACCAGGGTTGTCACCTTGAAGAGATGGCAGTGACTGATTCGAGTGGTTCCTGCTGACGTTCCTCGGACTCTTCCTGAAAGGATTTGATCCTGCAGGAGAGGTGGCAGGAGGAGGTCGTGGAGATCCTTCAAGGAGTTGACCAGGAGGTCCTGCAAAACCAGCAGCAGGAGCTCCCACAGGAGGTGTAGCAACTGCTGCAAAAGGAGGAGGTCCACTCACAGGGGCTGGTCCTGCCTGGGAGACTGATATCTGAGGGTTGTCAACAGCTTGCTCCTGATTTCCTCCTATATAGAAGTTGACACCTGCCTGGGTTTGAGAAGACTGGTCTGGTACAATCTCCCAGTCATTCAAGTTGCCAGAATGATGATCTTCTTCTTCTCTTGTCTGAGGCACTGATGGCATGCTAGTATCAGAGTTCTGATTCAAGTTGATGTCTGGTGGTGACTGAAACTGTGGCTGTGATAATGTCGGTTCACTCTGCTGGACACCTCGCATCTGGTTCTGGAAGCCTGTAGGCTTCATGTCCAATTCTTCAAGTGATGCAACTGAACCCTGGCTTGACAAATTCATGGTCTGCAAACTTGCATTACTAATGGCAGAGTCAGTCCTTTGGAAAGCTGGGTCCACGTTCAAAAACTGAGGAGCACTTTTGAGTTTAGACTCTGCAGAGTTGTCCACAACAAAATCACCATCATCCTTCCCAAAGAATCCGGCAACTGTTCCACTCTCGGAATTAATGGAATCTTCAGCTGCTTGAGGTGATTCCTGGCTTGAGGCAGATGGTTGGCTGGAACTTGACTGATCAAAACTGGAGGATGTTGAATCATTCAGGCCTGCAGAATGTGATTGGAACGATGCACTACTCTGAGAATAGTTGCCAGACGTGTCTGGTGAGATCTGATCATAAAACTGTCCAGATGTGTTGCTGTTTGAAAGACTAGAATCTTGGTGTTGTTGCTGATGTTCCTGATGCTGTTGCTGATGTTCCTGATGCTGTTGTTGATACTCCTGATGCTGATGATGTTGCTGTTGTTGTGGAACAGCAGCACTTTGTGACTGATCAACAGGTTGCCATTGCCACTGATGCCCATCCCAGTAAGCCTGTGGGCCTTGTTGACCTTGCTCACCAGCCTGTTGGCCTTGCTGATTCCAGCTCTGCTGGACGTTAGGGTCCCAGCCCTGTTGTTGATTATTCGGATCCCAACCGTGTTGATTCCACTGATTATAGTATTGGTCTCCAGTGCCCTGACCATGGGGCTGTGTTTGGACAGTTTCTCCGACATTCTGATTGATGACCTCTTGCTGTTGCTGGGTCACGTCCATTTGTCCTTGACCTTGCATGGCGCCTTGGTATCCTTGGTTTGTACTGGAGTTATCCCCCCAGTTCCCCCAACTGTTCCATGAGTTACTTGCCCCTGCTTGACTGGTCTGTCCATTAGGAACTTGCTCTGTGTTGTTGGCAGCAGAAGATGCATTTGAAGGTTGGAATTTTGTTGGGTCGTAAAACTGCACATTGGGTCCCTGGGTGTTGGGGAAGTTTGATGCTTGCCATGGAGCAGACTGACTCATTCTGAAGGAAAATAGAAATATTATTAAATCAAACGAACAAACAAACTAATGACGTGGCATGTATTTTCAAGAAAAGTTGATAAAGAACAACATGAAGATATCTACAACAACAATGAAAACAACACTATCTGTCCTTTTGATCAATTCTCTAAATCTGATCCATCTTGGTAGGTTTTTTAAAAATCTCTTTTAACAAAAATTAAATACAGAATATTTGACATTTTCTCAAAGATCTTAGCGCATGGTACAAGTGTTTCAGCCAATCAGATAGCTAGTTTTCAACGACACATTATTGCTTGGTACGACTTGGTGCACGGCAAACCATGGTAATTGAATGAAATTTACATGACGTCAGTTTGACGTTGGGATTTTTTAATGTTCATGCACCAAATTCAATGGTTTATGGCTACGCTCGACCATATCACTTTGTGTCTCGAACCCGTGAACCATTTATTACATATCAAGTGAAGGAGAAATTTATTATGAATGTCAAAATTTTATTTCTTACTTCACAAGATAAAATGGACATGGTATTCAATGAGATATATATACTGAGCTATCTATTTCATTTCCCAAACAATTAGAAATGTTTACTAAATATTTAGATTTTATCAAAAAAACTTCCGTCCTATTGTTTTATGATGTCATATGAATAAAAGTGTTGGCTCTTAGCCTATAAGAGCAGAATTGAATTTTATTTCATTCAGTAATAATAAAGATTTAATTTCAACCAACAAATGGCATAATCAACCAATGGAAATTAAAGATAGCTTCTATCACAGTGTGATAAAAAGAAATCACCATGGGGCATTTGTAAAATATGTAAATGAGACCTATTATAGTGACAATGATACTTCAATGATAGCCCTTCCTGCTCAGGAAGTGTAGTTTTAAATGCTCATCATTTACTAAATTACACACCTCTAACTGACGTAAAGTGTTGAAAAGTGCCTTTAGTGACACAGTATATTTCATGATGTTATTATGTGACTTATAAATATAAATCTATGAAAAACTTCCAAAATTAAGTTTAAATCATTTTGTCATAACTAGCCCCATTAAACGTTAAAATCATAACATTAACTTCTTGTCAAGGATTATCAAAATACAATAACATTAAAAGTGTAAAGTTTAAAAGTAAAATCCAGCATCTATGATCCCCAATCGCACTCATTGTTGTTCTTGGTGATTAGCCGAGGGGGTAATTTTGGCAATTGTTTTTAGCAGAGGGGCCCCTTTGCAATGGTAAAATTATCCTACATCTGATAATTTTAAGAGACATCAAGGACCCCCTTTAGGAACAACACTGTATACTGATAACTGTTATATTCAGTATGACCTACTAAATATTACTAACATGTTTGTCTCGGTGTTTACTGTAAATTTGTGTCTAAAATATTGGGCATTTTGTATAACAAATCACGACTTGGTAATTTTCGGATACGATAAGTAATCCTCAATAAAATAATGCAATTCATTAAACTTACTTCAACAACATACTCTGTTGCTGTAAGATTTTATGACAAACATGGTAATGATTACCTAATATTGACTCAAACACTGCAGAGTGACCTACTTATGATGTAAACATTAAACAAATATGGTGTCTGCCTCTGTCATGATTGAGACAGTGATGGATGCCATTGCTTGATGGGAGAATCTTGTGTAACTTCCTTGAGAAAGCTAATGCAATTAAATTTGTTTCTATTGTTTACAACCATTAACATGAACGTTTTTTACATGAATTTGTGATAATTTTCATTGATCTTTAAAGCGTTAAGCTAGTATTTATTATTAATTTATTTATTGTTTTTAAAACAATATCGTTGCTGTAAGTTACTTGTTTAGTCAACAATTAAGTAATCAAATTATAATAATCATAGACATTCATAGGAAATAATTGAATACTTGTCATCTTTTGTAAAATAAATTCTGAAAATATATGTTCTGGCAACAACTTTATTTCATATTACATGCCATTAATTTTCATTTAAATCATAAAGTGTTAGTAAAGTGCTAGTGTTTAATTATCTATTTCATAAATTGCTTAGCATAATATAATTGAAGTAAGATACTTGTTTATTTAAAACAATAACAAAATCAAACTATACTAATCAGGGAAATTCCAGAGAAAAAATTGAAAGATCTTTTGCAACAAATTTTCTGAAAATTTATATTGCGACAACCACTATACTTCATTATGAATCGGATATACTTTTTCTAGAAACGTGGATTGCATTCTAACAATAAAACATATTAGCTACTTTATTAATATATGGTTGTTACATATATGTTTAAGAAATACTGGATACACAGGGAGTCTACATCAATATGTTCAAGAGCATTTACACAACTGACACTTATGAATGATTCTGTTTCAAAACTAATATTTTAACAAATGAAGGCATATGTGAAAAAAAATGTAAAGGATTCTTGACTTTTATCTTAAAAGTCTTAAGATGTCTAAATTTATTTATATAATCAAATTTGAACATGAAAGGTCAAAACACGCTGTATATTTGCATCTAAATGGAGTAAAATTATATGTTTTCTTATTGATTAACAGATAAACTGATTATCATCAGTTACCTAAACAAGAAAAGCAAATGTGATTCAAATGAATAAAAGTTACATTAACAACACATTTGATAAACACTTTTTAGTTTACAAAAAGGTGTGTCAACAAAATAAATATATAATAACACATAGAAACTGGATTACTTTGGTATCAAACAATCTCTAATCAAATGAAGTAATCAATGACGGAGTGAATTAATCTCACACAACGATAATACACATTGATGATGCAGAAAAACATAACTGGTACAAACATATGTCACCCGAGACTGCATAGATTTCTCCAAAACAAACGTACACAAGAAAACGACACCACGCTAGCGACTCACCTAGGTGTTATATCACAAAGTTAGAAACGTCAGTTGACATATGTTCTTGAAAGTAACATCACAAATATGCGTCTTAATTGCGTGAATTGTTGTCCGGCGTTAAGACAACCCACTGAGAGTAAAGCGAACAGGAACTCCTCAGACGGAAGCCATGATCCCGATTCCACTGATTACGTGTGACTTCGAAACTAACGGTTCCTAAAAAAATTGTCTAACGATTAACAAAAGGTCGAGTTTGTTTGCAAAGAATATTATTTGAAGGAATTATAGCTAGATATTAATAAATATAATCTTGATTTAGATATTTCGTTTCAGTTTTGGTCAAATATGCGGCTAGAAAAATGTAGATATAATGTTAACTTCCTGTCATGCGTATTACCACACGAAAAATTATACATCTTTACTAACGACATATTTCATAACTAAATACATGTTTGAGAACCTCTGCTGGTAACCATCAATTACATACAAAAAACTATGTTGACTTAAAATTTAACTTTTGTACGTACAAACTTGAAATGTACAAAGATTATTTCACGCGATGAAACTTGAATATCTGAAAACTTATGATGCATGAATGATTAAGCAGACCATAAGGAAAGTTCATAGCTAAACCATTTGATCTAAGCAACTGAAAATGCATCACAGTCGTTCGTACTTATTTGGGGATGGGGGGGGGGGGGGGGGGGGGGAAGGGGGGGGGGGGGGGGGGGGGGATCTATCATACTTTCTATTTGAAGCATGATGATAATGACATTGAGAGCGACATGTCATGATATAGTGAATTATTCAATATACAGTGATAGGTGACAAGTTCTATCAAATCGTATATTTTTTCTTTTATCTATAATTAAAGGCGGCTATCACAACAAACTTCTTTCTTTGGTTAATTGTTGTATATTTACTTATCTTAATCAATTTCAACCAAACATAGATATTTCAAATAATAAATACACGTAAATATCGGACGAATATACTGAGTGTCATTTAATATTTGATCTGATCTGTTATGTTAACATAATCCAGAGGTTATAGATCTACACGATTCAATAGGATTACGAAAGCTCAATGATTGTAAGAAGATTACGCTGATTGTTAATTAACTTTACCAAACTACTATAATAAATTATCAGAGAATGTCATTTTTAAATCGAATTTAGGAGAACGTTTCCTTAAAAGATTTTAGCTTACTAGTTATGCAAATAAAATCGAGGTAAAAGTTTTTGTACCGTGACATTGAATCAGATCAAGAAAGCTTAATGGTTATAACAAGATTACGCTGATTGTTGTTAATTTACTTGACAATGATTGTAACAAGATTACGCTGATTGTTGTTAATTTACTTGACAATGATTGTAACAAGATTACGCTGATTGTTGTTAATTTACTTGACAATGATT
The DNA here is from genome assembly GCA_916613615.1 of Steromphala cineraria. Classification (NCBI taxonomy): domain Eukaryota; kingdom Metazoa; phylum Mollusca; class Gastropoda; order Trochida; family Trochidae; genus Steromphala; species Steromphala cineraria. Next base: position 22,475,408 of record OU744735.1, on the reverse strand, counting down.
GTAACAAGATTACGCTGATTGTTGTTAATTTACTTGACAATGATTGTAACAAGATTACGCTGATTGTTGTGTATTTACTTGACAATGATTGTAACAAGATTACGCTGATTGTTGTGTATTTACTTGACAATGATTGTAACAAGATTTATTATTCGTTATTTTCATTATTCATCTAAAGCAACCAGAAAGACAGTTTGGACTCGATGGTGTTTGGTTATAAAATTGGTGATATTTAGACGTTGTGAATTTTAACGTCTCTGATTTGACGAAACCACATTTAGATTCGTATCAAAACCCAAACTATTTCGTTAGAATTACGGAATGTCATATTTACGTGAGGAGGAAGAGTATTGCTGCATCCGCAAAAGTGTCTATTTATTGAAATAGAGACAATAGGCAATGAATTAAAAATACCTTTTTGACAAAAACATTTTCCTAGTATATAGCCTCATAGTGAAAGAAAATTTTTAATCAAAACTACGACTGATGAAATCGACCCTTTTTGTGTAACAAGCCTATTAAAAGAATAGCATTATTTTAAAAAAAACATTGATGTACCATTCAACAAAGGGTTTTATTATCTCCTGAAGAACATGTATCACTTATCTAACATGAATATGCGCTTTGAGTTTTTAACATCTGATAAGCATTTGAAATTATTTACTGACTTAAATGAAGTGGACATTTGTTGAAAAGTCCAACAGACGACCGCGTCTTTTTCTAAGATACAAGTTGTTACGATGATAGTATATTTCTAGCCACGTCATTATTCGCTTGCAGACAGCTTTTGGCGTACGATTATTTACCGACAGCATACGTCGTGTGACGTGCTCATTTTCAAAGGATAACTGTTTGAGTAATGCTGTAGGAAGCCAAGAATCAAAATGGTTTTGTTGACAATGATAGCACGTGTTGCAGACGGTTTGCCATTAGCGGCATCTGTACAAGAAGACGAACAGGTTTGTTGAAAATGTTGAAATTGTCTAATCAGTAATCTTTAAACTTAATGTGACTCTGTCATATTATATTAAACGGTTCTATCGTCACAACTAATTATATATGGCCACCGATAATGTGAGTAACAGATGGCAGTAGGTTCCTGTCCTTAGCAACCCATTCAGTCTTTTTGTCATTTGTTGTAACTAAAATATGTGCAATAATAATGATGACATTGATGTGAATGTTACAGCAGATTGGAGTTCTTAATAAATCAAATTCTTTTTATAAAGTTAAGATGGAAGTGGATACAAATATGTAATGACACACAAAGCTTATTACCATTATTTTAGTTTAGCTATTTAATTATCGATCAATAAGACACATATTCTATTGGCTTCAGTAAGTTTAAAATCAAGGATCTTTATGATTATAATCATCATTAGAAACAAACAATTTCGGCCACAATTACAATTTCAAAAATTTAATAAATAGAAAATATAATTTAAAAAAATTAATACTTATTATTTTCCATTTAATAAACGTTATTCCATTGACACTTATCTATGTATGGCTTCAGCAATGACAACCAAAAGTCAGATGTTCTTCATTGTTTGGAATGGGTGTTGTCTGATATATGCTTGAAATGTTGAATAGTAGTTGAAATATCAATGTAACTACCAAACCTAGCCAAATTATGTGACAAGAATTTTTGTTAGTAAGTTGTGATTACGACTTATAAAGGTGTAAAAATTGCAAGGTTTCAAAAGTTTCACATATTCTATACTTTTCAGGGAAAAAATGTTTCTTACCACTTATTCATTTGTGCTGTCATAAATCATGCATTAGCTTTCAAAAGCTGACAATATTTTGAATTGATTGATTTTGAAAATGTTGTGAAGGTTACATGTTTTTTTCAGGCTGGCCGTGGAATGATGGAATATCAAAATCAAGCCAAACAACTATTCAGAAAGATATCCACAGATCCCCAACCTCCAACAAGATGCAGTCTTGAGACTGGAGGATATATATTTCAGTAAGTAATAATTGTTCCAAAACTCAATAGCTTTCAACAAATAATCGAGAAGTTACCTTTGATAAAGAAAAGAGTATCAGTAGGGATCAAAGGATATGTACAGAACTCAATGGAATATAAGGAAAATTGTTTATTGATCTAATCATATTATTTCTATAATAAATATAATAAAATTAACTTTAATTACTTCCATTTAAGGACAAGTCTTTTTATAACATCATCTTTATTCTTTGGTTTGAAAAATGCTGCTCAAAATCTGTTGTCTTAGTTTGATGCATAACCTTCAGGTGGATAAAATCTTTTCAGTATGGATGTTCATGATGATTTTGTTTATTTCAGCTACTACATTGAACGTGGTGTTTGCTACTTGGTCTTATGTGACAAATCATTTTCAAAGAGACTTGCATACACATACTTAGAAGATCTTCAGACAGAATTTTCCAGTCAGTATGGAACCAGAATAGAAACAGTGTCAAGACCTTACAGCTTTATAGAATTTGGTAAGCCAAGCTTTAGCTCTTTTGTAATGATTACTTATCTTGTGTAAGAAATTGATCACACAAAATATCATTGGTAATGTTTGAGTGGATTATTATTGGACACTATGGTAAACTTTCTATACAAACTCTTCAATGCTTAATCAACATCTTGTGTACAGTACACACTCAACACACTCAACCCAAAAAACTAATAAATCGGATCATTAACATTGGTGAATGAACCGATGAGGCCCTAAAAAAAAGATGTACTCAGGTTTTGTTTTTTCGCAGCATGCCTTGACAAAATTTTACCAGGATTATAGCCCAGTTGTGTGATTGGGTACCTTAATGTACTGTTAAGCGAATATTGAATTTCATTAGTGGCTGAATAAGTTTTAAGATGTCTGATCATATGATAGCCATACAACACATGGGAGATCCAGGAATTTTAAAGGTGTTCACCTATGGAAAGGAGGCAGGAGAGAAAAGAGAATTTTACACCAAACATCTGTGTTTCAACCAATGCATATTTAGCTTTATTTTTTATGATATGAGAAAAAAAATAGAGCCAGTGGCTCTGTAGCTCATCAGGCTTCATATCAATTATGCTTTAGGGTGTAGCAAATGTGGTTCCTCTCTTACTTTGGACCACAGGGTCACCAAATGTACAATTTGGATTCCTCCTTATCTAACTTAGGAGTTTTCACACAAAGTTTCAACTTTCTAGGCCTGATGCTCCTTGAGAAAAAGATTAAATTAGGTTAGAGTGTGTGGCCCCTGAGGCCCTTATTAGGGGCCACAGGGCCACAAAAGCTATAAATCATAATCCTCACTAGTCAAAGAGTATATTCACAAGGTTTCAGCTTTCTGGGCCTATTGCTTCTGGAGAAGGAGATGAAAATAGGTTGTAAGGGTGTGGTCCCTCTGGCCCTTAATAAGGGTCAAAGGGCCACCAAACCTATAATTTTTAATCCTCACTAGTCAAGGAGTATGTACACCAAGTTTCAGCTTTCTAGGCCTTATGGTTCTGGAGAAAAGATGAAAATAGGTTTTTAGGGCATGGCCCCTGTGGCCCTTATTAGGGGTCACAGGGCCACCAAAGCTACAATTTATAATCCCCACTAGTAAAGGAGTCTGTATACCAAGTTTCAGCTTTCTAGGCCTTATGCTTTTGGAGAAGAAGATGAAAATAGGTTTTTAGGGAGTGGCCCCTGTGGCCCTTATTAGAGGTCACAGGGCCACCAAAGCTACAATTTATAATCCCCACTAGTAAAGGAGTCTGTACACCAAGTTTCAGCTTTCTAGGCCTTATCCTTTTGTAAAAGAAGATGAAAATAGGTTTTTAGGGTGTGACCCCTGTGGCCCTTATTAGGGGTCACAGGGCCACCAAAGCTACAATTTATAATCCCCACTAGTAAAGGAGTCTGTACACCAAGTTTCAGCTTTCTAGGCCTTATCCTTTTGTAAAAGAAGATGAAAATAGGTTTTTAGGGTGTGACCCCTGTGGCCCTTATTAGGGGTCACAGGGCCACCAAAGCTACAATTTATAACCCCCACTAGTAAAGGAGTCTGTACACCAAGTTTCAGCTTTCTAGGCCTTATCCTTTTGTAGAAGATGAAAATAGGTTTTTAGGGCGTGGCCCCTGTGGCCCTTATTAGGGGTCACAGGGCCACCAAAGCTACAATTTATAATCCCCACTAGTAAAGGAGTCTGTACACCAAGTTTCAGCTTTCTAGGCCTTATGGTTCTGGAGAATAGATGAAAATAGGTTTTTAGGGAGTGGCCCCTGTGGCCCTTATTAGGGGTCACAGGGCCACCAAAGCTACAATTTATAATCCCCACTAGTAAAGGAGTCTGTACACCAAGTTTCAGCTTTCTAGGCCTTATGCTTTTGGAGGAGAAGATGAAAATAGGTTTTTAGGGAGTGGCCCCTGTGGCCCTTATTAGGGGTCACAGGGCCACCAAAGCTACAATTTATAATCCCCACTAGTAAAGGAGTCTGTACACCAAGTTTAAGCTTTCTAGGCCTTATGGTTCTGGAGAAGAAGATGAAAATAGGTTTTTAGGGCGTGGCCCCTGTGGCCCTTATTAGGGGTCACAGGGCCACTAAAGCTACAATTTTTAATCCTTACTAGTCAAGGAGTATGTACACCAAGTTTAAGCTTTCTAGGTCTTGTGGTTCTGGAGAAGAAGCCGAAATTCCACAAAGTTTACGGATGGACGGACGGATGGATGGACGGACGGATGGACGGACGGACGCCGGACACCATGCCATGCCATAAGCCCATCGGGCCTTACAGGCCAGATGAGCTAAAAATGGAAAGGTCTCACTCCAATAATGAACACCATAGCCTTAAAATTGGTTGTTGATTTTTTTTTGCAGATACATACATCCAAAAGACGAGAAAGTCGTACATGGATTCTCGAGCACGTAGGAACTTGACGAACATCAACACTGAGCTACAGGATGTTCAGCGTATCATGGTGCAGAATATTGATGATGTTCTACAGAGAGGGGAGACACTTTCAGGTAAGTAATAAATGTCCCCACACAAGGCGTAATTCACTGTGATATTCGAGTTTGGCTGCATGTTGTCACTGTTATAATGCTAGCACTTCAACCTCCTCAACAAAGTTTCCTGGAAGTCACTTGTCTAGTTGTCATACGGCAATGTTTTAAATTCAAAAGCATTTATTACATTAATGTACTTATTCTAGTCTTTTTCCTGCATTAAGACTTGTTTTGCTTAATTAACATTCTGCTACATTAGCGTATATGTCTCCGCATTATGCTGCAACCTATCCCCTGATATCCTGCTATGGTATTCAGCCGTATCGCTGACGGGTGATTACTCAGCGCTATTTTTAGCCTGTCTGTTTTCAGACAAACTATTTCGAACTCCATACACTGTTGTCTAGTGATGTCGCTCGTGGAAATCTAAGAGAGTGCGATTTGGAGCTTAGCGGGAGCCTGCAATGTGAATCAGATTAATTATCTAAGAGTACTCCCATTGGTAAATTTGAATCACGCTGTGAGCACGGGGAGCAAAGCCAAGAAACCAGTCTGTTGCTACCGCTGAAAGGGCATCATTTGATTGGCTTGCTATATATAGCGATACGGCAGAATACTATAGGAGGATATCAGGGGATAGGTTGTAGCATAACGCGGAGACATAAACGCTGATGTAGCAGGATCCTGAATTAAAGGCTTTTTTCTCCTATCTGATTATTTCTGACAAGTAGATTTCTACCTGCAAGTTCCTGAACAATTAGGGATGATCTATATACAGAAGTCAATGCTAAAGTATCTTCTTTGTTTACCAGTCATAATTCTTTAGATTTGTTTGGAATAGTGATGTACATTTCAATTCAAGATAACATTGTTGCTGTTTAATGACGATTTGTAAAAATTGCAATCTTGAATAAAATTTTCTCCTTTCTTTCCAGTTCTAGGAGATAAGGCGAGCAACCTATCAACATTGTCCCAGAAATACAGAAAAGATGCAAAATATTTAAATCTGCGCTCTTCCTACTTCAAGATCGGCATTGCTGTCATTTTGGTCGTCTTTTTCCTCCTTTTCTTCCGCTATTGGTTCTTATGAGAGGTCATATAACCATTGTGCCATATATGGACATCGTTTACACACAGTTTGTGACCACGGTCACATGACTAGTCACATGACATTATTGTGCCATCTGACATGACCTCTGACCTGAATCACATGAATACAATCTTCACTTGCCAATGAAGTTGATTTGAAAGAAGTATTCTATACAAGTCTTTTTCCATGCATTACCATAACATTTTTTTCATTTGATGCCTTGTTATTATAGATTTTTTCGAAACTAGGGGTTAAAGGTCCTAGATTTCAAAACGCATGTAAATTTCTTACAACTATTTTAATACTAAGGAAGCTAAAGAAATGTCGACCCCGTCGCCAAGTCGAGCAACTTCTACCGCAAGTTAAGTCAGTAAAAGGAATTTGCTGTCTATCAATTCTTGTATACATGTTGCTGACATAAGGATCATGGTTTTTCAAAATCTAAAAATGTATTGTTGTCTTATATAAATAAAGTGAATAAAATTAGAAAATAAATTCAGAGCTGAAAAAAGCTGAAACCCAAAACCAATTCGTATTTTCCCAACATAACTTTGTTGCTCTAGATTGAAGTTTCAGTGAATTCCTTAAAGGGGTTTTGTGAGCATAACAAGATAACATTAACATTGTAATAATTCGATTTATATTACCTGAGATATGATTGACGTTATTCAGACTGAAAGAATGAAGGAATTTGTATGTTTTTGTTGCTCTTTGTTTTTGTTTGCTCTGTGTATGTTTTGTTCTGGGATCATGTCCTAACCCTTTAAAAAGCAAATGATGGTAACACAATCATTATCTTATTGCAATGTAACACCCAAAACTAGCTTTGTTTCTGATTTGAGTAATGCTCTATAGGGTTCGTATCAGGTGACCTATGCTCTGCAGCTAGTCAGTGATGGAACTAAAAGGTCATCAGCAAAATATTGTATTCAATCCTTTCACCTCTTCAAACCATAAATACGACTAAAAACATATTTGGTACTGGTTTCTCTAGAGGGTAAGGGTTTTTAAATAGTAAAAGTTGAAACCATCTGATTCTATCCTTATGAAGCAGTTCTCAGACCAGCTAAGTTTAAATGGTAAGTTCCATCTGGTTTCAATGAGATTGATTGTAATAGAACAAAACCTTGCTCTTAATTTAGATAAAATTATAACAAAAATATGTAATCCTTATTCGGTAATATTTCTGAATTGAAAGGTAGTATGTTTCTGTTATGTATAACATCTACTCATATATAATTATGTTACATGATGTGTGTTCAACCGAGAAGTCTCAATAGTATACCAAAGGCAAGAAAATATTACTTAAAACCATACTTCATCATAACATATTTCAAAAATCTTATTTATTGATATTTACACACGATAAGAGAAATGATATTACTGTTTTTTCATTTATTCAGTTAAAAGTTTAATGTATACATTACCAGTGTCAGACATTTTAAATTTCTTTAGTCCATTTGTCTAATTTAGAAATCAAATATTGCTTTTGTAACAAGTGCAATAGGCCAATTAAAAGCTGTAGATATATTTTAACTGGAAATGCAGAGATGGTGATAGAAACTGTGAAATGTAGATTTATTATATTTAAGAAATAAAAGATTTTTGTCCTGTAAATATCAGTCATTGTATCAATTCTTATACATATTTATTATTGTGACAGTCTTGGATTCTCAAAAAGGGGATTAGAAAATACTTCTCAAGTCAAAACAGACTTTCAGCCTTCTTTGTTATGAATGGATGCAACGGTTCTTCAAGTTCTTGTCATGATAAATGATCTGTTTGTGTGGGGAGAAATAAATAAATGATTTTAGAATGCAATTTGTTTTTATCTTATATTTGAGTATGTTCAGTTTTCGAAAGTGAAAATCTCTAGTCTAAGTAAACCTAGCCTCAATAATGGATATTGTTTCTAGCAAGGTGTAGTAGTGAGTCGCGTCAGCCGATCTATCGAATTGAGAAATCAGGGATCATCTTGCCAAGCCGCAAAAGTATGCATTCGCAACGCTGGAGGGTCATACTCATAGGGTGGCTGACGCGACCTGCTACTACATTTGTCTAGACTCAATATTGGTAGTGTAGCGAGTATTATTGAGCATAGGTTTACTTGGACTGTGAAAAGGTATAAGCCCATTCTTTTATCAGGTTTGACATGGGAATGGGTACATACTTCAAACAGTGTCAAGACCTTACAGCTTTATAGAATTTGGTAAGCCAAGCTTTAGCTCTTTTGTAATGATTACTTATCTTGTGTAAGAAATTGATCACACAAAATATCATTGGTAATGTTTGAGTGGATTATTATTGGACACTGTGGTAAACTTTCTATACAAACTCTTCAATGCTTAATCAACATCTTGTGTACAATACACACTCAACTTTTGATCTCCAAAAAATTAATAAATCATGGACATTGATAAATGAACCGATGACGCCCTCAAAAAAATACTCAGGTTTTGTTTCTCTCAGCATGCCTTTACAAAATGTTACCGGGATTATAACCGGGTTGTATGATTGGGTACCTTGTTGTATTGATAAGCAAATATTAAATTTCATTGGCTGAATAAGCTGTAAAATGTCTTGATGATTGCCATACAACACATGGCAGATCCAGGAATTTTAAAGGTGTTCACCTATTGAGAGGAGGCAGGAGAGAAAAGAGAGTTTTACACCAAACATCTGTGTATCTGCCAGTGCATATTTAGCTTTATTTTTCATGATATGAGAAACAAAAATGGAAAGGTCTCACTCCAATACTGAACACCATAGCCTTAAAATTGGTTGTTTATTTTGTTTTGCAGATACATACATCCAAAAGACGAGAAAGTCTTACATGGATTCTCGAGCACGTAGGAACTTGACGAACATCAACACTGAGCTACAGGATGTTCAGCGTATCATGGTGCAGAATATTGATGATGTTCTACAGAGAGGGGAGACACTTTCGGGTAAGTCAAGAACTAATAAATGTCCCCACACAAGGCATAATTCACTGTGGTATTCAAGTTTGGCTGCATGTTGTCACTGTTATAATGCTAGCTCTTGAACCTCCTCCACAAAATTTCCTGGAAGTCACTTGTCTAGTTGTCATACGGAAATGTTTTTTATTCAAAAGCATTTATTACATTAATGTACTAAGTCTAATCTTTTTCCTGCATTAAGACTTGTTTTGCTGAATTAACATCCTGCTACATCAGCGTATACGTCATCGCATTATGCTGCAACCTATCCCTTGATATCCTGCTATGGTATTCAGACGTATCGCTGACGGGTGATTACTCAGCGCTATTTATAGCCCGTCTGTTTTCAGTCAAACTATTTCGAACTCCATACACTGTTGTCTAGTGATGTCGCTCGTGGAAATCTAAGAGAGTGCAATTTGGAGCTTAGCAGGAGCCTGCAATGAGAATCAGATTAATTATCTAAGAGCACTCCCATTGGTAAATTTGAATCACGCTGTGACCAAGCGGAACAAAGCCAAGAAACCAGTTTGCCGCTACCGCTGAAAGGGCATCATTTGATTGGCTTGCTATATATGGCGATACGACAGAATACTATAGGAGGATATCAGGGGATAGGTTGTAGTATAACACGAAGACATAAACGCTGATGTAGCAGGATGCTGAATTAAAGGCTTTTTTCTTCCTATCTGATTATTTCTGACAAGTAGATCTCTACCTGCAAGTTCCTGAACATTTAGGGATGATCTATTGACAGAAGTCAATGCTAAATTATCTTCTTTGTTTACCAGTCATTATTCTTTAGATTTGTTACTCTGATTAGTGATATACATTCCAATTCAAGATAACATTGTTGCTGTTTAATGACGATTTGTAAAAATTGCAATCTTGAATAAAATTTTCTCCTTTCTTTCCAGTTCTAGGAGATAAGGCGAGCAACCTATCAACATTATCTCAGAAATACAGAAAAGATGCAAAATATTTAAATCTGCGCTCTTCCTACTTCAAGATCGGCATTGCTGTCATTTTGGTCGTCTTTTTCCTCCTTTTCTTCCGCTATTGGTTCTTATGAGAGGTCATATAACCATTGTGCCATATATGGACATCGTTTACACACAGTTTGTGACCACGGTCACATGACTAGTCACATGACATTATTGTGCCATCTGACATGACCTCTGACCTGGATCACATGAATACAATCTTCACTTGCCAATGAAGTTGATTTGAAAGAAGTATTCTATACAAGTCTTTTTCCATGCATTACCATAACATTTTTTTCATTTGATGCCTTGTTATTATAGATTTTTTCGAAACTAGGGGTTAAAGGTCCTAGATTTCAAAACGCATGTAAATTTCTTACAACTATTTTAATACTAAGGAAGCTAAAGAAATGTCGACCCCGTCGCCAAGTCGAGCAACTTCTACCGCAAGTTAAGTCAGTAAAAGGAATTTGCTGTCTATCAATTCTTGTATACATGTTGCTGACATAAGGATCATGGTTTTTCAAAATCTAAAAATGTATTGTTGTCTTATATAAATAAAGTGAATAAAATTAGAAAATAAATTCAGAGCTGAAAAAAGCTGAAACCCAAAACCAATTCGTATTTTCCCAACATAACTTTGTTGCTCTAGATTGAAGTTTCAGTGAATTCCTTAAAGGGGTTTTGTGAGCATAACAAGATAACATTAACATTGTAATAATTCGATTTATATTACCTGAGATATGATTGACGTTATTCAGACTGAAAGAATGAAGGAATTTGTATGTTTTTGTTGCTCTTTGTTTTTGTTTGCTCTGTGTATGTTTTGTTCTGGGATCATGTCCTTACCCTTTAAAAAGCAAATGATGGTAACACAATCATTATCTTATTGCAATGTAACACCCAAAACTAGCTTTGTTTCTGATTTGAGTAATGCTCTATAGGGTTCGTATCAGGTGACCTATGCTCTGCAGCTAGTCAGTGATGGAACTAAAAGGTCATCAGCAAAATATTGTATTCAATCCTTTCACCTCTTCAAACCATAAATACGACTAAAAACATATTTGGTACTGGTTTCTCTAGAGGGTAAGGGTTTTTAAATAGTAAAAGTTGAAACCATCTGATTCTATCCTTATGAAGCAGTTCTCAGACCAGCTAAGTTTAAATGGTAAGTTCCATCTGGTTTCAATGAGATTGATTGTAATAGAACAAAACCTTGCTCTTAATTTAGATAAAATTATAACAAAAATATGTAATCCTTATTCGGTAATATTTCTGAATTGAAAGGTAGTATGTTTCTGTTATGTATAACATCTACTCATATATAATTATGTTACATGATGTGTGTTCAACCGAGAAGTCTCAATAGTATACCAAAGGCAAGAAAATATTACTTAAAACCATACTTCATCATAACATATTTCAAAAATCTTATTTATTGATATTTACACACGATAAGAGAAAAGATATTACTGTTTTTTCATTTATTCAGTTAAAAGTTTAATGTATACATTACCAGTGTCAGACATTTTTAATTTCTTTAGTCCATTTGTCTAATTTAGAAATCAAATATTGCTTTTGTTAACAAGTGCAATAGGCCAATTAAAAGCTGTAGATATATTTTAACTGGAAATGCAGAGATGGTGATAGAAACTGTGAATTTTAGATTTATTATATTTAAGAAATAAAAGATTTTTGTAAAAATCAGTCATTGTATCAATTCTTATACATATTTATTATTGTGACAGTCTTGGATTCTCAAAAAGGGGATTAGAAAATACTTCTCAAGTCAAAACAGACTTTCAGCCTTCTTTGTTATGAATGGATGCAACGGTTCTTCAAGTTCTTGTCATGATAAATGATCTGTTTGTGTGGGGAGAAATAAATAAATGATTTTAGAATGCAATTTGTTTTTATCTTATATTTGAGTTGTTCAGTTTTCGAAAGTGAAAATCTCTAGTCTAAGTAAACCTAGCCTCAATAATGGATAATGAGTCTAGCAAGGTGTAGTAGTGGGTTACGTCAGCCGATCTATCGAATTGACAAATCAGAGATCATATTGCCAAGCCGCAAAAGTATGCATTCACACATATAAGGTTGGAGGGTCATAGGCAGCTGACGCGACCTGCTACTATATTTACCTCGACTCAATATTGGTAGTGTAGCGAGTATTATTGAGCATAGGTTTACTTAGACTGTGAAAATCTTGGCCTTTTGAAGGCATACACCCATTCTTTTATCAGGTTTGACATGGGAATGGGTACATACTTCAAAATTTCCAAAATCCAGAAAAATCTTGTTTAAGTAACGACTCAACGACTCATCGACCTCTTAATAATCCTAAGTGACAAATATTTTCATTCACTACAGACAATGCAGACATAATTATGACTTTGCTGATATCAGAGATCTCCATTTACTGCCAGTCTAGTACACATACATTCATTCATATACATGCACACCATGGAAAGCACCTAATTTAGAAACTTTCACCTAAGGCTTCCCATTGTAATCTGTATGGAAAAAAATAGAGCCATTGGCTCTGTAGCTCATCAGGCTGTATATTTGATTTTGCTTTCGGGTGTGGCCAATGTGTTTCCCCTCTTAGTAGGTGCTACAGGGTCACAAAATCTACAATTATTAATCTTCACTAGTCAAGGAGTCCGTACACTATGTTTAAGCTTTCTAGGCCTTATTGTTCTGGAGAAGAAGATGAAAATAAGTTTTTAGGGTGTGGCCCCTGTGGCCCTTATTAGGGGTCACAGGGCCACCAAAGCTACAATTTATAATCCTCACTAGTCAAGGAGTCTGTACACTTAGTCTAAGGTTTCTAGGCCTAATGCTTCTAGAGAAGAAGATGAAAATAGGTTTTTAGGGGGTTGCCCCTGTGGCCCTTATTAGGGGTCACAGGGCCACCAAAGCTACAATTTATAATCCTCACTAGTCAAGGAGTCTGTACACAAAGTTTCAGCTTTCTAGGCCTTATGGTTCTGGAGAAGAAGATGAAAATAGGTTTAAGGGCTTGGCCTCTGTGGCCCTTATTAGGGGTCACAGGGCCACCAAAGCTACAATTTATAATCCTCACTAGTCAAGGAGTCTGTACACAAAGTTTCAGCTTTCTAGGCCTTATTGTTCTGGAGAAGAAGATGAAAAAAGCTTTTTAGGGCGTGGCCCCTGTGGCCCTTATTAGGGGCCACAGGGCCACCGAAGCTACAATTTATAATCCTCACTAGTCAAGGAGTCTGTACACAAAGTTTCAGCTTTCTAGGCCTTATTGTTCTGGAGAAGAAGATGAAAATAGCTTTTTAGGGTGTGGCCCCTGTGGCCCTTATTAGGGGCCACAGGGCCACCAAAGCTACAATTTTTAATCCTCACTAGTCAAGGAGTCTGTACACCAAGTTTAAGTTTTCTAGGCCTTATGGTTCTGGAGAAGAAGTCGAAATTCCACAAAGTTTACGGACGGATGGACGGATGGACGGACGGACGCCGGACACCATGCCATGCCATAAGCCCATCGGGCCTTACAGGCCAGATGAGCTAAAAAGTAGGGTCAATGTTCCAAATTGTGTGTAGACAACTAAAGGAGAAAGGAGCAATTGCAATATTCAAATGGCTCTTACTCCCGCCCAGTTGCTGAGCATGCAGTCTAAGTAAACATAGCCTCAATATTATCCGTTTCACTCCTATACTGAGTCTAGAAAGGGCAATTAGAGGGTCGCTGAGCATGTAGATTCGACTGCCCATGACTAGAGGCCAGTGTTGTTCAGGTACGAGTCTAATTTCTGCCACTATTTGCTTATAGACTGGTAACAGTTTGACAGGGGTAACGTTTTGCTGAATATGTTGTTGACTGATCGGGGATTGCAAGTCTGATCTGTATGTTCTTTAGAATGGCATCAAGAGTGGTATTCGTTACAGATATGAGATCATGGATGTCTTCCTCACGTCTTAAGCTGGAGCTTTTGGGTCAACTTCATTCATAAGGGCACAATGCCTGTCCACATCGAGCAAGGATAGTGGAATAATAGCTCCAAATCGAAACAATTGAGTAGTTAAAGTCGTCCTTAGCCAGATCTCAATCCAATAGAACATGTATAGAAGCTTAGAGGCTCATAAAATATAGAATTTTGCCTTTAATTATGAAAGTTGGCGAACAGTTTAGGGGATATCCTTAGAGTGAAATTTGGATAATGGGACATTCCAGATTCTTCAAAAGATTAAAATTGCGGCTACAACTTAATTTTGCCCCTCTTCTATGACTAGGCCAACTATGTGGCCATGATTTGTCACTTAATGGATGTAATCCAAGAGAGCAGGCATGTTCTTAATCCAGGTCTGACCACTATAATCACTATAATAATTGATTTACCACTATACATACTCAACAAATAGAAATGGCCAGAAACACATCGAGAAGATCACTTTGCAATGGTCTTTTTGAGGACAACATACTGAAATGACCGCATGGAAGACCATCTCTGGTGCTTGCAACAAGTGTTACTGAAGATTTCTTCCTGAAAGTGTCGCATTTGAGACGCCTAGACTAACACACCAAGTCACAGTGAGTTCCCTCTTTCTTCTCCCCAAGGAAACCTACTGCACATACATCAGTGGACTAGATGAGGGATGGAACTGGTGTACTGGACAAGCCATTGCAAGTCCACGTTTCCAGTTCTGGTTCCCCATTCTGGAACTAGAACTGTCAGTCCTGACCTATGTGAGATCTGTCCATGAAGGAAACTTTCCACTGTACAGTGAATCTCTGAGCAGCCTTGTACCCTGTTTTTTTGCACTTGGACATATAAACTACACTAGGTGGATCCCAGTTCACTTGTGTGACATAGTGACACTGGCAACCAAATATCCAAGTGCATAGATATGCTACATAAGACTACACATAATTTCTCTGCCATAACTTTAGACCAATCACACGAGCAAAACAACGCATCGATGAAAGCCGGTGATTGAGGAGAACAACGCATCCGTGAAAGGTGATGGATGTGCTGAAGGTCCGACTAAGAATCCTGCAGCTTTGCATCGCTCAATATCAGTTCTAGAGATGGCTAGGTTGACCTCAGAGTTCGAAGCCACTACAGAGAAAAGATTGATGAACATTGAGCTGATGCACCAAGAGAAGACAATGCACAAACAGGTAGCCTTCGCTCAAACACGTGAGGGCTCTGATAAGGTCATCAAAAAGATGGGTAATCCATTTTGTAAGGACAGCAAAGATTTATTGGTATTAATCGACCTCCAGTCAGAGAGAAGTCAGAGTTACAGGTGTTCTCCCTCAAGAAGGAATGCTCCCTGTTCTCCTGGTTATACATTGCAGGGAAATGGTGACGTTATTAAACCTTCTAAGGGCTTGATCCTGGATGGAGCGGATATTGTCAACATGATGGCAACGTGCATTGTCAAGACCTTCTCTGATAAGCATCACCTATATTCTTGGCGTACATCACATCAATGTTACAGAATATTAACGGGGTGGATATTGTCAGTAATGAGTACTAGGCACAAGGAGACGAGTTAAAACTTCAAGTTCCATCCCTCGAAACTGGCAGGCCTTCCTCAACATGGACGATAACAAGGTGGAGCTTTTCACGTCCCTACAGCGATGATAGCAGACAGAAGCAAATCATCTCAAACTATAAAGAAGTAAAGAAGTTACCTGTACACATTCCAGTGATGTTGCTGGTCTTGCCCCATGTAGCAATGAAGAGGCGAATACTAGAATATTACCCTATGTCCAAGTTACAATCCCAATATGTCAATCAGCACAGTGGACGCAGATGTTGTCATCCTTGCAGTAGCAGCATCTGGACGTTTTCACACAGATCACAATTTCAATTGTCGATGATAACATGGATCTACTGGAGCGTTTGTTGTTCTGCTCAATGGTCGAAAAAACAGCCACGAGCATATCAACATGGCTCAAAAGCATCTCTTTACCCATCTTCCTACGCAAAACCTAAAACGCCAGTTTCCAAACTGTCAGTTTTATGCCTTGCTGCACAACCTTGAGTTTTCTGTGCTTGCTCTCTAGTCTGTAGGGGCACTATAGCAGCACAGAAAAGTAAAGGCTCTGCGGCAAGGGATAAAATGACAGTTCGGAAACTGGCGTTTTAGGCTCTGCGTAGAAAGATGCTCTTTGCTCAGAGTGGCAGTTCAAGAGAGGCTATCCTACCAACTAGAGAAGTGGCCAGACAACATATCAAGATTGCAGCATGTGTGACCTCCCGTCGCCAAGGGAATGGGGTTGGGTTTAGAACTTCAGAGAAAATATGGCTTTGGTATATATTGCCCCCCCCCCCCCCCCCCCCCACCCACCAGAGGCATGCACGCAATTGATTAGATAATGATACAAGAAGAGCTGCAGAAGACAGTACAAGTGTGTCAAAGTTTAGCTCAAGTGCTCAGATCTGTGCCCCTGTACAGGGGAGTGCACGCGAAAGAAGAAAGAAGAATAATACTCATGCAACATGGACACAATCATAATGGATGACTGTATGTGGATGTGTAAAATTATCGTTGTACTATATATGATAATTGCAAAAGTTAAATTGAAACATTTCCTAGGCGTTACTGTGACAGTTCACGTCCTTTACCATTGTGTTTAATCAGTTTGTTTAGAAATCCTAAATGTTAAGATTTTTAGTATGAAATAAAGACCAAATAATGTTTTGTGAGTCTCTTGACTTTAAATCATCATCAGAAACACATCATTGGTGTTCCTCTCCAAGTACTTTTACTAAGATAATTGTATCTTAATACCCGAAAACCGCCATCTTGGTCCTAGGAAAAAAAGAGTGCATGTCCCTATATCTTAAAAAATTCCTTATAGAATGCTCTATCAGGATACCAAGTTTCATGTTTGTTTCACCAATAGCACATTTTCCAACATGCCTGCTGGACTAGTTCAACCAACCACCAAACATAAACTCGGATGAGCGCTCGTTGAGGTATTGAACCATACAGCAGCACATTCAGCACCTCGATGGCAGCATTAGAAGACGATGTCGACGATTCTGAACAATAATGTGAAGAATACAGAGAAAATATAACTTTATGTTTATATTATTTGGAGAATACGCAATCTAAGTAAACCTAGCCTCAGTATTAATCGTTTCACTCCTATACTGAGTCTAGAAAGGGCTAGTGGAGGGTCGCATCAGCCCACGTTTCGAATTGACCAATCAGAACACATCTTACCAACTGAAGCCACAATTGTCTACCTTCGCACGTATAACGTTAGAGGGTCATAGGTCGCAGCTAGTAAGGTCGGCTGACGCGACCCTCTACTAAGCCTTTCTAGACTCAGTATAGCAGTGAAACGGATAATAGTGAGGCTAGGTTTACTTAGACTGGGAGAATACGTATTTTGTCAGCAAATTGATTCCTTATCTAGAAACTCAAGATGGGTATAAAAAAAAACAGAAAATATCACGAATAAAGATGAATCATCTTATCAAAGTCGTTACTCTGCAAGAAAATGACCCCTGGCAACAATTTAAACTTTGATCTTTACTTCCTGCAGATATTGCCAAACTTGACCTTGATATTGTCGACTATCTTGAATGTTCTATTAAAGGGACAGTCCTATCGGGGTAATAATTGTGGAAACGAAATTCCAGGGGACATTTTAATTTATGCATACACTGCCATTAACTAGTACATGATTTAATATAACGCAACCAAGTTGATACAGGTCACAGAGAGTAGCAATTTTGTTGATTTATATTTGACAACTTGACAAAGAAGAGTGAACAAGCGAATTTTGTTTCCACAAATTATCCCGATAAGACTGTCCCTTTAAGAAATATTAACTTTTCAAAGTGTAAAAAAAAAAAAAAAAAAAACTTTTCAAAGTGTTAAAAAGGCAATAACGGTTCGAACGCATTGAGTTACAGGTTTAACAAACTTATTGATAATTTATAATGGGAGTCATTATGCTGAGGTCCATTCACTTAGAACCGAAAAACTCCCAGTTACTCGGAAATATTCCCAGCATACATCGTCAAAACAAGATGAGTGTGGAAGCTCATCGCACGTGCAGTTTCCCGACTTCGTGTTACGACAAAACGCACGTGCAGCCCGTGCTCTAATCAATTGATTTTGGGTCAGTGCTGTAACATTGAAGGCAATTAAGAATTGACTTCAAAATTTATTAAGTTCATGGAGGTATAAACTTAAAAACCGCTGTGCAAACTGTTTAATACGCGAAGTCGTACATAGTTGGATTGAAACGTGGTTGTCGGGTGTGGGTCGGGAATGGTTGTTTCCCTAATTTACATGCCGACTCACTTGCAACTAGTGCAAACACATGTACGACTAACCAATACTCAAAGACGATCAGTGACGACCCGTTCCTGACTAATCATAACAAAAAAGTCGGCGGTTGTTGGCCTTTTATATGCCCGATTCCGGTCTAAAATTGCCGGTTTTATCGTACGTGGATCGTCTGTGACTCGTACGTGAGACGTTTCTGTGTCGTGAGGAGTCTTCATTGTCGTGAACGAGTCGTAAATAAGTCGTTCAGGTCGTGAGTGGGTCGACAGTGAGTCGTTAGAGAGTCGGAAATGAGTCTTTGTCAGAGTCGTGGTGGTGACTTGGTGTCGTGAAAGACTCGGCAGTGAGTCGTGAACGAGTCGGTCTCAGTCGTATTGAGTCGTATCTGAGTTTGGATGAGTCGTAAGTTCCTCAGTTTATTGTCGGGGTGCCTCGTAGGTCTGTCGGGAGTTCCTCTTCATTGTGTCGTATGTCAGTCGTGTATGTCGTAGGTAACTCTTAAGAGTGTCGTTAGTAACTCGTAGAAATATCAAATTTCATAATTTGACGACCCGTTCCTGACTCATCATAACAAAAAAGTCGGCGGTTGTTGGCCTTTTATATGCCCGATTCCGGTCTAAAATTGCCGGTTTTATCGTACGTGGATCGTCTGTGACTCGTACGTGAGACGTTTCTGTGTCGTGAGGAGTCTTCATTGTCGTGAACGAGTCGCAAATAAGTCGTTCAGGTCGTGAGTGGGTCGACAGTGAGTCGTTAGAGAGTCGGAAATGAGTCTTTGTCAGAGTCGTGGTGGTGACTTGGTGTCGTGAAAAACTCGGCAGTGAGTCGTGAACGAGTCGGTCTCAGTCGTATTGAGTCGTATCTGAGTTTGGATGAGTCGTAAGTTCCTCAGTTTATTGTCGGGGTGCCTCGTAGGTCTGTCGGGAGTTCCTCTTCATTGTGTCGTATGTCAGTCGTGTATGTCGTAGGTAACTCTTAAGAGTGTCGTTAGTAACTCGTAGAAATATCAAATTTCATAATTTGACGACCCGTTCCTGACTAATCATAACAAAAAGTCGGCGGTTGTTGGCCTTTTATATGCCCGATTCCGGTCTAAAATTGCCGGTTTTTATCGTACGTGGATCGTCTGTGACTCGTACGTGAGACGTTTCTGTGTCGTGATGAGTCTTCATTGTCGTGAACGAGTCGTAAATAAGTCGTTCAGGTCGTGAGTGGGTCGACAGTGAGTCGTTAGAGAGTCGGAAATGAGTCTTTGTCAGAGTCGTTGTGGTGACTTGGTGTCGTGAAAAACTCGGCAGTGAGTCGTGAACGAGTCGGTCTCAGTCGTATTGAGTCGTATCTGAGTTTGGATGAGTCGTAAGTTCCTCAGTTTATTGTCGGGGTGCCTCGTAGGTCTGTCGGGAGTTCCTCTTCATTGTGTCGTATGTCAGTCGTGTATGTCGTAGGTAACTCTTAAGAGTGTCGTTAGTAACTCGTAGAAATATCAAATTTCATAATTTGACCTCTATTTGCTCCCGACTCATGCCAACAAAGTCGTAGTGGAAAAGTCGTGAATAGTCGGGAAGAATCTTGAACACTTTTCAAAGTCGTAGCTCAGTGAAATGTGGGCATAACTGAACAGTCATCATTTAGCCAAAAGAATGATAATAATCACATTGCAGCAAAACATATTGACTTTCATGTTTAGTTCATCTGGCATGTTGTCCGTCCGTTAGCTCATCTGGCCTGTCCGTCCGTCTGTAAACTTTGGGCATTTTCGACTTCTTCTACAGAAGCATAAGGCCTAAAAGGCTGAAACTTTGTGTACAGACTCCTTGGCTAGTGAGGATTAAAAACTTTTGTTTAGACTAACTTTTGGTCTCAGTAGTATTTTTCAATATTGGCAATATTTTAAAACAATTCATGTACTATAACAAGATTGAGCCTATAAAGAAGGTGCTTTAACTTTACTGAGAGGGTTGAGTGATCTAGACTTGCTATACTGCAGAAGACTTGGTTGGTTGTCAAGTGAATATTTTGCTATAGGGTCTGGATGATAAGGGCCACAGGGGCCACGCCCTTAAACCTACATTCATCTTCTTTTCCAGAAGCATAAGGCCTAAAAAGCCGAAACCTTGTGTATAGACTCCTCAATTAGTATTTCCATCTTCTTCTCCTATCCAAAGGGTGTAGAAAGCTCAAATTCTCTTTACACACTCCTTGACTATTGATGATTATAATGTGAAACGTAAGTTGAGTGAAGTTTCCGTTTCTAGACTGCTAGGTGATCGTTCTATCGAAAATCCTCAATTGTTTGGCTGAAACTTTGTATTGTTTATTATCAGAAGTATTCAGAGCCGATTTTTTTTCCTGCTAATAATTGGGGGTGCTTAATTAAGTTCTTTCTGAAACATACAGCCACTAGCTGGGGAGGGTCATAAAAATATACCAGATATTATTAACGTCATTAAAAAAAGACAGTATGAAAATCATTATTCTTTGAAAACTTGAAAGAATTGGCAAAAAATATAAAACAGCCTGAAAAACGCTTAACATGTACCGTGGCCAAGAAAACCATTTTTTTTAAATACTGCTAAGTAAACTTTATTAAAGTTTTGGATAATATTGGACAAAATAATTACGCATAGCGTCGCATATCCGCAATGTATTGTTCATGGTTGGATTCATCTTCCTACGCAGAGCCTAAAAGGCCAGTATCCAAAGTGTCATTTTATGCCTTGCTGCATAGCCTTGAGTTTTCTGTGCTTGCTCTCTACTCTGTAGGGGCACTATAGCAGCACAGAAAAGTAAAGTCTCTGCAGCAAGGCATAAAATGACAGTTTGGAAACTGGCCTTTTAGGCTCTGCGTAGGAAGATGGGTTGGATTTGGATTTGTTTGGTTGTCACAAGGTGTTGGTTACAAACTGAATTTTCTTAAATGCTTTAAAAATGTTTGTATAAACATGTTTTATAAATCTTGGCATTGCTCTCTTGATAACAGCTCACGTTACAGATTGTATCGAGAATATAAGAGTTTGTTAGAACCTGAAAAGTATTATGATATGTATCATGATAACAAAGAAATAGAAATATTCAAATAAGGATGATTAAAAAGGGCAGTAGCACGTTTTTTTAATATTGGATATCTTTATTTTTTGACTGGTAATTGTAATTCATGCTAAATGTAACATTTTGCAATATACACTGACTTCCAAAAGAAACTTTGCACCATTTTGTAATGATCCTGATTGGAGAATGAAAAACGATAGAAATTTAAAACAAAGTACCTCTTATTAATCAATCATTTGTTTAAACAACCAGCGAATCTAAATTAAAGGTGGGAAACCCAGTTTTGCACTTATTTGATCTGAAGTGGGCAGGGGTCCAAATTTTGGTTGTTCAGACGTTCGTTGAAATGATGTTTTCGCAATAATTTCGTTAAAGTACTAAAATGTACTACTTTAGTACCAGGTTTGAGCAGCCCGAGTGTTATAACTTCCAAATCTGCCATGAGTAACAAAAAAGGTCAAACGTTAAATTAACGTAACATCGAAGCTTTTCCATAAATGAGAATGTTTGGACACAAGTCTTACTTGTCATATTGACACATCTTTGAGTCGTACAAATGGTAACCAGCCTTAAGAGCTCAACAATCGCAATTAAATCTTGTTATTGCATGCCAATGCTGACGTTATAACTTCGAATGAAATTGCCAAGTTTCGATGTTTTAGTGACCAATAGCTATCAACTTAGCAGTCGATGAGCTCTGATTAGATCTGTCCAAGTTCATAAAGTGCAGGAGAACATAACAACATGCCGACCGTTGATGTTTGCTATCTCTGACGTCACTAAGAGACAACGTTGGCGGTGGTCTAACGGCACAGATATCGGCTCTAATGCAGTGAAAAAAACAACTGTTTTTTTGTGTTTCAGGGTTGTCAGCAATCCTCACAACCTCTCTGTATAGCCGGATCAAGTTACCATTTGAATTGAAGGAACACTACCGATTCTTGTAAAAGGGCTGTTTTTGATCAATTTTGTCAATTTTCAGAGGGTATTTTTGCAATACCGTTTACTGCTTTTAAGGTGGTTTTTTTTCACTATTGGAGTGACAAACATTCATTATGGACAGTTATCAAACTTTTTCGTCACGTGACTTAGTTCCAGCGGAAAAGTCACGTGATTATGACATGTTTGCCATTTCTGCAAAAATGCATGAATATTGCTCAATTAAAAGTTTTAAACTTGAAAGTGTGGGTTTCAACTATGTCATTGGCAACTTAAATGAAAATGTAAATATGAGATCGTTTTCGAAATTTCAGTTTTAAAATTGCAAAGTTTCTTTTGGAATTAAGTTTATATTTGTCTAAAATCTCATTACACAAACCAATCATCCAATACTCAGAGAACAAATTATAAAGATTCACATGTAAGTCAGAAGACAGACATTTCTGTGTGAACATCTTTAATTCAATTTTTATGAGAAAAAGGAATTGCATGGCTGAACTTTTCATTACATGTTTGATTAATTACTGCCTCTATAGTTCAAATACATTGTCTTTCAATTGGAACCATTTATTTTCATTTTCCTGACATCACCTTACATTCCCTCCAAAGACTTGCTACTGCTCCTTTAAGATTTGAAAGAAATGAGGGAAGACATTGATACACTTTTACGCACATGTCCGGTTTTTAAATCAGGCATTGAAGACGAAATTCATTTTTTCTTAGTGTGTCAAGTTTATTCTGCAGTAAGATGTCATTAACTTTCTCGTGTTTGTTATCAAACGCCAAATAATTTTATGTTAAAATTTTGCTGACTTCCTCTCCAAAGGAACATTTGCTGAATCTACGTAAATACATATATAATTATATATTTATTGCTTGAATAAAAGACAGACTTTGTTATAATGAATGTATTCAATATATGCCCACTATATATATGTAACATGTAAATATTTGGTATTTTTATGGGCATGTGGCCTTTGTTCATAAATAAAAATTGAAGATTGAAAATTCACTAGCTAGATTGTGGTCTTTACATCGGCGTATGGCCGTTATACAGAATACAGGAATTTGAATCAGGCAGTTGATTTACCTTTTGCATATTCGGTCTCGTACGCTCTTATATGTCAAACTTATTTTGTGTATCACTGACGTTAAGAATTCCTCTTGTCTGCGAAAATAAATTTGCTAAAATCGTCAAAGTGAAAGACATGCATGTGAATAATGATGCTGAAAAATTATTTATGAAATTATTGTTTTTATTTTCCAAAGAAAATTATCTAAACATAACTCATCATCGTATTGACTTCATTTTCTTAACAGTTACAATGAACAATTGTATATGTGTAGTTGAAATATAAATCCTTATAAGATTCAAGACAAAATATAGGCTTGAATGGGGATTGCCAGTAAAAAAACACATCGAGTTGGGGAGGGTCACATTCTAATTTCCCAACCCAAGTAAAGACATTCCGATAGTAGTTATAAATCACTAAATATATGCTAGAATATCATTACACATTATAAAAATTATAAGATATTAATTTAATAAAAAAAGAATCTTATAAATACATTCGAGACTTATTAATTCAAGTTTTCAATTTACAATAGATATTTGCCTTTTTTGTGTTTAAGAATCCAGTAAAATTCTTTATGAATATGTATTGAAGCGATACAAAAGTGAAATTGCTGGAAACACGTCTCCATTACTGTTCCCGGATGGTGTGACGAAATCGCTCAAACGCAACCAAGATGACTGCGTGTCAGGTGCGTGCGCATACTCCTCAATGGCTGAAGGAAGATGGCAGACAGTTCTAAAAGAGACAAAATTGCAGCTGCAAAAAAGAGGGTATATGCCTTTTATTTTATAAAAACAATACATCAATTTCATTCATTTTTAACCAGATAAATTTTCAAACTGTATTTTGACCGCGCCGAATCTCTACTTTCCTACAGTCGTGAAAAATTTCCAGCGGTTCAGCCCACAACACGACTTTCTGAACACGAAATCAAGAAAACTTTTGACAGATGGCAGGGAATATATATTTATTGATTGTAATATGCAACTGATTACCCTCATCCTAATGATTGTGGAACTATGGTGCAAAAATATAGATAAATTGATTGATCCTAAGGGTTCGCCTGACAACGTAAACATTGACCATAATCAACCGGTGAAACCGTTCAGTAATTACTAGTCTAATCTACACAATCAATGTGACAGACTTTATGACAAGTCGTAAATTTTATTTCAATTTTATAATTTTTGTGTAACTTTTATAGGAATAATGTGATAATATTATAAGTGTTAGATCCTCTTTATGTCGCAAAACAATAATTGATCGGAGACTGAAAAAAGAATTGTAAAGAATTTCAGTGGACAAAAAATAAGCTTCTGTCCATATCATTTACGTTATGATCATGCTTATTTAGTTTTAGTTGCCCCAGCTTGGCTTTAAACTATTACTTGATAGAGTGCAATTTCGTGACAGATAAAGTCTTCATTATTTTTCATGCCTTGGGCAAAACAGGCGAACATGATGAGGTCAGAATTTATAATTATGACATGCTTGCTGTAATTTCGATTTTGATGTCTTCATCTCAGTGTGGTTCTTTTGCTCTTTATTATCTTAATATTGCCTATAATAAAGTCAATAATCATTTATGAAAAAAACATTGAACACATTTTTGAAGCATGAATGGTCACATGAATTGATTTACAGTACTTGCATAAGGAAGTGACTGTTTTCATTATGAGTAATTTGGTATGTATGTTATTCATAGTCACTCATGTTAAGTCTCTGTATCAGTTGATTCTAAACTACATGTATGTACAGATGTATTTTACCATGTTCTACTGTAGTTAAGTTTATAATAAATAAAGGCTTTAGGAAAAGAGCAATACAGCACCACTGATCAGTTGATACTTCAACTTCCCTTCTTAGCACAAGTCGGTAGATGATAGTTTGTGAGACAGGAGCAAGGCTATTAAAGGCTTTTCAAGCATTATGAAATCAAAAGGATTTTCAGAATACCTCAGGTACATGAAGACAATCCATTCAGGGAAATGTATGTTCCTTTTTGGAGTAAAAGTCCTTTAGTACTAGTAAAAGCAGTGTTGAAAATATAGCCCGTTCGCCAGTCCTTGACAGGCTACTTTTTGCCAGGACTGGTAACTTTTCAATTGTTTTTCTTTATTTTCCCCTAATAAATTTTTAGGAAAGGCTAGGTTTTTAAATCTATTTTATACACTGGTAAAAGTGTTTAATGATATCATGGAGATGGAATTTGTTTAGGCGAGTACATTAGATATGCACTCGTCTAAATATCTGGTGCATTGAAATAATAAATTGATAACCCTCAACTTATCTATTTATTTTTCCAGCTGAAACAGTTCCAACAGAAGTCAGGTAGAACAGCCTCCCCAGTGCGTACCCAGAAGTCCAACAAGAAGAGTGAAAATAAAGAAAACTCGCCCTTAGTCTCGTCAGAGTCGTCCGCCCAGGTATGTTAACACTGCATGGGCTCTTTGAATGGGCATGGTGTGATCTTTGCTCATCTCTAGAAGTTTGTTCCATTCTAATTCTTGTTACACCCTTTCATGATAGTGTGTTTGGGCATTAGCATGTGAATGATAATCTTTGACTGAATTTTGTCATTTATAGAATCAAATGATGCAGGGTGATTTCTTGATTATGTAAAGAGTAATTATGAAAAATATACTTATATTATAATTTTAGTCCAAAAGCAAAGTTTATAAATAAATTTATGCCATTAATTGCCGAAATGTTGCTCAAGTGGCGTAAAACTCGAACTCACAAAGAATTTTCATTATCATAATAGATAAAAGTTTTAAAAACTCAATTATTTATTTGCTGTCTGATTTCAATTTGGCTATCTTGAAATTCATTCCTGTTCAATTATAGATCCCTAACAAAGTATTTTCATTTACAAAAGAACAGTGATAAATTTACCCCTGAGTCTTGCTTCAAATACTCTTAAAATTTTTGAAAAAGACATAAGCTGTGAGTTCTAGGAAGCAAAGTTATTTATGTGGTACCATTACCGGTAGATTACTTATCAGAGGAATCTTTGAAATCTACTAGGACTCGCAAGAACTTGTGGTAGCAAGTCCCTGGACTCTGCAGGTCAAATCGTTAGATTGATCACTGAAAGAATGTTTCAAAATATCTTCATTTACCCATTCACCAACATTTACCAATATTAATTTACACATTATATACCATTATACCTGTTAATAATAAAAGAAACTATTTTTAAAAAAGTGTCTATTTTTCTCCTGCTTCCTTTCAAATGAGTAACAAAGGAGCTGACAAGAATTCAAACAAAAGTTAACAAAGCACCCTCCTCCTTCCAGGATGTGAAAGTAGAACACGGTGAAAATAACAACACTCACGCCCCGGCCCCCGAACCTGAAGCAGCAGACACAAGGTGGGTCCTTGTGTAGTTAGATGTCCCTTCAAGCTTACTGCTGTCTGATATCCATACAGATCATCTAACCCTTGTTTGGACAAATATTTGATTTTTTTAAAGCCAGAAGAGTATATTGGTAATAAATTCTAAATTTTGAAAAACAATTCTGAAGAGATAAAAAGTGGCAGATTGAGAAATTTTGAAATGGGGGATTTTATCTTTTGAAAAAAATGTGTTCAATTATTGTGTTTGGCTTTTTTGTACAGAGAATTTATAAAAAATGTAATCAGAGTTTGAAACCCCTGAACATTGCTCTTGATTCGCCACTGAGTTAGCATTGTCTAGGGTGAAAATGTAACTTTATGAACCAAAAGATGAAATATGAAATTGTTTGGTTGTCCCTCTCTTCTCTTCACGATTATCTTCACAGAAGCTATATTTGGTCCAATCAAGGTGGATGAATTATCAAATAGAACATTTGTATTGAGATCTGTATGTAGATCAGATTTATGTTTTCATCAAAGCTTTTTTTGTTGCGGGTTGCAGCTGATCTTACTCGATCCATAAAACCATTTTTTTGGCTTCACAAGATTGTATTTTTGTTTAATCTGTAAGCAAGATAAGTTCTGAAGCAATGTGGCATTGGACTTTATTTGAGAAGATGAAAGTTTTATGAACTTATGTTAATTGAATTATTTCAAAATATGAACATGCACTTTATTCGAGTATTTTCATGTGATAAATTAAACAACGTTGAACGTTTATAACATTTTTTTATGACTGATAAATGAAACTAAAAATAAAATCAATTCTTACAGATTTGTGCTTAAATTGCCTCGAAAAGATAGAAATCAAATGCTTCAAATTTTTCAGTTTTTTCCTTATAACTATCATTGTTAATTCTTATCCCAATACAATTTTGATATAGCTGCTTGATATGATTTATTTTGCACACATTAGAGTGTCCCGCAAGCAGGAAGCTAAGTCTCGTCACCATGACTCTGATTGGTTGGGCTCTCACAGGTATCCATGGCGACTGTAGTCACTTCCTGTCATGTTTTTGGCATGCTTTGCTGTTTGCCTATTGCATAGTGTTATTTTCTGTCTTTGCTTGTAATCCTAGTTTGAGTTTGAGAATTTGAATCAATGAGATTCCATCACAGATCCGTAAGAAGAAATATCACTTTCTCTATGAAATACCCAAAATTCGAAAAAAGAAGTTGATAACTGTTTTCGAAAGATGGCATGTTAGAGGCTTGAGTGAAATTCATTCATGTTTTGAAAGCTTTAGTATGAATGATTTTCAGTGTCGAAACAATCAAAATGTAATTTCACTAACTGATCCTTTGCTAAAACAATGAACTTTTGTCATATTTTTCCAAATATAATTAAATGTTTTACTTGGCTGAATTTTCATATAAATTTTCATCATTGAACTGATTTTCAAGCTCAGCAGGTCCTTTCAGTTTTGAAGTAGAAGATTAGATTGAAAAATGCAGATTGTATCCTGAAATTTTGTGATCCCCTATCCGATCACTACATAATGTGATAATTCCTGGGTTTTTTTTTGCACAACATACTAATTGTTAGAATTATGAAATTTTGAAAATGTTCAGGCAGATCAACTCAGACGATTGATTTGATTGATTGCCTGTTATATCCTGATTGTATTACTCAGTTTTAGTATAGTGTTAATTGTTTTCAGCATGATGTTTATATTTAGCTATATGAATGATTTGAAATAGTCATACTAACATTTTTTCTCTTTCACAGACTACTAATACAATATTTAGTTATCTTTGTGGAATGATTTCAAACTGTTGTGAAAATTTGTTGGGTTGATGCAAAAATTCAGAATTTATATTGTCACATTTGCAAATTTGCTTTCACATGGATAATATGCTTAACTTTTAACAGTGGTCTGCTTTATAACTCGTGTGATTATTCAACTTGTCAGATTTATATCTCTTATGAAATTAGGTCAATTATGCTATACCATGTTTGATTAGACCTTATTGAATCTTGACCAGTGTTTTAGTTAGAAGTTGGTAGTCACAGGAATCTTAAGAATTTGTTTTAGGACTTGAAGCCCACAGCCTTTAATGAAGAATGACCAGTCTCATTTGAAAAAAAATTACCATTGTTGTGACTGTACAATTACGGTTTCTTAAATCAAAAACTGATAGAATTAATGAGCCGGAAAAGTGGTTCATGATTAATTCATTACTTCGAGAAGAATATCAACTAAAATTTGGTTTTCATAAAAGGTCATCAAGGATAATTTGACATATTTACACAAATTTTGCAGACCAATTCAAAGCAGCATTTACTTGACAGTAATTTCATGTGATTAACAGGATTTTATGATTTCCTATAACTTAATGGACTGAACATATTTTATGCTCTTTTTATTTTTTCAGACCTACATCATCCACTGAGAGCCTGCAGCAACTCTCGCGTCAGATTAATGGATTGTTAGCAGAGGTGGGTAGCTTTAGTATAAAGGATAATTTGTTTTTGAAACAGTTGAATATTCGAGAGATTAATTTAAGTTTTACTTTCTGTACTTTTTCCTCAGCTGTGAAAGTAGAGAAACCACCTGTTTTGTTTGAGACTATATAAATTATCAAAAGAATGTACATGCACAATTAATAAAACATGTAAAAAGGCAAAGATATGATTGTTTTGTTTGAGACTATATAAATTTAAAATTATCAAAAGAATGTACATGCATTGTTGATAAAAAACTAAAATTTAAAGTTATTAGATTTGAAAAATCAGTATTTGTTGATAACTAATGAAATTACAGAAATCTTCATCAAGATTTATAAATAAAGATCTGTTATTACAGCAATCCTTCGTTAAGGTTTATAAAGGTCTAAATCTATGGCTAGTAGGCAAACCATGTGTGAATTTCGAAGCTCGATTTTTAGCTCACCTTTACAAAGTAAATGTGAGCTTATGTCATGGCGCTTCGTCCGTCGTCCGTCTGTCCGTCCGTCTGTCCGTCTGTCCGTCCGTCCGTCTGTCCGTCCGTAAACTTTCACGAAAAAGACTACTCCTCCTTAACGAATTCAGATATCATTCTGAAATTGTAGTATGTTATACCCATGGTGATTCCTCACAGAAAGGTAGACGTTTCAGTTTTGAGAATCCAAGATGGCCGCCATGACAGCCATATTGAATTTTCAATTAGATTTCATGAAAAAGACTACTCCTTCTAAACGAATACAGATATCATTCTGAAATTGTAGTATGTTATACCCATGGTGATTCCTCACAGAAAGGTAGACGTTTCAGTTTTGAGAATCCAAGATGGCCGCCATATTGAATTTTCAATTAGATTTCATGAAAAAGACTACTCCTTCTAAACGAATACAGATATCATTCTGAAATTGTAGTATGTTATACCCATGGTGATTCCTCACAGAAAGGTAGACGTTTCAGTTTTGAGAATCCAAGATGGCCGCCATGGCAGCCATATTGAATTTTCAATTAGATTTCCTGAAAAAGACTACTCCTCCTAAACGAATCCAGATATCATTCTGAAATTGTAGTATGTTATACCCATGGTGATTCCTCACAGAAAGGTAGACGTTTCAGTTTTGAGAATCCAAGATGGCCGCCATGGCAGCCATATTGAATTTTCAATTAGATTTCATGAAAATGACTCCTTCTCCTAAACCAATCTAGATATCATTTTCATATTGTAGTATGTTATACCTATAGTGATTCCTCCCACAATGGTAGACGTTTCAGTTCTGAGAATCCAAGATGGCCGCAATAGCAGCCATATTGACTTTTCAGCTGCAGATGACACATCATTATTACTAAATTTTAAGCTTTCATCAAGTGATCACTCGCACCATATAAATTCTCTAATTTGAACTTACTAATCATAATATTATCTTGAATATGGAATATTTAAGATTGTCATGCAAGTTGTTCTATATTTTTAAGTGTTTCTAAAACATAAAGATGAAAGACAAACATAATTAATTAATTTGTTTAAAATATTTATGGCAACTAGCTGCAAAAACCCAATGACATTAAACATCATGTTGAATTTTAAACAATGGTATCTCCCTTATATTCCTTTAAATACCACACAAAAGGGGTCAACCAGAGTTCAGATATTCCTGCTGAGTCAACTATGCATTTCTAATACACATCCCAATACAGGCTGCATCACAGTCTCAGCTGCTAGTCTGTTGCATAATCAACCTGACCCAATTGATATGGTAGAGCATTATGCTATATGGCCATGTGTATGCAATAAGAGTTATGGAAATTAGACTTGTATTCTCATGACAGTGAAATGTTCTTTTTAAGAAAAACAACTTACACAAAATTTGTCAACAATAAGCTTTGTGTTTAGCAATCTACATGATAAGTTGATGTGGAAAGAGTTATTTTGCATCAGGTTCCAGTTCCTGTGTTTTACTCATATTTGTACCATTTCTATATCTAACAGAAGTTCTTCTTGACACAAAATCAATTTAGGACATAAGCTAACTATATTTTGTGAAATTATATATATTTTTCACAACAATTCATGTTCTCTCCCGTCAAGTCTTTTAATACCACACATAAGGGCTTAGCTAGAGTTCAGGTTTACATGCTCAGCACACTAGGGTGCTTCTCCAAATATACTTACACAAAGCCAAATACACAAATTGCTACACTCTACTTAAGGATCTGGGGCTAGCAGCCCTGCCTGCTTGTATAATGCATAGTAATCCTGACCTAATTGATAAATAGAACATAATGGACTTTATGGAAAGTATATAAATTGTCTTTATGAAAAGTATACTTGTATTCTAATAATAGTAATACTTTTTACAAATAACAATTTAAACAAGTCAAGAATCAACTTTTGTGTACAACAATCTGCACGATGAGTTAATATTATCAAGTCAAGAATGTGCTTTTATGTACAGTAATCTACATGATAAGTTAATAATAGAGGTATTTTGTATCAGGTTCCAGTTCCAATACCATGTGTTTTATAAATACCTGTAAAACAAAATGATAATTGTATCATGCTGAAGGGGTTCTGGGAACAACATGTCATCATAGAAGTCATTATTTTTCAATTAGATTTCAGGCCAAGTACTACTCCTACTAAATCAATTAAGATATCATTCTGAAAAGTGAATATTTTTTTATATATTGATTCCTGACAAAGACGCATTTATTTTATTATCAAGAATCCAAGATGGTCAATATGTCAATTATATTGAATTTTCAATTAGATTTCATGAAATTCATTGAAAAGAATACATTTCCTGATCAATCAAATCAATGTCATTATATTTGTATCGATACGCTTGTTGTAATATTTATCAACACCATAAATACAGTTACAAAAAAATGTATGAATCATCTTTATCTGCGAACAGCCTGAAGCATGACTGTTTTAATAAATCTTTTTTAATAAAACATAAAATGATAGAAGTTGTTCACTCCATCAGTGGGTTACATAATTCCTGACACTTCATATATGGCAAATAAAATAGCCAGTGAGGGATAAATATACATTTTTTAATCATCTATATCTGATTACGGTCTGAACAATGATTATCTAGATAATTATAATGATCATTCAATTCAAACAAATTCTTTTCAAAAGCATTTAAAATGATTAAATTTGTTCACTCCCAACACTAACTGTAAGGTTTTTTACTCCTTTGTTCCCATGCAATTAATTTATTCCAAATTGAAAATTTTGGTTAATGAATAACTAATTATCTTTTATTTTGTTTGTCATGCTAATAAAAGATATAATATTCATCTTCAAAACAGCATTCATTGAACAGCTGTCTGAACAATTCTTTTTTTACAAAGTCTTTCTCACCAATTCTCTCTGTTAGTTAAGATACTTCAATAAACATATTACTGAGTTGACCTCCAGATTATTTCCATTGCAAACTTCTCTTTTACCCCCACCCCTTCTATCCCCCCCTAGCCCCTTCTAAACCACCCCCTTTCCCCTCCTATCCTTCCAGCCCCTCTCCTGCAACTCTCCTCTAAAGGGTATCTGTATTGCATATTGAAATGAGGGGAGGACACTCACTATATGGAATAACAGTAACTTACATAAGAGGATAAGTTACATAAGCTACATGCAGGTGCAAGAGGTCATCATAGGTCATCATTTCTAGTAATTAGCATAAACCCCCATGTTGCTAGCCTATTCTGACCAATCAGATTGCACTAACATATGTCAAGATTTAAGATATTCTGAAATCTTCAGTTAGAATTACATGAGACATTGACCTGGACAGTTTACTTTGGCAATTGGACTTATCACTAGCTGAATTTGTGATTTGTGTCAGAGGGATATATTCCAAATGTTTATGTGCATCATCTTTTTAGTTCTTTGGAAGTTGAAAGTGTGACTAAATGAATACTCCTAAACCAATCAAGATATCATAATGAAATTAATACAGATGCCCACATAAAAGTAGCATTTTGAAGATTAAAAAGTCCAAGATGGTCACCAATTCAGCCATAGATATACAAAAAATTTATACAAAAACCTACTGCTTGTTAACAAATCATGATTATATCATTCTTGTATTAATGTTTGTTCAAACTCTAGTGGTTTCCAACAGAAGAATAGCATTTTAAAAGATAAAAAAATCACGATGGCAGCCATAATCAATTATCATATAAAAGATGGTTACACAATTAAACCATATTACCACATCATTCATTTTAAGGTGAGCTTCTGTACCCTCGGTACTTTTATTTTAATAGGATTTGTTTCTGGTCATATTTCTACGACTAATGATTGTTTTCAGACTACTGACTTCGTAAACGGTGAAGAAATGGATGGAAGCAGCAATTCAAGTGTAGCTGAGCTTGAGGTATAGGAAGAATTTCTGTTTATTTTTAGAAAAGAAAAGATAGTTGAGGACCGAGAATTTAAGTTTTGATATATAAAGACAAATAGATGATTTGATAATTAGGATAACATATCATCCACCAGAAACTGTAATGTAGAGGACATATCTCAGTGGCGTAGGAACGGTTTGAGGGGTGGGGGGGCCCAAATTTTTTTTGTGAGAGCGGGGGTTGCCTTTCCAAAAAATATAAAAATGATTTATATGGATTCCTGTGTGGGGACCCAAATTTGGTTTAATGATAAGTGAATTTTATGGATAAAAGATTATTTAAGTGTTGAATGATTGATGATTTTAATGTTGAATGATTGATGGTTTTTAAGTGTTGAATGATTGATTGTAGTGTTGAATGATTGATTGTTTTTAGTGTTGAATGATTGATTGTTTAGTGTTGAATGATTGATTGTTTAGTGTTGAATTATTTACAATGATTGATGAATAATTGATTTATGATTGATAGGTTATTGATTGATGA
This sequence comes from Steromphala cineraria, assembly GCA_916613615.1. Lineage (NCBI taxonomy): Eukaryota > Metazoa > Mollusca > Gastropoda > Trochida > Trochidae > Steromphala > Steromphala cineraria. The sequence goes on along the minus strand of OU744735.1, from coordinate 22,441,321 downwards.
TTGGTGAATGATTGTTACGGGCCCGTTCGTTTAAGTGTTGAAAGATTGATAAATGATAATCTTTAAGTGTTGAATGGTTGATTATAGAAGATAATGATTGTTTTAGTGTTTGATAATTGGTAATTGTTTGATTGATCATGAATTGATAACGAATGATTGAAAATTGCTGATTAATGCTTGATGAATTAATGATTTATGACTCATAGTCGTAGATGGATGATTGATGGATTTCATGATGGAAGTAATTCATGGATGATTTATGACTCATAGAGTGATTAATGATAACTGATGATAATGATAATTTTGTTGTTGGTATCGATAATATAATAATAATTGACCTTATAACCTTGAAATAAATAGGAAGCATTCTCCAAAGTCTGTAAGTTTATCTCCATCATTTTTTTCTTGTTTTTCATTAACTCCTTTGCTCTGAAACTTAAATAAGCTCAAATGTCAAGTTTACTCTGTGAATAGGTCAAAAATGTTTTAATAGTTTAAATATTCATAACAGCTTTGATATACTCAGATATTTTCAGTCACGTGAAAAGATCAAAATTACTATGAGTAAATGTTATAGGAATGCTTAAGGGGGAACTTTGTAACATAGTCTTTGTTCTCATCAAATTAATGGTTTTGAGTTTTTAAATTTGGCCTAAATATCACACTTAAAAACGTGAATGATGAACGTGAAACAAAAAGCTAAAATGGTCAAATACATCTTCCAGGTAAGAATAGAAAAGTATAGCCTTAACTCTGTACCTCATCTGGCTTTTTGCAGCTATTTTCTAGCCTTTATAGGTTAAAGACAACAGGGTCACAATATCTTTGAAAATAATGTTTCTTGCAAAATGGAATTCACTTCAAAGGATCGCATTTTGTTCTGAAAATGGATATAATAAAGGTTTAAAGCTCCGAAGGGTATTGTCCTTATTAGGGGCAACAAATTCACCACAAATTCTAATCATATTTTTTAAAGTAGTCTGTATACAACAAATCAGTTTTTTATGCCTTTTAAATAATATGGAAATTAGATTTTAAGGGCGTGGCCCCAGTGAAAAGATCTCACTTATTCACATCAGCAGGTAGTTAAAACTTTTGCAAGATAAATTATCTATGAATGTGTAATTAAAAGGAAGAAAAAATAATTCCTTTAAAACGATAAAAAAAAACTTATTCATGGGGGTAATTGTATGTTTCCAATTTTATGTTTCACATTATATCAGACATATTAAATACAGACAAACTGACAGGCACGCAGACAAACCGATACATTTTGTTATTTGCCATATATAGTTCAAAGTCTCTTTCTTACAAAGATGAAACACACATCTTTCAATGATGTTTAAGATCAAATGTTTTTTTAGGAAAAGTGTTTAAAGTATTAAAGGGACATTCCTGCCCATATGTCCGTTTCAGTTGTGATGGGGTAGACCCTTCTGCTTTCCCTAACCCCTGAGCTTTTATGCCCCACCCCCTGGGAAGGTTGGGGTAATATCTAAATATCCTCGCATTTTCGAGGTAAAAAAAATCTGAACCCTTTCCCATTTACAATTCTAATTACAGGGTAGATCCCTATAAAGGATAAAATGTTGGGGAAGGGGATTCCCTTTTTCTCCCATCCCAATCCAAATCCCCTCGCTCTCCCTCTCCCACACCCCCTCCCCCCTTTTCTTTAAAATAATTGTCAACCGAAAATCTTACTGTTCAGGGAGGGGGGCCCGGCCCCCCCACTTTCAAAGGTGGGGGGGCCCGTTCATCTCATTTTTCCTTCCCCCTAAAATACAGAGTTAAAGTGACTTTTTCTATAAAAAAAATTCTTGAAAGGTGAGGGGGCAGGACCCCCCCAGGTTCGGAAGTGGGGGGGCCCGGCCCCCCTGTGCCCCCCCTGTTCCTACGCCTATGTATCTTTAAATATCCTTTTCAAAATGTTTTTAAGAAAATTTACATTTGGACTGCAAGGATTTGTATTTGTAGTAAATACATGAAAATTCTTTTTCTTTTTGACAGAAGCGGAATCGGGAGCTGGCTGCCCTCTTGGAGAAATACTCTGCCAGCAACGAGCAGTTGAATACTCAGATTGAACAAGTGGTGGGTCTCAGAAATATGTTTGGTCTTTTCAATAAATATTATTTATATTTATCACTTTAAAAGGCTAAAGACAAGTTAATGGGATGTCATTTAGTATTCACCTGTTCCCAATCTGTCCAGAAACTCTTTTTTTTAAAAGAACCATTGACACCACATAGAATTTTGTATTTGTACCATTGCAAATTGGGATTGTTCATTACAGATAAGACATTAGGAGTCATTTCCTACAAATATATCATTGTTGGGTCCTAAGGCAGTAAGGGAAAATATGTCAGTTTCGGGTCATACTTAATTCAATGATACAAAGATATTGTTTTATTTTAAAAAAAGAGAATCGTTATGAGTTTCGTATCAAATTGTATCATTATGACATATGAAAATCAGTGTTCAAAATCCTTTTAAAAATTTACTCAAGCAAGCAGAGCTTGTGGTTCAAAAATTCAACCAGAGTACTAAACATTTGACCAGCCCTGCAATGTGAAAACAGTATCTCAAAACTCACACAAGCCAGCAAGCCTTGCTGACCTTCAAAAACAAACCACATTTGAATGTAACCACCAATTAGCAGATGGCCAGGCATTCTTTCAAACACTGAAAAAGATACATGTATTGCAAAAATTTGAATCGTCACACATCTTTTGGGTCCTCAAGAATACTTCTTTTATTACAGAGGAGCCATGCAAAGAATCTACAGGACCAACTGGACCAAGAGAGAAACGGTTTCGATGATAAACATAAAAAAGATGTCGGCTCACTCAAGGAACAGCTACAGGTAAGTAATAGCAACATTCTGTCTCAATGACAAGACTTTGAAAGATTGAATTTGGCATCAAAATAACTATGACTTTTCTGGGCTTTGGTTAGAATTATGGCAAATTTTGTTTTTCTCCTTTGTCCAAAATAAATAGATTTCTTGAGAAAGTAATGAAGGATAAAGCTTAAGGTGTTAAAACTTTGGGCTTGACTTCAGCTTTAATGTATTGTTTTATAATTTCATAGGTTTTAACGTTTGTCGAATTGTCCTTAATCTTCCTTTTCATTGGGTAAGTTATATTCACAAAAAGATTAAAAGTGTGCAAGCACAAATGATTTATGATAAATGTAATTACCCTAGAGCATGTATTTGCTTTCAGGTTCATATACAAACAATTGGAATACTGGTGGCTGAGAAAACAGAACTTCAGTCTCAAGTTAGCCAATCACAGAGGATAGCAGAACAAAGATTAGGTAAGATTGGCTTCATACTTTCCTGCTTATGGTTAAAAATCTATATGTCCCAGGTCGATGAAACTTTTGAACTTTTGACCTACCTAAAAAAGAACTGACAAGACAATGACCTGTCTGATCCTTTATACAATTACCTGACAAATATGTTTGACTTTTGGACAAAGTTCTATGACCTAGTGGGACTTTTGAAGGTCCAAAGTTCGTTGACTTTCAAAAGATTGTTAACCCATGCAGTGCTTGAATATTCAATGATTTACAACACTTATCCGCCAATTTTTTAAAATCCCACATAATTTGAACAAGTGGACTTTAACTAGTATAGATGGGTCTTGCAAGTTATGGCTTTATTGTATCATCTATTTATAGAGATACAGGCTCTTTTAAATGTTAATATGCCCATAAATGCTAAAACTTTGCCCTATAAGCACCTACTCAATGAAAATCTAGTTATGGAAACAAGGCTAGCTATATGTTAACTTAAACACTTCAAAGGGAGAAAACCATTTGACTTTTTAAGCTGCAAAAGTGATTAATGACACATTTTAATGTTGCAAATTTACAGGTATCACATCTTGTTTTGTGAAGAAATAATTTGAGACTTGCTGGCTTGAAATGATGAATCATTAAGTTGTCCTTTGCAAGGTTTCCTAATAACCTCAGTGATGACGTTTGTGTTCCAGATGAAATAGAGGAACTGAGCGGTCGTTTGAAAGCTTCGAGGCAACGGGTTGGAGATCTAGAGAGAAACTTGTCAAATGTTTCACAATCAAGTCAACAAAATGAAAAGGTTAGTAATTGTTTATTCTTTGATATTTATTGATAAATTACATATTTCAATTAAACTTTTAATTTGAGTGTTTTGCCATGTTAATACCTTTGGTCTCAAATGTTCTTTTCCTGTATTAAAAAATCTTTACAACTCTCATGCATATAAATATGTTTGAAAAAAAATATTTACATTCTTGGAGTATTCAATTCTCCATAGACTCTTACCCTATTTTCTAATTTGACTAAGATTAGTAATAACTTACGTCTTGATATCAAATCTCATATTTGGATTAAATTTGTTTCTTTTTTAAGTGACTTTAAAAAACTTTTTTGAGACAAAGGATTAAAATGAGGAAATGTTTGCCATTTGATTTGTTCAGATGCAACTCGTTAAATAAAGTTTAACAGATAGTGAACAAGTACAAAAATCACTTACCCAACAAAGAAACTTTATAAAAGAAATGAAAGAGTTAGACAAGATTCATATATCTAGGGTTTTTTACTTACTTACTTTTTACTTAACAAATTGGGACTGTATTTCACTAAGGTATTTTGTGGTAGAAGCATTAACGCTTGTTTTCCTGCCACTCTAGACAATGACTGAGGTAAGTTAATCGTTTCCGTCACCATCGTTGGTTGCAAGCATTGTTCATGGCATTCAACTCCAATATTTGGTGATGGAGGGGAATTTTAACTTAGATTTCTGTAGATTGCCCTACCATCTATTGTTTTAACCTTGATTGATTGTTCTAGTAAAATCAAAGGGAAAAGCTAAGTTGCCTAATCCAGTGAAAATAAAGTAACCTTAGGCTTTCAGGCAATGACACTTACCCTAGCAAATTCCTTTAGCTTAGTTGCTTACATTATAATCTTCCCCATTACGAGAAATCCTAAAATTATTCTCCTACCTAAATCTGAGGTTTATGGAATCACAAAGAAAGTGATGTCTTGTGTTTACTTACTTCTGTAGATTTAGATAAAGATATCTTTATATATCATTTGACATTTGAACCCTCGTTCCCTTTCACTATTTGGTTATGTCCTGCCAACCTTAACAGATATGGGATTATTTTAAGTTTCACCCTCTAGCTTTCCAGTCTTCAAATAATTTCTGCTTGTTTGTTCTTTATGTTTAATGAATAAAGACATGATCATTTATTATATGGCGAGCAGTGAAATACTGGGATTTATCAGTGAAATAAACTGTCTATCAAGCTACAGTGAAAATAACTTATATTTTCACTGCGAACGGTGACTGATATAATTTGACGTCATAAAACAATGGTCTCACGCGGCGAATTGGCTTATGACGTTACTGTGGTAACGGACTGTTCCTAGTGGCCGTTCGGCGTGAAATTGACCCTTTTCGGACGTAATTACAATGGTACAACCATATAATAAATAGAATATCCGTCAATTCTTGACAAATACCATGTTTATCTCATCTCGTGAGGTAGAAAAGTTATATAAAAATATAACCTTTCTACCTCACGAGATGAGATAAACATGGTATTAGTCAAGAAAAGACAGATATCCTCTATATATCATTCATACTAGAAATTATGAAATTTTATAAATTGATTTATTTGCTACATTGCTCATGCTTTTCAATCATCATTTCAATGTTAACATGGTCCGTAAATATCAAAGGGAGATAATTCTAATAAATTGATGATTATTTGTGCTCAAATGTGAATTGGAGAAATTTAACTTTTTAATCCCAGGTGACAATAAAAAACTACTTCAATCCCTGTTAACCAATCTTAGTTTTATTGAAACAATATAATTGAAATTGATCTGCTTTTATAAAGGTTTGAAATAGAGGTTTTAAGAAAATTGGACATAGTTCTAGCCCTTTCGGAAATGAAACCAAGAAATCTGAATTTCATTGTTTTGATAGATACTTGAGTTTTGGGTAAGGACACTTTTGAATTATCTCCCTTTGATTGTGATGTTTTTTGTGTCTGTATTTTGTGTATCTACGTGTTTTATTACCAAGATATAAGATTGAATGAAATATTTTCCAGGTTAATAAGGAATCTTCAAAGGAAATAGATAGATTGAAATTGGATCTATATAAAGCAAAGTAAGTCAAAGAACATACTGATTATCAATTATAAGCTATTTATTGATTCACAAATTTGATGTTTAATTTACTTTAAAATTGCTATGAATTAACAAATATTTATTCTTATGGGGGGTTTTTTAAATAATGATTTCATTTTCGTAATATTAAAATTTTTCAATAAATTTGCTATTTGTAATTGTTAATATGCATCTCCAGAATTACTAAACAATCTTTGTAAATATTTATGTCTAAGTTTTGAAGTAAGACATAAACATATTAATAAGTAGTTATCATTCAATTAAGCTTGTTATATGCTTACAATTTCATTTTATATGATGTGTATCTACAATTGTATATATGAACTCTTGTATATGGGCCGAACTACTTGACTTGAATATGATTGCCTTTAATGTTTGTGAGCCTGTTGATAAATTTTAAAATATGAAAACTTTCCAGCAAGTCCAAAGATGATTTTCAGCAGCAGTGTTCAGAACTTCAAGAGAAATTTAATTCAAAGGTATGGTGTCTTTGTTAGTATGGCATTTTTTTTTTTTTCAATTACAGGATCTTAACACACTTTGTTGGTATTTTGTGACGACCAAACACAAATATCAGTTATTGCAATCATAGAGAGTCCATTGTTCTATGCATAGATACAATATTGATGAAAGAATATAAATCCATAATATCAATTCACACTTTGTATACCAAAAAATTCATTAAAATTCACTTCGATTCCAATCCTTATGATCCATTGGTTTAAATGCAAAATGTTATCTAAATTCATTTATATTATTTTGAAATGGTATGATTTTAAACATATTATCATATATTTTCTCTCAGATATCGGAATGTTCAGCTTTCGAGAACTCAGTCCAGCAGTTGAAGAAGAAACTGGAAATGGCAGAACTCTATGCACAACAGGTAGAAATGATATCCAAGATTGATAATAAGTGAATACAAAAGACTTCACGGTTTGTATTCCCAAATTCTTTCTTAAAAGGATAATTTGAATGAAAATTTGAGGTTGAAGCCACTGAATAGAAAAAAAGAGGTAAAGATTGCTAATGAAATATTTCATTCATAAAAATATACTTCTGCTTGGGACGTAATGCTCAGTCAAGCTAAAGGGGTATGCGAGCTGTGCCCTCTTGTGTTTTTTATATCTTGAGGATTATGTAACAGCAATGTAACATTGTTTCATCAAGATATTTAAGCATTACCAAAAATGAGCAGTTTGAGTGGCATTCTAGAAGTTGATGGTATAAGGAAGACAAGAGTAATTCTATGGATGAACAACTTCTTTATTTGATGGTGGCGACGTTTCGGTATAGATTCTTATACCGTTATCAAGCATATGGTGAAAAATGAGGAATACAGCAATTTATACAGTTTGGTATGATAATGAGAAAATAATAACAGTAAAAACAGGATAAGGTAACAATACATCAAAGGATAATTTACAGGAATAATCCTGGCAAAATTATTAGTTATGATGTTGTGGATCTATTTACCAGTGTTCCCATGAACGAAACCATACATGTACTTCGCAAACGTATTGACAACCTTGACACCCCTCTTGACACCAACCTCTCTACTGACTCCATCATTCAGCTCATCTCTAACTCCATCACCTCCACCTACTTCACTTGGGGTGATGACCTCTATGAGCAAATCCATGGGCTGCCCATGGGATCCCCTCTCTCTCCCATCCTCTCTGAAATCTATATGACCTCCTTTGAACAGCATGCCCTCAGCACCTCACTAATCAAACCAACCTGCTGGTTCAGGAAGGTTGATGACACCTTTGTCATTCTCCCACAAGCTAACGACCCTCATGCTTTACTCAACCACCTTAACAAACAGCATCCCCGCATCCAATTCACTGTTGAAACTGAATCTAACTCACAGCTTCCCTTCCTTGATGTCCTTGTGACACGCACACCTGACAACACTATTAACACCTCCGTCTACCGCAAACCCACGCACACTGACCAATACATCCATTTCGACTCTAATCATCCTCACAGAACTAAAACTGGCATTGTCTCCACCCTTTCCAGCTGTGCTATCCACTTATCCTCTGGCACCCCTAACACTGAACTAAAACACCTCCAGCATGTCTTCACCCAACTAAACAACTACCCATCTAAACTTGTTGACCGTGTTATCCACTCAACCCTTAACCCTATGCCTAAACCCACTACTACCAAGCCTGCCCCTGCCCCCATTCGCATCTCACTCCCCTACATTGGCAAAACATCGCATCACATTAGTCGTCTACTCAAGCAGAAAGCTGGTATAGACACCTACTTCTCCACGGCCACTCCTCTCAAAACCATCATTAGGGCTAACGGTAGAAAACATGCAACAAAACAACAGCAGCCTAAAGGAGTGGTCTACAACATCAGCTGCGACTGCGGCAGCAACTACATCGGAGAAACATCAAGGCCACTCAACATTCGCATCAAAGAACACAAGACATCCACCATCAAAGCAGACGCAAAATCAGCTATTTCAGAACACATCACCAAATTCCCACAACACAACATCAACTGGGACACTGTCAAAACACTCACAACCAACAAACATGATTACACTCAACGTCGTTTAGCCGAAGCTTTACAAATTTCCCGTTTCCGGCCATCTATGAACAGAGATCAAGGCTATTACATCCCATCAGCTTACAACCATTTAATCTGCCCATAATCAATCCAATCAACTCAACTGGCTTCGCTAATCTGCCTAATTAACTCACTCACAAACTGGTATCCCACTCATCCTATGTTTTCTTAAACTTCCTGTAAATTATCCTTTGATGTATTGTTACCTTATCCTGTTTTTACTGTTATTATTTTCTCATTATCATACCAAATTGTATAAATTGCTGTATTCCCCATTTTTCACCATATGCTTGATAACGGTATAAGAATCTGTACCGAAACGTAGCCACCATCCAATAAAGAAGTTGTTCATCCATAGAATTACTCTTGTCTTCCTTATTACCAAAAATGCCTAATATCAGTCTCATAAACTCCCTAGCAAAATGTTTTGCAAGGCCTGGCAAATTGAAATGAGTCCTTCAATGTATCAACAATAGCACCAAGAAAAATATTTCTTTTCTTTCCAAATTTTGCTAGTATTTGAAGCAGGACTTGAGGGTAAATTTATTGCTGCTCATACAAATTTTTCATATTAATCTCAATCATTCATCTCTTCCTTCAGTTGTCAAGTGAGAGTGAGAACTCTGTCGAGTCTGTGAAGATTGTGGAGCAGATTCAAGTGGAGCGTGACACGCTGGTCGCTCGGATACACCAGTATGACGAGTCATTCCAGAAGGTGTCGGCCGAGCGTGACCAGATCTCGGAGCAGTACCGTCAGTACACAGAGCAACTACAGAGACAAGGACAGGAGCTCACACAGCAGGTACAATCAGCTGTCTGAATCATATTTCATTTATAGGGGGGAGTTTTGTTTGGTACTTACTATAGTATAAAACCCTCCATTTTGTAAATCTTTTTGGTATGTATGATGGTACAAAACCTCTGTTCATCACGTTTTTATGCCCCCGAATCGGAGATTCCGGGGGTATATTGTTTTTCACCTGTCCGTCCGTCCGTCCGTCTGTCTGTCCGTTTGTCCACAAAAACTTTAACCTTGGTCATAACTTTTGATTGGTCGGAGCTAGGTCTTTGATACTTGACATATGGATCCCTTGTGATGAGACCTTTCAGATGACACCATGCATTTGACCTTGTGACCTTGACCTTGACACAGCGAGCCTTTTCCGAAAACTTTAACCTTGGCTATAGTTTCTATACTGTCAGTGCTAGGTCTTTGATACTTGACATGTGTATCCCTTGTGATGAGACCTTTCAGATGACCCCATGATATTTGACCTTATCCGTCCGTCCGTCCGTCTGTCCGTTTGTCCACAAAAACTTTAACCTTGGTCATAACTTTTGATTGGTCAGAGCTAGGTCTTTGATACTTGACATATGGATCCCTTGTGATGAGACCTTTCAGATGACACCATGACATTTGACCTTGTCACCTTGACCTTGACACAGCGAGCATTTTAAACTTTAACCTTGGTCATAACTTTTGATTGGTCAAAGCTAGGTCTTTGATACATGACATATGGATCCCTTGTGATGAGACCTTTCAGATGACACCATGACATTTGACCTTGTGACCTTGACCTTGACACAGCGAGCCTTTTCCGAAAACTTTAACCTTGGCTATAGTTTCTATACTGTCAGTGCTAGGTCTTTGATACTTGACATGTGTATCCCTTGTGATGAGACCTTTCAGATGACACCATGATATTTGACCTTTTCCGTCCGTCCGTCCGTCCGTCTGTCCGTTTCTCCACAAAAACTTTAACCTTGGTCATAACTTTTGATTGGTCAGAGCTAGGTCTTTGATACTTGACATATGGATCCCTTGTGATGAGACCTTTCAGATGACACCATGACATTTGACCTTGTGACCTTGATCTTGACACAGCGAGCAGGATGCATCCGGGGGCATTCGTGTTTCACAAACACATCTTGTTTTTATTTCTTTTTATGCCCCCGAATCGGAGATTCCGGGGGTATATTGTTTTTCACCTGTCCGTCTGTCCGTCCGTCTGTCTGTCCGTTTGTCCACAAAAACTTTAACCTTGGTCATATCTTTTGATTGGTCAGAGTTAGCTCTTTGATACTTGACATATGGATCCCTTGTGATGAGACCTTTCAGATGACACCATGACATTTGACCTTGTGACCTTGACCTTGACACAGCGAGCATTTTAAACTTTAACCTTGGTCATAACTTTTGATTGGTCAGAGCTAGCTCTTTGATACTTGACATATGGATCCCTTGTGATGAGACCTTTCAGATGACACCATGACAATTGACCTTGTGACCTTGACCTTGACACAGCGAGCCTTTTCCGAAAACTTTAACCTTGGCTATAGTTTTTATACTGTCAGTGCTAGGTCTTTGATACTTGACATGTGTATCCCTTGTGATGAGACCTTTCAGATGACACCATGATATTTGACCTTTTCCGTCCGTCCGTCCGTCTGTCCGTTTGTCCACAAAAACTTTAACCTTGGTCATAACTTTTGATTGGTCAGAGCTAGCTCTTTGATACTTGACATATGGATCCCCTGTGATGAGACCTTTCAGATGACACCATGACATTTGACCTTGTGACCTTGACCTTGACACAGCGAGCAGGATGCATCCGGGGGCATTCGTGTTTCACAAACACATCTTGTTTAAAATTTTTCTTTTTGCACACAGCAGGTACAATCAGTTGTTCAGGCTCTTGTTCCTCTAAACACTTCCAAATTGATTGTTAGGGTACGATTCATTATATCCAATGTTACAATCGAAAAATCCTGAAAAAATAAGGAACTGAAATTTTGTGTTTTCAGGTCACATTGTTGGTTGAAGAAAGAGATAAATTGCTGAATCGACAACATGAACTTGAAGCCACAGCTCTTGAACTACAAAGAAAATTAGGTTAGTCATTATAAAATCATTTAACATTTTTATCATTTGAACTTTCTGTCTATAACTAAATGCTTAGTTTCATTTTGTACCAGTTATCTTTTCTTCTAACTTTATTGTGAAATTATGAATCCTACAAGACAAGAGCTGAGCAGTATTGCAGTGAAAACCAATGTTTATCTTTAAGAAAATATGTAAAACTTTAAAGATCTTTTATAGAAAAGGTGTGAGAAACTATCACTATGGATAAAGAAGGTTGTGTTGAGGCAACTGGTGCATGAATGACCAAAACAATCGCCAAAATTAATCAAAACCCCAAGATCTGTTGTAAAAAGGTGTATAAAAGGAAGTATCACCATGGTTACAGAAGAGGTTGTGTTGGAGCGACCGGTGCAGGAGAGCGTTCCCGTGGAAACGTCGGAGGAGTTGGAGAAGTTGAGGACGGAGTACCAGGAGCTGAACTCAAGACACGACGCCCAGATCAGGGACAACTCTCAACTCAGCAGGTAATGAATTATTATTATTACAAGGGCAGTAACCCCTAAAAAGAATAACTGTCCCCTTAAGTTTTATTCAACTCCATCAAGACATTGACACCGTGTAAGCACAAACAAGATTTGGTAATATGATATCAGGGATTGGGAAAGACATGTTTGACAATGGTAAATTTTCAGGGTTTTTGGTAATTTTCTGAATTTCAAACAGGCCATATTATATCAATTGTAAGTTTTTAAAAAGTTAACGGGCCATTATTTTTTATCCAATGTGCAAAATGGCTTATATCCCATGCCTTTCCAAATCACTGTGATATTTAGAAAAGTTGTTCCTGATAACTATATCCCCCAAATATTTATCTTTAACAGTTCAGAGAGTAAGCTTGCTTTGTGAAAGCATCCCCATGTTTCCAGAACTATGCTAAAACATAAAATACATCATTTGTTGAGTTTACAGAGCAACATCACAGCTCCTCAAAGAATAAATATTCATCTTGTTACTGTTCCAGATTTCTGGAGGAGAAGGAGGAGAGGATATCAGAGCTGGAGATGACAGTATCGACCCTTGGGGAGGAGGCGGGAGACAAGGAATCGCTCCTGGAGAGTATACAGAGTGATAAGACGGCTCTCAGTCGTGCTCTCACACAGAACAAAGATCTTAAACAACAACTAGCTGAGCTGCAGAGCGGTTTTGTCAAGTTGGTAAGTATAGAGTGGAGTGAATACTTTGAAATGTTTGAAATTAGGCCTGCACATCAGTCACTATTTAGACATTAAATTTGTGCATCGGGTAGTTTGGTCTTATTCTTTATCTAGTTCTATGGTCGCCAGAAAAAAGTATGTAGCCAAGCAGTCTGTTTCTCTTATCTAAATCTGACAAAGGATTGACTGATGAGAAAGTTTTAACTTGTGCTCCGAATCTCAGAGTGGCTAAGAATTCTGCAACTTTACATGTTTGCTATTGCTGAATAATTTACAACGTTAGTTGTTTATCATTAATTAAAGCTATACTGTTTTAAGAGAGGTGTAATGTCAATATAATGGTTCTCCTCAGAGCAACGAGAACATGGAGATGATGACACGGTTACAGGGAGAGGAACACTCGGGCAACGAGCTTGCTCAGAAACTGGCAGAACAGGAGGATGAGATCACTCAGCTCAGAGAGAGTGTAAGTTACCATAGCAATGTGATCGTTACCACAGCGATAATAATCTGTATTACAGGATTTTTTCATGGTTTCAAGACTCCTCAGATTTTGTACAATTTTATATATTGATGTGAATGTATTTTATCTATGCCTGTATACATGCATTCAGACTTGCTCAAAGCCCTACAAAGAAATGGTAGTAACCAATGCTATAGATTAGATAGAGCTGCAGAAATTCAAAATGAATGTCAATGAGAACAGCAAGATTTCTGGATACCAACTTTGAGTTTTTAAGAGTGACTTAAAAGTTTAGTGACTTTGCTTCAACTGCCAAAATTTAAATAGCTTATAAAGTAAGGCACTCTCCATCTGCAGTTGAGGACAAAGTAGCAAGTGTTGAGTGAAAAGATAAAGGGTATGAAAATCTCAATTCTCACAATCAAGTTCTATACAAAAACATATAAATAATTAAAACAATAATCAACTTCTGTCTTCAAATGGCTGTAGTGTCAAGTATGTAAACTCTCATTGCCACGTTCAGATGACGACGAAGGAGCGAGAGTTGGGTGAGATGAAGAAGGTGGTGAACATCTCCCAGAGAGAGGAGTATCAACAAGACCAAATACAGGACCGACTCAGGCACTACGAGGCTCAGGCTCAGCTCGTAGACACTCTGCAGAACGAGCTCACGTCCGCACAGGTGGGTTCATGTCCTTGCGTCAGCTTCTACCCTAGGCTTGACTTGTGTCAGTCTCAATCACTGCAATTTAAGCCTGTTTGCATCGGAGATCATTTAGGGTCATTGTGTCAACTTCAATACAAGACGCCACTTTTTCACAGGTCTCAGTCCTGCAATTCAATTGCTTTTAAAATTCAATATCTTTCTATCTTTTCTCATATAAATGATTTTATGCCATGTGGGTGTTTGAAGGGTCAAACGTTTCATTACTCACCTGCCGTAGCCGAAGAATAAGTTTTAAATCATCAAATTAAAGTTGCTTGCTATCATTTTAGTTTGACACCTTTTAAGCATTTGTGTTACGTAAATGAATTTGTGAAGCTTAACAAAACTTTATACTTTCATTTAAGGACTCCTTTTATTGATAAAGATGCATTTCCTTTCATTTGGTGACATTTGTATAATTGTTCTTGAGACAATGGAAACACCACCCTAGTGCCCTTTAAAGACAAGCAGCATTTTGCAAAGCAATTAGAAATGACTTGGAGATTAGTTACAGTACTGTTATGCTCAGGTTTAGTAGACTATAGAGCTGGCAGTCTGATTAAAATTGGCCTAGTTCCGAGGAATAAAATATTCAAAATATTAACTGCACAGAGATATGGAATCCTCTATACTAGGTCCGACCGCAGCCCTGTACCTCGCGTGTATAATACCAGTAAAGCCCAGTCGAAACCCAATCGTGAGCAGACCATCACATCATCTCGCTTATAACACGGCTGGCGGCGATCATATTCAAAGCATGGTTAACAGGAGTTACTTGCCCCTAGCGTGATACCGAAGGCTTGTGATTGGTTAGCTGAGTAAACCCCAGAACATGCGTCTTACTGGGCTGCCTTCTGACTCAGTGGAGAGAATAATTATCCAAATAACATGGTCGTTTCCAATAGAGTTAATATTGTTGAACTGTTATTCCTTGGATTTTAATCAGACTGATGGAGCTGGCACAAAAAGTTAAGGAAATGTTGCAAGGCTTAAAGTAACCAGTGATTGAGAATGATGCGAGTTACGTCTTACAGAGGAAGTTAGTACTGCATGTGCATGCATGTTGTTCTCTACGTCATGCTTTCTTTATGTCGTCTTGAACTGCCTAAATCATTCTTGTGCATGAGCAGTTTCCAGAACTTTGAAAGAGCTTTTCAGATGTTAATCTTTTAGAGGTATCACATCTCTTCATTTGACCTGTTTTATTAAATATTTTAGTTTTCACCATTGTCAAGTCATTCAAGAACAGACAAAATATCTGAAAGATATATTTGATTTCAGATGTAAATGTTTTAGACTTATCACATCTCTTTATTTGACCTCTGTTTCATAAAATAGTTTAGTTCTAGCCCTTGTCAAGTCATTCAAGAACAGACAAGATATCTTATGGATATATTTCATTGAAGTGTGCAGTTAAAGTGAGATTTGTCAATTGTGTATTTGAACTTTGATATGTGATATGTGTCATTGGTAAGCAATAACTTTTATGTGCAAAACTCTTGGTTTGTTAACCCTGCATGTTTAAGTGTCTAGATCAATATGAGAGCAGATGTAGAAATATTGGAAAATATTTGAAAACTGTTCACTGGCGACTTGCTAGCCATCTATTCAACCCATTTTTTAAAAAACTTTGATCATCAATTGTATTGCAACAGTTGAACATTCTCACTTCATAATCTGTTAGGTGCTCATTTAAAAAATTTTTAAGTGACATGCTGGTTTTGATTTTCCCCTGTTATACAGAATGAGTCTGTCATATGTCAACCAGGGATATTAATAAATAATTTGCTTTTGATTTAAGCAACATGGTCACGAACAATGGGTAAGATTATGTATCAGATTTGGATTTTTTACCCTGGTAGCTTTTCCTTTCTAATGTTGATTCTTTCCTTTTTTGTCACCTATCTAAGTTGAATTTCTCTTTCTTGTGTCAATCATGGCTTTCTGTTGATTGTGTCGTGGGGGGAGAAAGTGTGTATGTGTGTGTGCGTTGTTCATTCATTGTCATATAAGAAATATTCATAAACTATTTATGTTTTTCAAAAGAAATCATGAAACTAATTTAAATTTCTAAAATGTGTATTTTGAGTGCTAGTGTGCCTGAAATGATGAAAGAAATATGATGTCAATAAGATCGTTGTGTGAGTGTGTGAGTTTTACACCGCTTGAGCAATATTTCAGCCATTAGCGTCATGTAAGATCGTTTCCAGTTAGGCATCTTAGATGATTTGTTGGAAGAACTGTCACTGTTAGATGGTGGCTGATATGCATTGAAGGCAGAACTGGTAACGGATACAATAATTCCTGGATTTCTCGTCTTAGAATGTTTTTTTTTCCCTAGTAACTTTTTTCTGATGAAGCATTGTTAGATTTTGGATCACATTGTCATCCAGGTAAACTATGTAGAATGTGTGGTTAGGTTAATCAAATTTTTTTGTGAATTGGGACAGACCAATTGTTTGGTTTCAAACAAGTTTTCCCTGAAAAAAACTTGAACCTTTGCTCATGTGGTCCAAAATATAACAATGTATTTAAAATGAAATTTATATTTAGTGATTTTGAAGTTGATCAATTGCATTGGGTGTGATATTTGTGGGTGAGCCTGCTTGGTCAAAAGCAAAATATTTGGGTTTTTTTTCAGTGAATTAGACAAGTCATATGGATAAACCAAGACTATTTAGACTTACATTGACCAGCTATGATATATAACTTTCTAAGTATTTTTTGCAAAGATGCTTAATTTTTAAAGCAATACAATCAGATTGTCAATCCATATTACTTTTTTCCCCGATTAAATATCAACAAAAGTAATTCCTGAATATATTATTCACAGTAGTAGAAGCATATAGTATGCACATACTAAACAATGTTTAGGCTATTTTCACAACTTACTTAGTATAAAGTAGGTAGTATTTTAATAGTTGGTTCTTTTAGTTGTGTAGTTGATTATTCTCTGGTATCGTCCAGTAAAAAAATAAGCATTTGCGACTTCCGATGTGTTTCTTATCTTTGGACTGAAATTAAGAAAAGGATACGTTATGTTTTCACAAAGCTCTGCTTTTATAGGAAACAAAATGTAGTCTTGAAAATAATTTTCTCACAGATAATTATGTTCAGTGAAATTTTCGGAAAAGTTTTTATTAATTAATAATGTGAGGTTCTTCTTATACAGGTCTCTATATGAACATCTGTATAAAATGATATTGATCAGATGAACCTTAGATGACTTTCTACTAACAAAAGGATAATTAACAAAAATATATTACCAATGATATTAATTTTCAATACAAAATTCCTATACATCTGTCACAGATGATTCAATACTGATGTGATATATTTTATTACTTGCCACAGCTGTTGCTGTTATCATGATTTAATTGAGTTGATGAACTGGTTTTGATAATAATGAAAATAGCATCCTGGTCATCTTTTCTGACATGTCAGGACCTAAGAACAAGTATTTTTTGTTGACACAATTACTCATTACTTTTACATTTTTCAACTTTTTTGCAGCATTTTTTATTGGACCCATTTGTATTTAAAAATTCGAAATAATTTTTTCAGTTTTCGTCATGTTAGTGGCAAAACAATTTTTCTTGTCACGCTACGTTTCACACTATCAAAGCAGATAGATTTCAACACTCTTCAAATACCATGCTTTTAAAATAACTTATCATCTAAAAATAATAATGTTTTAAAATTTTCCCCAGGACATGATGGAAGCGTTGACGACCCAGAACCGAGAGCTGAGAACAATGCTGATCAAGGCTACGGAGACGAAGAACAGCTCGGAACATTCACAGGACACTCCTGAGAACGAAGCAAACAGAGACAGTGTGGTCAGTGTTCTTCATCGTTTATCAAACTTTCCCATGGACTGACATAAATCACAACCCTCACAACAAGCCATTCAAGCAGCCATGAAGAAGTGTAGATTTAAACTTGTTGATTCTATGACAAATAGTATTAAGTTGAACACGGATATAGCGAACTCGGATATAAAGAACAATCAGATATAGTGAACAAAATTTCAAGTCCCGTCCCTGTATAACATCATTAAAATTATATGTGTATAGCGTACACTGGATATAGCGAACTAAATTCTTTGGTCCCTTGGAGTTTGTTATATCCGTGTTCTACTGTAAGTCGATATTCAGCCTAGAGAATACAGCAGCAGCACACTGCATGTCAAGAGTCAAAGCCTACAATACCCCCCACCTGATCTCCCCTCCACAGTTGGTTTAGAAGTTATTTCATAACCAGGTTTTTGGGGACTGTTATCCAACTCGGACCCTCTGATTGTATGATGTGGCTGTGTGAGGTTTTGTGGATACTCTGTCTTGACTACTCAATAGCAGTGTTTGAAAAAGCAGGTGCCATGGGTCATATTGCACATTGGTTGACAAAATGGCCCATTAAAACTTTGACGTTTACCGTACTATTGATATAATGGGCAATGGCCTGTTTGGAATCATGAAATTTAAAATTTAAAAACCCTTAAAATGGCTCAATGTCAGAGACCTCTTCCCGAATCCCTGCAGTAGTCTTCAGAAGGTGTTATTGAGATGAGTGATTATGGGGCCATGGGTCATTTTGCACATTGGTTGACGTTTACTATTGATATAATGGGCAATGGCCTATTTGGAATCATGAAATTTACTAAAACCCTTAAAATGATCCATGGTCAGAGACGTCCTTCCCAATAGTCTTCAGAAGATGTGATAAAGATGAGTGATTATTTGTTGTGTTGCAGGTTGACTCTCTGCAGTCTACGATCCACCAACTGGAGAGTGAACGCAGTCAGTTGATGGACAGTCTACGGGAACAGCGCGACCTCTCCGACAGTCTCGGTATCAAGGTCGCCGACATCCAGGAGGAACTCATCAGGAAAAGTAGGCTCAACTTGAAAAACCAGATATATTTAAATGAAATATGAACATTAAATGTGTTAACCACTGATTCTGTTTTTGTTTTATACAAGGGAATGGTTTGTAGATAATATGTACGAGGAAGTTTAGCCTCAAGTTTATTTGGTCATGTTGGTTGAACTAAGTTTGTATCTTGTTTCGCCGCTAATAGCTGCAATACTGTCCAAGCGGCGCTAAACAATAACTCACTCGTATCTTTTTTCAGCGCAATACAATCAAGAGAATGACATAATCACTAGATCTGACTACGACCAGCTCAAGACAGCTCTGGATATGATTCAGGTTGGTAGTTTGTTAATTGAAATTGCTCATAGAAAGAAAATGTTTTTACAAAAACTTTTTATCTTATCAGTGACTAACTGTTTAAAATTGATTGAGAGATAATCCCTCTTTTTAATAACATAGTTTGACCGAGGGGGAAAAGTAAAGGGATATTTTTAAAATATTAGTGTTGTCGGGCCTTTCATATGTTTATGGATTAACCTTCCCAGTGACAGAAGTTTCTTGGTCTATATATTTAAGTGAAATAAATCCTTGCCCAAAATTATCATTGTCTGATAATGATTACTGACTTCTTACTTCATGGTCTGTATATCCTAATAAGCGCCCTGCTCTAATAAGTGCCACCAAAGGATTTTGTAATTACAGGTCTAATAACCACCCATGTACCAACGGTACTAAAATAATAAATTCAATGTATTCACTTTGAAGTTTGTTTCATGAAGAATTAAAGGATACATTAGCGGCAATATGTGTTATTTTCTACTCAATTATGTGTAAGTATGTTTTGAATGCCTGTATCAGTTATCAACGACAACCTAAAACACAGTTCCACTTCAGTTGTCTCTATTTTTTGATTGTCATTCACACCACTTTAATAAGCGCCCACCCAAGTCAACGTTGTAAGTTCGGGCATAGATTTTCGAAGGTCTCTTAGTGCTAAGATTGTCGGAAGAACCATACATTAACATTGGCCTACGACTATCTTAGCACTAAGAGAGCTTAGAAAATCTAGGCCTGGGTGCTTATTAGGTCGAATACTGTATGTGTAATTGAAAGTAATAAGTATGTGATGTGTACAGGACAAGTATTCGCGTGTGATGCGAGACAAGGCTGATCTGTCGGACAAGGCGGATCAACTGGAGCACATGGTCACACAGCTGCAGGGAGAAACAGATACAATAGGTAGGTGGAAAAAACTCAAATTACATCTTTGTCTCCACAGAGGTCTGAAGAAATAGCTCAAACCAATTGAATAGTTTCTGTATTCAGCAAGTTGACTTATGAATCTCTAACAGGATTTGGACTAATTTTGAAAGAAAATTACAAGTCAGAAAACCTCAAAATAAATATGTTGTAAACCTTTATCCCAAAACTAAAAAGCAAATCTCCTCATACTTTTAACATTTTATGAGCCCAGTTTTTCAAGATTTGCAAGATGGTGTTTGATTGCAGTTGTAACAAGTTTAGTTGACCAAATGCAATGAATAAGTTTAGAAATATGTTAATACATGCTCCAGTAATTAGATACTTTTTACTGGACAAATATTATGTATGGTTTAGATAGAAGTCACAACAAGTCTAGCAGATCAAAAACAATGGTTATGTGAAGTGTTTTTGAAAAAATCATGCTTGTCTACCTAGGCGAGTATATATCCCTGTACCACCACCAGAGGGCGCTACTGCAACAGCGAGAACATCAGAAGAATGATTACATATCACAGCTGGCGCGTGATAGAGAAGAGATGCAGGTATGGGGATATTTACCAAATTAGTTTGGAGCATATTTTTCTCAAGGTAGTTCTATAAGGCTTGGAAATCTTGAACCTTCTTAGATGTTGTCAACATTAAAGAAGCTATATTCAACAGATTTTCTCAAATATTTTTAGCTCATCTGGCCTGTAAGGCCCGATGGGCTTATGGCATGGCATGGTGTCCGGCGTCCGTCCGTCCATCCGTCCGTCCATCCGTCCGTAAACTTTGTGGAATTTCGACTTCTTCTCCAGAACCATAAGGCCTAGAAATCTAAAACTTTGTGTACAGACTCCTTGACTAGTGAGGATTAAAAATTGTAGCTTTGGTGGCCCTGTGACCCCTAATAAGGGCCACAGGGGCCATGCCCTAAAAACCTATTTTCATCTTCTTCTCCAGAACCATGAGGCCTAGAAAGCTGAAACTTTGTGTACAGACCCCTTGACTAGTGAGGATTATAAATTGTAGCTTTGGTGGCCCTGTGACCCTTAATAAGGGCCACAGGGGCCACGTCCTAAAAACCTTTTTCATCTTCTTCTCCAGAACCATGAGGCCTAGAAAGCTGAAACTTTGTGTACAGACTCCTTGACTAGTGAGGATTATAAATTGTAGCTTTGGTGGCCCTGTGACCCCTAATAAGGACTACAGGGGTCACGCCCTAAAAACCTATTTTCATCTTCTTCTCCAGAACCATGAGGCCTAGAAATCTAAAACTTTGTGTACAGACTCCTTGACTAGTGAGGATTATAAATTGTAGCTTTGGTGGCCCTGTGACCCCTAATAAGGGCCAAAGGGGCCACGCCCTAAAAACCTATTTTGATCTTCGTCCCCAAAACCATGAAGCCTAGAAAGCTGAAACTTTGTGTACAATCTCATTGACTAGTGAGGATTATAAATTGTAGCTTTACTGGCCCTGTGACCCCTAATAAGGGCCACAGGGGCCACGCCCTAAAAACCTATTTTCATCTTCTTCTCCAGAACCATGAGGCCTAGAAAGCTGAAATTGTGTGTACAGACTCCTTGACTAGTGAGGATTATAAATTGTAGCTTTGGTGGTCCTGTGACCCCTAATAAGGGTCACAGGGGCCACGCCCTAAAAACCTATTTTCATCTTCTTCTCTAGAACCATGAGGCCTAGAAAGCTGAAACTTTGTGTACAGACTCCTTGACTGATGAGGATTATGAATTGTGGGTTTGGTGGTCCCGTGACCCCAAATATATATAAAGCATAATTGATAATGAAGCCTGATGAGCTACAGAGCCAATGGCTCTAATTTTTGGTTCTTCCAAGCTTTTATCAAGTGAGGCAGGTTATTAGCTCACCTTTACAAAGTAAATGTGAGCTTATGTCATGGCGCTTCGTCCGTCGTCCGTCTGTCTGTCCGTCCGTCCGTCCGTCCGTCCGTCCGTAAACTTTCACGAAAAAGACTACTCCTCCTAAACGAATTCAGATATCATTCTGAAATTGTAGTATGTTATACCCATGGTGATTCCTCACAGAAAGGTAGACGTTTCAGTTTTGAGAATCCAAGATGGCCGCCATGACAGCCATATTGAATTTTCCATTAGATTTCATGAAAAAGACTACTCCTTCTAAACGAATCCAGATATCATTCTGAAATTGTATTATGTTATACCCATGGTGATTCCTCACAGAAAGGTAGACGTTTCAGTTTTGAGAATCCAAGATGGCTGCCATGACAGCCATATTGAATTTTCAATTAGATTTCATGAAAAAGACTACTCCTTCTAAACGAATACAGATATCATTCTGAAATTGTATTATGTTATACCCATGGTGATTCCTCACAGAAAGGTAGACGTTTCAGTTTTGAGAATCCAAGATGGCTGCCATGACAGCCATATTGAATTTTCAATTAGATTTCATGAAAAAGACTACTCCTTCTAAACGAATACAGATATCATTCTGAAATTGTAGTATGTTATACCCATGGTGATTCCTCACAGAAAGGTAGACGTTTCAGTTTTGAGAATCCAAGATGGCCGCCATGACAGCCATATTGAATTTTCAATTAGATTTCATGAAAAAGACTACTCCTTCTAAACGAATACAGATATCATTCTGAAATTGTATTATGTTATACCCATGGTGATTCCTCACAGAAAGGTAGACGTTTCAGTTTTGAGAATCCAAGATGGCAGCCATGACAGCCATATTGAATTTTCAATTAGATTTCATGAAAAAGACTATTTCTCCTAAACCAATCTAGATAT
The DNA here is from genome assembly GCA_916613615.1 of Steromphala cineraria. Taxonomy (NCBI): domain Eukaryota; kingdom Metazoa; phylum Mollusca; class Gastropoda; order Trochida; family Trochidae; genus Steromphala; species Steromphala cineraria. The sequence continues at coordinate 22,418,385 of OU744735.1, read as the reverse complement.
CATTTTTAGCTCACCTTTACAAAGTAAATGTGAGCTTATGTCATGGCGCTTCGTCCGTCGTCCGTCTGTCTGTCCGTCCGTCCGTCCGTCTGTCTGTCCGTCCGTCCGTCCGTCCGTAAACTTTCAGGAAAAAGACTACTCCTCCTAAACGAATCCAGATATCATTCTGAAATTGTAGTATGTTATGCCCATGGTGATTCCTCACAGAAAGGTAGACGTTTCAGTTTTGAGAATCCAAGATGGCCGCCATGACAGCCATATTGAATTTTCAATTAGATTTCACGAAAAAGACTACTCCTCCTAAACAAATCCAGATATCATTCTGAAATTGTAGTATGTTATACCCATGGTGATTCCTCACAGAAAGGTAGACGTTTCAGTTTTGAGAATCCAAGATGGCCGCCATGACAGCCATATTGAATTTTCAATTAGATTTCAGGAAAAAGACTACTCCTCCTAAACAAATCCAGATATCATTCTGAAATTGTAGTATGTTATACCCATGGTGATTCCTCACAGAAAGGTAGACGTTTCAGTTTTGAGAATCCAAGATGGCCGCCATGGCAGCCATATTGAATTTTCAATTAGATTTCACGAAAAAGACTACTCCTCCTAAACAAATGCAGATATCATTCTGAAATTGTAGTATGTTATACCCATGGTGATTCCTCACAGAAAGGTAGACGTTTCAGTTTTGAGAATCCAAGATGGCCGCTAAGGCAGCCATATTGAATTTTCAATTAGATTTCAGGAAAAAGACTACTCCTCCTAAACGAATCCAGATATCATTCTGAAATTGTAGTATGTTATACCTATAGTGATTCCTCCCACAAAGGTAGACGTTTCAGTTTTGAGAATCCAAGATGGCCGCCATGGCAGCCATATTGAATTTTCAATTAGATTTCAGGAAAAAGACTACTCCTCCTAAACGAATGCAGATATCATTCTGAAATTGTAGTATGTTATACCTATAGTGATTCCTCCCACAAAGGTAGACGTTTCAGGTTTGAGAATCCAAGATGGCCGCGATAGCATCCATATTGACTTTTCAGCTGCAGATAACACATCATTATTACTAAATTTTAAGCTTTCATCAAGTGATCACTCGCACTATATAAATTCTATAATTTGAACTTACTAATCATAATTTTATCTTGAATATAGAATATTTAAGATTGTCATGCAAGTTGTTCTATATTTTAAGTGTTTCTAAAACATTAAGATGAAAGACAAACATAATTAATTAATTTGTTTAAAATATTTATGGCAACTAGCTGCAAAAACCCAATGACATTAAACATCATGTTAGATTTTGAACAATGGTATCTCCCTTATATTCCTTTAAATACCACACATAAGGGGTCAACCAGAGTTCAGATATTTCTGTTGAGTCAGCTGCTAGTCTGTTGCATAATCAACCTGACCCAATTGATATGGTAGAGCATTATGCTATATGGCCATGTGTATGCAATAAGAGTTATGGAAATTAGACTTGTATTCTCATGACAGTGATATGTTCTTTCTAAGAATAACAACTTACACAAAACTTGTCACTTGTTTTGTGTTTAGCAATCTACATGATAAGTTGATGTGGAAAGAGTTATTTTGCATCAGGTTCCAGTTCCTGTGTTTTACTCATATTTGTACCATTTCTATATCTAACAGCAGTTCTTCTTAACACAAAATCAATTTAGGACATAAGCTAACTATATTTTGTTAAATTATATATATTTTTCACAACAATTCATGTTCTCTCCCGTCAAGTCTATTAATACCACACATAAGGGCTTAGCCAAAGTTCAGGTTTACATGCTCAGCACACTAGGATGCTTCTCCAAATATACGTACACAAAGCCCAATACACAAATTGCTACACTCTCCTTAAGGATCTGGGGCTAGCAGCCCTGCCTGCATGTATATTGCATAGTAATCCTGACCTAATTGATTAATAAAACATAATGGACTTTATGGAAAGTATATAAATTGTCTTTATGAAAAATATACTTGTATTCTATCAATAGTAATACTTTTTACAAATAACAATTTAAACAAGTGAAGAATCAGCTTTTGTGTACAACAATCTGCACGATGAGTTAATATTAACAAGTCAAGAATCTGCTTTTATGTTCAGTTATCTACATGATAAGTTAATAATAGAGGTATTTTGTATCAGGTTCCAGTTCCAATACCATGTGTTTTATAAATACCTGTAAAAATAAATGATAATTGTATCATGCTGAAGGGGTTCTGGGAACAACATGTCGTCATAGAAGTCATTATTTTTCAATTAGATTTCAGGCCAAGTACTACTCCTACTAAATCAATTAAGATATCATTCTGAAAAGTGAGTATTTTTTTATATAGTGATTCCTGACAAAGACGCATTTATTTTATTATCAAGAATCCAAGATGGTCAATATGTCAATTATATTGAATTTTCAATTAGATTTAATGAAATTCATTGAAAAGAATACATTTCCTGATCAATCAAATCAATGTCATTATATTTGTATTAATACGCTTGTTGTAATATTCATCAACACTATAAATACAGTTACAAAAAACTGTATGAATCATCTTTATCTGCAAACAGCCTGAAGCATGACTGTTTTAATAAATCCTTTCCGTTTTACATAATTCCTGACACTTCATATATATGGCAAATAACATAGCCAGTGAGGGATAAATATACATTTTATAATCATCTATATCTGATTACGGTCTGAACAATGATTATCTAGATAATTATAATGATCATTCAATTCAAACAAATCCTTTTCAAAAGCATTTAAAATGATTAAATTTGTTCACTCCCAACACTAACTGTTAGGTTTTTTAGTCCATTGTTCCCATGCAATTAATTTATTCCAAATTGAAAATTTTGGTTAATGAATAACAAATTATCTTTTATTTTGTTTGTCATGCTAATAAAATATATCATTTAATATTCATCTTCAAAACTAATTGAACAGCTGTCTGAACAATTCTTTTTTTACAAAGTCTTTCTCACCAATTCTCTCTGTTTGTTAAGATACTTCAATAAACATATTACTGAGTTGACCTCCAGATTATTTCCATTGCAAACCTCTCTTCTACCCCCACCCCTTCTATCCCCCCCTTTCCCTCCTCCCCTTTTTTCTCCTGTCTTTCCATTGCAAACCTATCCCACATTCCTTCTACCCCCCTCCCCCCAACCCTCCCCCCCCCCCCCCCCCTCCCCCCATCTATCCTTCCAGCCCCTCTCCTGCAACTCTCCTCTAAAGAGTATCTGTTTTGCATATTGAAATGAGGGGAGGACACTCACTATATGGAATAACAGTAACTTACATAAGAGGATAAGTTACATAAGCTACATGCAGGTGCAAGAGGTCATCATAGGTCATCATATCTAGTAATTAGCATAACCCCCCATGTACCTAGCCTATTCTGACCAATCAGATTGCACTAACATAGGTCAAGATTTAAGATATTCAGAAATCTTCAGTTAGAATTACATGAGACATTGACCTGGACAGTTTACTTTGGCAATTGGACCTATCACTAGCTGAATTTGTGATTTGTGTCAGAGGGATATATTCCAAATGTTTATGTGCATAATTTTTTTAGTTCTTTGGAAGTTTAGAGTGTGACTAAATGAATACTCCTAAACCAATCAAGATATCATAATGAAATTAATACAGATGCCCACATAAAAGTAGCATTTTGAAGATTAAAAAGTCCAAGATGGTCACCAATTTAGCCATAGATATACAAAAATGTTATACAAAAACCTACTGCTTGTTAACAAATCATGATTATATCATTCTTGTATTAATGTTTGTTCAAACTCTAGTGGTTTCCAACAGAAGAATAGCATTTTAAAAGATAAAAAAATCATGATGGCAGCCATAATCAATTATCATATAAAAGATGATTACACAATTCAACCATATTACCACATCATTCATTTTAAGGTGAGCTTCTGTACCCTCGGTACTTTTATTATATTGTAGTATGTTATACCTATAGTGATTCCGCACAGAAAGGTAGACGTTTCAGTTTTGAGAATCCAAGATGGCCGCAATAGCAGCCATATTGACTTTTCAGCTGCAGATGACACATCTTATTAAATTTTAAGCTTTCATCAAGTGATCACTGGCACCATATAAATTCTCTAATTTGAACTTACTAATCATAATATTATCTTAAATATGGAATATTTAAGATTATAGTGCAAGTTGTTCTATATTTTTAAGTGTTTCTAAAAAAAATTCAGATGAAAGACAAACATAATTGATTAATTTGTTTAAAATCTTTGTGGCAACTAGCTGCAAAAACCAAATCACATTAATCATGTTAAAATTTAAACAATGGTATCTCCCTAATTATATTCCTTTAAATACCACACATTAGGGGTCAACCAGAGTTCAGATATTCCACTATTCTGTCCAATACACATCCCAAGGCAGGCTGCTAGCATCACAGTGTCAGCTGCTAGTCTGTTGCATAATCAACCTGACCCAATTGATATGGTAGAGCATTATGCTATATGGCCATGGCCCATGTGTATGCAATAAAAGTTATGGACTTGTATTCTCATGTCAGTGATATGTTCTTTCTAAGAATAACAACTTACACAAAACTTGTCTACAATAAGCTTTGTGTTTAGCAATCTACATGATAAGTTGATGTGGAATAAATATGCAGATGAAAATAGAAAAGGGTTTAGTAAGAAAAGAAAGGAAATTTGATTTGTCATATATCTCTCTGTTGATTTGACAATGCGAAAATGTTTACCATTATAGTACTATATGAGTGTTAAATAAATTGATACTTTAATGAAAGACATCTCATGGTCACTTGACATGTAAATATGATGTGAACAAAATAAACGTGTCTTATGCATTGCTGTGTTTATGACTTTCCTCTCAATCAGTCATTCATTTTCCTTGAAAAATCTGTACTTTTGGGATTCTCAACATCCCATGCAGCATAACCATCAGTGAAATAATCTTGAAATCATATTAATGATTCACTACAAAACAAATGTAAGTGCCCACCATCCTGTAAGTAATGAATGACATTTAAATGGATACACCTAAACCAATCAAGATATCATAATGAAATTAATACGGATGCCCACATAAAAGTAGCATTTTGAAGATTAAAAAGTACAAGATGGTCACCAATTCAGCCATAGATATACAAACAAGTTATACAAAAACCTACTGCTTGTTAACTTATCATGATTATATCATTTGTGTATTAATGTTTGTTCAAGCTCTAGTCGTTTCCAAAAGAAGACTAGTATTTTAAAAGATAAAAAAATCATGATGGCAGCCATAATCAATTATATAAAAGATGGTTACATGTATAATTAAACCATTTTTACCACATCATTCATTTTAAGGTGAGCTTCTGTACCCTCGGTACTTTTATTGTTGTGGTTATTGTTTGACATTGAAAAGAAACAACTAAGCTCAAAAGTCTGTTGTTGAGAAATGCTCCAAGTGCAAAATTTTAACGTTACAGTTTGATGTTATATTGAAATTAAGTACAGTACCGCCAATGCTTTTATAGTCAAACTTTGTGTAAAAGTTAACAGAGCTTCTTTTGAATTACTACCCACTGTGATAATGGAAATACTCTAGAAAGAAGCTTTATCACCCTAAACACTTTATTATCAAAACTATTTATGCTTATGAATGATATATTTTGAATTTGGACATTTCATGCTCACTTAAATGTAAAACAAAAAATTTCTTAACGGGCAATAAAGAATTATCTTATCTTATCTTATCTTATCTTATCTTATCTTATCTTATCTTATCTTATCTTATCGTATATGCCTGTACCAAATTGAATCTGGCCTCAATACTCTCCTCTGCTACCTCTGCTAACATCTTCACGTCATCCCCCCTATTTGCAGGGTAAGCTGGGCCAGCTACAGGCGCTGGTGATGCAACTCCTGGGGGAGAGGAACATGCTGCACAGCTACACGGAGGAGTCCATTCGACCACCCGGGGGGGAATCACCTGACATCCAGCCCCATCTCCACGGAGGCGGGACCCACAAGCACCACATCCACAAACATCATCATCATCATCGGCATGGACATGGGCAGAACTTGAGCAATGGGGTCAACAATAACTATGGTAAGCTTGGATATCATGACGTTTTCAATTGTCACTTATATGTTCAATGGTAAATGGTGTTTTAGCATTGATGCTAGCTGATTTCCAAGTACCGGCCTGTATTCGAGGTAGATGGTGTAAAGGGAAAATACTTTATTTCAATTCAATTACGGGAGCAATAACTAATCAACTTATCGACCCAGTGCTATTCGAGACCTGGCGTGTATTTAACTAAAACAGCCATACCCCCTGCGTCTATTCGAGACCCGGCGTCTATTCGAGGAAATACGGTAATAGTTTGTTTTTAAAGATATGTTGTTTTTGTAAATGATAAGATGATGGACATGTCATAAACCTTCGTTTTGCAGTAAGAATCCATGATCCTATTGCAGGAGCATTTCCAAACTCTCGGAAATATTAAATCTAGTTACCAGTTTGGGATTTAGACTAGTCCTATAGTTTTATATACAAATGTTGTATTAAAAAAATTTGTAAATCGTTTTTACAGACTGGCCTGACTATACAAGTTCTGAAAGTGACAGCGAGAGTGAGGTGGAACCAATAGTAGGCGGGACTGATGACACTGGGCCGGCGACGCCCACCGAGGAAATCGACCAACCACAGTTGATGGACACCAACTCTTCAAACCATTCTGAACCTTCTCCTGCAAACCACAATCACACGGAAGACGATCATGTGCACCCAAATATACATCGAACATTGCCAGAGGAAGAACAAACAGCACATCGGATTCTTCATCTACTCTCAGAAATCGGTCATTCCAACATTGTCGAAGTACCTTCTTTCACGGAACGAAATTTCCTTCCTTGCAAGTTCTGTCAGGGCCCGGTTCATATTGTATAACAGATGTACATAGCATGTACATAGATTGTGATATATGTGTAAAGACTACTTGAGGCCGTGTACATTGCATGTAAGTTGCAGGGAATCAGTTCTAAAGCCTTCACTATAAAATAACTGCACGGGGTGACAATCCCCATTGACTGGACTAACTGCAGACATTTGTGCTGTGAAAAAGGTTCTCTTTGTGATGAGGAAATTTGTGATGGATTTCAAGAAATATCACAGACATTTGCGAAGAAGTTCATTTGGAGGGACCTATATTCTTGCAGGGAGGAATAACATCATCTCTGTAGGAACTTCATTTGCAAACTTGTAACGGAAAATTGTCATTGAAGTTTCAGCCTTATTTATGTAACAGAACTGGAGGGCTTTAAGAATAAATGTCTATCCTTAGCAAATTTTCTTCAAATAAAATCTAGCCAAAGCGGAAAACACAAAAGGTTTGAAATGTTTTCTTAAAGAAAGAAAAACATATACCTGAAACGTCAAATGTGGGAAATACTGGGTCCAATATGGAAACTGATTGTGTCTTTGACAACAAGTGTTACAACTTCGACAGTGACTGAAGTCATGCCAGACCAGACCTTTTTTGGGCCATGATATGAAATGAACATGCAGTGAAAATCTCTCGAATAAATCTGCCAGATGGAAATGTTGGAATGTGTGTCATTGAATCGTGTAGAATAGTGACTGTATGTTGCGCTTGAGAGATTTGGCTTTGTGAAGCTACTAAAACAATTTTGCGAGCATGTTTACGAAGCTTGTCAGTAAAAGATTTAGTTCCTTTATGTTTGTAAGACATGTTTCATTAAAAGCTCATTTGTTATCGAAAATGTTTTATAGGATAACATAATTCATCTTTTGGGTCTCATTTTCCCTTGGTATTTGAAGAACCATGTTTCTCACAAACACATTTGTAATAAGGACAAGGTTTTTGAGGTAACTTGTAATCTTTTGGGTCTCATATTTACTTTTGGTTTTTGAAAATTTTGTTTTGCATAAGAAAACATTCATCAGAGGTTTCATTCGTGCATGGGATGTGGATTCTTTAAAATCTTGGGATCTTTGTATGATATATACAATATATTAAAGTTAACCTTTACTTATCATGTTGTATAATCACTTAATCGTCATGGCAACCAACTTATCATTTTCAAACATTTGAGCACATTTCCATGTACATCTATTGCAGACAGTAACCAGGGGACATGTTTTATAACTCTTAAAGATCACAGATCACCAAATATCCATAAGCCAACATTATGTTACCCCATTTAACATTGTAAAGCATAAATATTTTAAAATTATGATTGGCTAGATTTACAATAAATGGCAGATGGTGATGCTTTAAGCAAAAGTTTAGGTATGACAGTATTAAAACAGGGTTTTATAACATGTCAACATTCAAAACCTCAGCTTAACAACAAAACCTCAATACAATTTGACTTGAACATTTTGTATTCAGTTAATGAAAAAATTTCAAAACTGACAATATTTGCCAAATCTTGTCACTTTATATATATACAACTTCGATCTTCAAGTAACCTACCATAAGGACAAAAAAATGTTCACAGCCCTACACAATGTAAATACTTATCTTGAAAAGCAATACTACATACTTATTTATTTATCAAACAAGTACTTGATTGGAAATAAGTGTGTGAAGAAGAAGACGTAGATCCAGATTGATAGGAATTTAAAAACAAAAATTTAAGTTGACTTCCCTCACAAGGTATGACTTCCACCAGCCCAAATGACTGGCTTATTTAAGCCTTGCAGCATTTTCCCCAACTGTTAAGTGCAGCATCTCCTGACTTTCCAATGGAAATTTGATGACTAATGCAACTGGATGAGGGCACTGGACCTCTACTTCAAATCTGGCAATTTAAGATTTGCAGCATTTCACGAAAGTTTTATTTTCTCACTCTCTAGACTGCTCAAGTAGCTAAATAGTCCAATAAGGAACTTGATGACTATAGCAACTTGATGAGAGCACTGCACAAATGTGGCAATTAGCAGCAAGGTTCAAATTAGCTGGAGGGGGCGGGATAGCGCAGTGGTTAGCGAGTTCGGCTTCGGATCAGGTCTGTGGTTCGAATCCCGCCAGGGGCTCGGCAACTTTGTTTTCAGTAGAGAACTGTTCTACAGTAAGGTTTGGGTGCAATACTACACTGCATTTCAGCGCAGTAGCACCCATGATTCACTAGTTCCAGTCAATGCTTGCAGGTTCAATGCATAGCCACATTGGTGTTGCAGGCTTTCTTCCTGCAATAATACTAGCAGCCGCGAAATAAGTGAAATACTCTTGATAGCAGCGTTAAACCCCAGATCACCTACTCTCAACTTGATGTGGATATTGCCATGAGCTAATGCCTTGATGAGGAAGTTAATATTGATAATATTTGAGGCTTCACTTTATATAATCAAAGCATCTTATGAATACATAATTATGAAAATAATCCAAGTTTTTTTATCAAATCTTCGAGATCTTTGCTTTGTTTAATTTGAAGTGTCATCAAAACTTAACATGGTACTGAAGAGGTGCAATAGATTGTAATTTGTAGAGATAAGTATTATAACAGTGTTCTCATTATTGAAAATTTAGTTTCTTTATGTATTTTTCTATGCAATAAATCCATTTGGTAATTGATTATAACTACAATTGCAAGGATTTAGTTCAACGCCGAAATATACAAATCACATTCCTTAGTTGAGAAACAATATTCAAAAAATGTACCTTCATAACCCTAAGTTATTTTGTGATTTTTCTAGTTGTTTACAAATGTACATTTTCTTTAAATTTAAGTTTCGAAATTACTTTACTCCTTTACGAAACCTTTGCATGCATAATTAAGATTCTATGTTACTATATTTCAAGTAGCGTAGTTAAAACTTCTCTTGGCTGTGAAGTATATTTCTTGTTTCTCTCTCTGTGATAAACAAATGATACCAATTTTAACACTATCTGATTTTCAAGTAACCATTAATATATCTGTTTTCCTTATAGATTTATGATAGATATGATAAAATGTTTCACCTCTACCAGAAGCGTGAGATTGAAAAAAAATACCTTGACCATATTAACAAATATTTTTAAAAAAAGTTCTGAGAGATATTCTTTAGAGCCAACACTTATGAATATCTTCAGGTCCTTTTAATCTCAGTTTACAAAAAGAAGACATAAACCTTCATTACCATCACTCTAAACTGACATCAATGTTGTATATTTATAACAAACTAATACCAAGAATATCATTTTAGAATTAGTCAAAACACTCATAATGCTGACAGTTGCACCCAGATTTTCTTGTGTGGGTCTTTTTTGACAAGCATATTTTTTATGCTTATTTCAACACAATTTTGTCATAAGGACTATCTTTCAGAAACCCTGTTTTATTAAGTTTTGTTTGTTTACAATCCTCCAAATTTGATTGTGTTTTGTTTGGTTTCTCCTCCCAACTTACTTTACAGTTTTTTTCTTCTACCTTGATTCTAGTGCTCATGTTGATTTGTTGACTTTGTACATTAAATTTTTTTTTTTTTTTTTTAAATCTTAGGGTCTTCACAATCTCTTTTAGGAAGGAAGATTTTTCGCATCTTAATAGGTTTAATGTTTGAATCAAACATATTGACAATAATCTAATTGATTTGTGATAAGATGCTTAGGTATATGATAAAACAATTTTCACTTTAGGATTACTTTGGTTTGACATGTATCATAGAAAAGAACTTTTATAAAGGTCATGTGATAAGCTATCTGCATTTAATTTTTCATTATTTGTAGATATTCATATAAGTAAGAGTTTCATCTTTTGCATGACATTCTTGAAAGTATTTTGGTTCAGCCAGAATACTTTATAAATAACCAGCAATGTTTAATATGCCAAGCATACTGATCTGTTTTTGGTCAGATGTTTACCATTCAGTTTAATTTATTGTGCATGCATGGGTTGGATTTTTATTCTGTCAAGAATGAATTATTGGATGCATATTTATATTGTTATGTAATATATTATGTCAAATATATTTCCAGATACAAAACTGCCTTGTTGTTGTTTTTATGAATGATGAAGCAAACATTACTTTTTTTCGACACACTTAAGTTTCCATCAGAATCCAAGGCAACCTAAAACAGAATCCTTACAACTCACCCTATTAAAAGCAAATTCTGAATTTATAAGCATAAGATACCTAGCAACAGTTTTCTATATCACCTGTCAGATCAAACAAGCACAATCGGAGTTCACCTCTAGAGCCCAAATTACTTGAAAAACCATTAAATCACAACAATATTAAATTGCCCATCAAATCAAGTTTACACACTTGGATCAATGCTATGAAACATTAACCCCTGGGTCTAATCCCCGAAACATGTAACTGCAAAATTCAGCCCCTCCTGTTCCTTCGACGGCTGACTTCATGGGTTGATGATGGTTATCCCCCTTTTTTAATTCACACTTAAGTTTCGTGGTTCCACCAACTGAAAAAAAAACATGAGGCACCAGATCAACACCATTCGTTTTTTCCTTGTTTCAGCTTATAACGATATAAGTTCTATGTTTGGACGCATAATAGTCTAAGAATTGAAAGGATTTTTTATCAATAAATCTAAAATTTGAAGGAAAAAAAAAAAATTATGAAAAGGATACTTAAGATGTTTTCATTTCCTAAAATTGAGCTCTTGAATCTTATTATAGACACGCTTAGACTTTCATTTTTTTAGGTATGACTAACAGACTAGCAGCATTAATGTTGTTCTACCTATAATCCCAGTAGTAGCAGTGAAATATAGTTTAAAGATACTGTAGCACTTTTCATTTAAAATCTAAGATAAATACACGAGATGCTGCTAATGGCTGAAATATTTCCCAAGCTGGAGAAACAATAACTCACTCACTGAATTCATGAAAATAAAAACCGTGTTCCCATATTGCATGACAACGGGTCTCTTTAATATCAATACAAGGGGTTCTTAGACGTACCATATTCAAATGAGCTATTAGGATCTATTGACCTAACTCAAATGATTACAGGTTCGCTAGTTCCAGCCAATGCTCTCAGATTTCACTGCAATGCATAGCCACAGTGTTGCGGGCTCTCATCCTGCAATAATACTAGCAGCCACGATAAACCCCACATCAACTCACCTCAAATGATTATAAGGTGTTCACTAAAATAGATGCATGAAGTTTTCACTTGATATGTGAAAGCTATTTAAGAAAATGGGAAATTTAAAAAAAAAATAGAATTAAAAAAATGGAGGCTTCAGCGTTTTGATGATCTTAGTAGCCTTGCCTCACAGCTGCATTAGATTTGGTATATTTTTTCAACCAGACAGTAATAAAGTAACAATGGAGGTATGTTAGCTGTGCTCACATTTACCTTCTCACAATTAGGTGGAAGCTAGACCAAATTTGAGTTGTTCTAAAAACTGCTGTCTCTCACTCATTATTCCTTTCTTTGTCTGTTTTCTCATCCTTTTAATCTCCTTTCTCCCTAATCTGTCTACCGTAATTTCGACCCTCAAATTTTCAAAATATTTTCAGAAAACGTCTCTGGTTGAACTATTTTCAGTTTTGGTTGCTCATTCAGCACTATGGTCGAAATGATAGATAAATGTCAAGAACATAATGTGATATTGATGCATAGTTTTTATAACCAATGATTTCAAGCAATGGTTGAATCATAGGAGCATCAACATTTGGCACATGGTTAAGATTTTAGTAGTGATTTGAATTATTGGCCTAAGAAAAATGTTTTGTGGTTGAATTATTGGTGATGTCGAAATAATGGAGAAATATTGGTACTCTTTTGGATGGTTTAACAAGTGTTATATTGAAAAATTGAAATTGAAATTGAATATAACCAAAATATTGTTGTGTTTACCTTTGTTTCCCGATCCCTCACACCATTAGGTGGCATTACAAACTGACAATAAAAAGCTATCCTCACAAATTCATATAAATATTGGTCATTTCAGAATCATATGTAAAATGAGTTACCACTTTTGAATTTGGATACTACCATTTCAATGCATGGATGAATTTTCAAATTAAAACTTGTGAGAGTATTAACATTTTTAAAGAAGGAAAACATTTATTTTCTTCCATACAGAAATTACAATACTACAGTTTATATTGTTATTTTGAAGAACAAGTTTTAAAGTCAAGAGAATTAACAGAAAATAAATTAATTACAACACTTTATTTATAATAAGTCTTGTTATAAAAAAACAAATACATTAATGATTCTATTTTATGAACTTAATTGTTTACTTCAAGAAATAATCACCAGCACCAGATCCAAAACATAAATATGTTAACATTGTGTATGTAACTGGAGTATGGTGCCGGTGGAAATGATATAACGTCTTGGTAATTTTCGTTACAAAAAACTTATTTAAAGGCAGTTTAGTTAGCGACCCATTACTCCTTTCAGAAGGAAATTGTATATTTTACGAGTGCTTCACGATTGAAAATAGTTCTATTTTAAAAGCGCATCGCAAATGAACAAAAATACCCGAAATAAATCACTACGCATAGATTGTTTTGGTTTTATTGGGTATTCAGAAATATTTTAATATTTAGTTTGGTCGTTATGTATTGTTAATTATAATGATTGGCAACTTATATTAATTAAATAGCGTTAGTCTATATATTTAAAAACGATATGAACTATTTTCTTGAACGCTACCATATCCGTTTTTCAAACGGAAGTGCTCTTTGGCTCAATAACACGTGTGGGTTTGTTTTTCGAAGAACTCATTTATAACTTACAAATATGGATAGTTCATCATCAGAGGAGCTGACATCTGACGAGGAAATTGAAGACCTTATTGAATCAGCTTGGAATAAAACTAAAAACTCTTTGCACGACAGTGACAGCGATACTGATAAGTCGCAATCAGAAAATTCTGAAAATGACAATTTGAATGATTCTGATGGACCTTGTTTTGTTCTTGATAAGAATCCCAGTTCAAGCAAATCTGATGTGCTCGAAAGAGAAAAAGAAGATTCTGAAAATGACGTTGGCAATGGAGATTCTTCATTATTTGTTGTTGACAAAAATCCATCTCTTTTAAAAGCATCGCAATCAGAAGTAGAGAAAAACAGTTCAGATAAAAAATCTGCCAGACAAGAAAAGAAACACCAGAGACGACTGGATAAGAAAATGAGTAAAAGGTGAAGTATTTAAGGCTTTGAAAATACAACGCTCAGAGGACTCTTGACGAAATTTACTTATGTTTGTTATATATATCTCAGAATTAATACTAATGATAAAGAATTCTTTGAAATTGATTGACATTCTAGAAGTTGAGTTATGAATAATTATGAATGCAAGTCTATGAATATACAACTTCTTCATTCAGGGAAGGCTTGAAAATGACATGAGTATCTATATCAAAATAAAGTTTTTGTTTATCCATAAACTTGCTTTCATCATTCATTGTTGATGAAGAGATATTTGATTTTTCTGTAATCAAAACAACAATTTAGAATTAAGAAGATATAGACTGACTTCCAAAAGAAACTTTGCACCCTTTCGTAATGATTCTGATTGAAGAAGGAAAAACGATAGAAATTTAAAACAAGGTAACTCTTATTTATCAATCATTTGTTTAAACAACCAGCGGATCCAAATTAAAGATGGGAAACCCAGTTTTGCACTTATTTGATCTGAAGTGGGCAGGGGTCAAAATTTTGGTTGTTCAGACGTTCGTTGAAATGATGTTTTCGCAATAATTTCGTTAAAGTACTAAAATGTGCTACTAAGTACCAGGTTTGAGTAGCCGGAGTGTTCCAACTTCCAAATCTGTCATTAGTAACAAAAAAGGTCAAACGTTCAATTACATTTTCTGTCAGCAGGTTCAACTTCACATTTCGTCTACATCGAAGCTTTTCCATTAATGGGAATGTGTGGACACAAGTCTTACTTGTCATATTGACACATCTTTGAGTCGTACAAATGGTAACCAGCCTTAAGAGCTCAGCAATCGCAATTATTTCTTGGTATTGCATGCCAATTCTGACGTTATAACTTCGATTGAAATTGCCATGTGTCGATGTTTAGTGACCAATAGCTATCAAGTTAGCAGTCGATGAGCTCTGATTAGATCTGTCCAAGGTTATAAAGTGCACGACAACATAACAACATGCCGACCTTTGATTAGGGGTGTCACGATACACTAACCTCACGATACGATACGTATCACGATACTAGGGTGACGATACGATACGTATCGCGATACACATATTTCGTTAAAATTGCGGAACAGGCCTTTGTGTTGACAGATTTAATTGTTATAACTATGTCTTACAATTAAGAAGTTAAGATTAATTTCTTAAGAACACCTTTATTTTTGATAAATAAATAAAATGAACAAAACACCATTTGTTAATTAAAAAATTGAGTTACTGTCCACACATCCAGTTGTCTACAAGAAGACAAAAGGGAACAGTTGTTTCACAAATGATAAATTCAAAATGATAATACTGCAATGATAATATCACATATGACACATAACCTGATAACATTATAACAAAAATAATGAGATTTTGTCACATGTCTACATCAAAGAAGACCAGTCTCAATGGAACAACTGTATCACAGTATCACAATACTCAAATGATATATGCATGATAATTATGCAAAATTAACTCATAATATGACATTAAATTGAAAACGTTTTTCACTTGCTGACTCGTTTTCCCTAACACCATTCTTTACATATAACCACATCGTAGAATACGGGAAATGCGAAACAATACCAAACATTAAATTTAAATTTGGTTCCAGACGGCTTTTCAAAGTCTGTCGTCGGAAATTCCATTTCCCCCGCAATGCCGACATTGTTTTAGCTTTGCTTGGTTTCATAATCGTCCACGTAAGCCGTTTAATTTTTTACATATAAAACGTGATAAAAAAATAAAATATAAAAATCAAATCGTCTCAACATAGGCGAGTATTGAATGATTTAATTATATAAAAATGTGTGTCCACTATTTAATTCAGTTTATTTAAATATAATCTTAATTTTAATCAGGTGGCACGTGTGTCAATGTAGCGTATGCCTTGTAACTTTTGAATCAAGCAGAGCACTCTATAAAGCTAATAGATACGTGATCGCTGATTGGTCGCTTTAAATAGACTAGCCAATCACCACAGCTGTTATTGTTTCGACCTTATTTGTGTTCACAAAGTAAAGATCGTTTTCTTATCGGCACAATCTGCTATAAACAGACGTTTATAAATTTATTATGAGATTGATATAGCAAAATAAAAGTATCGATAAGGTTCAGGTAAGTGGAATCGATACATTCAGATCCGTATCGTGTATCGTATCGGCAGTAAAAAAGTACCGATGCATCGATACTTTCGTGTATCGCGACACCCTTACCTTTGATGTTTGCTATCTCTGACATCACTAAGAGACAACGTTGGCGGTGGTCAACGTCACATATATCGGCTCTCATACAGTGCAAAAACAACTGTTTTTTGTGTTTTAGGGTTGTCAGCAATCCTCACAACCTCTCTGTATAGCCGGATAAAGTTACCATTAGAAATAAAGAAACACTAACGGTTCTTGTAATAAAAGTACCGAGGGTACAGAAGCTCACCTTAAAATGAATGATGTGGTATTGGTTTAATTATACATGTAACCATCTTTTATATAATTGATTATGGCTGCCATCATGATTTTTTTATCTTTTAAAATACTAGTCTTCTTTTGGAAACGACTAGAGCTTGAACAAACATTAATACACGAATGATATAATCATGATAAGTTAACAAGCAGTAGGTTTTTGTATAACTTTTTTGTATATCTATGGCTGAATTGGTGACCATCTTGTACTTTTTAATCTTCAAAATGCTACTTTTATGTGGGCATCTGTATTAATTTCATTATGATATCTTGATTGGTTTAGGTGTATCCATTTAAATGTCATTCATTACTTACAGGATGGTGGGCACTTACATTTGTTTTGTAGTGAATCATTAATATGATTTCAAGATTATTTCACTGATGGTTATGCTGCATGGGATATTGAGAATCCCAAAAGTACAGATTTTTCAAGGAAAATGAATGACTGATTGAGAGGAAAGTCATAAACACAGCAATGCATAAGACACATTTATTTTGTTCACATAATATTTACATGTCAAGTGACCATGAGATGTCTTTCATTAAAGTATCAATTTATTTAACACTCATACAGTACTATAATGGTAAACATTTTTGCATTGTCAAATCAACAGAGAGATATGACAAATCAAATTTCCTTACTTTTCTTACTAAACCCTTTTCGATTTTCATCTGCATATTTATTCCACATCAACTTATCATGTAGATTGCTAAACACAAAGCTTATTGTAGACAAGTTTTGTGTAAGTTGTTATTCTTAGAAAGAACATATCACTGTCATGAGAATACAAGTCCATAACTTTTATTGCATACACATGGGCCATGGCCAAATAGCATAATGCTCTACCATATCAATTGGGTCAGGTTGATTATGCAACAGACTAGCAGCTGACACTGTGATGCTAGCAGCCTGCCTTGGGATGTGTATTAGACAGCATAGTGGAATATCTGAACTCTGGTTGACCCCTTATGTGTGGTATTTAAAGGAATAAAAGGGAAATACCATTGTTTAAAATTTAACATGTTTAATGTGATTTGGTTTTTGCAGCTAGTTGCCATAAAGATTTTAAACAAATTAATCAATTATGTTTGTCTTTCATCTTAATTTTTTTTTAGAAACACTTAAAAATATAGAACAACTTGCACGACAATCTTAAATATTCCATATTTAAGATAATATTATGATTAGTAAGTTCAAATTAGAGAATTTATATGGTGCCAGTGATCACTTGATGAAAGCTTAAAATTTAATAATAATGATGTGTCATCTGCAGCTGAAAAGTCAATATGGCTGCTATTGCGGCCATCTTGGATTCTCAAAACTGAAACGTCTACCTTTCTGTGCGGAATCACTATAGGTATAACATACTACAATATAATAAAAGTACCGAGGGTACAGAAGCTCACCTTAAAATTAATGATGTGGTAATATGGTTTAATTGTGTAACCATCTTTTATATGATAATTGATTATGGCTGCCATCATGATTTTTTTATCTTTTAAAATGCTATTCTTCTGTTGGAAACCACTAGAGCTTGAACAAACATTAATACAAGAATGATATAATCATGATTTGTTAACAAGCAGTAGGTTTTTGTAAAACCTTTTTTTTATCATCTTGGACTTTTTAATCTTCAAAATGCTACTTTTATGTGGGCATCTGTATTAATTTCATTATGATATCTTGATTGGTTTAGGAGTATTCATTTAGTCACACTCAACTTCCAAAGAAATAAAAAGATGATGCACATAAACATTTGGAATATATTCCTCTGACACAAATCACAAATTCAGCTAGTGATAAGTCCAATTGCCAAAGTAATTAAACTGTCCAGGTCAATGTCTCATGTAATTTTAACTGAAGATTTCTGAATATCTTAAATCTTGACATATGTTAGTGCAATCTGATTGGTCAGAATAGGCTAGCAACATGGGGGTTTATGCTAATTACTAGAAATGATGACCTATGATGACCTCTTGCACCTGCATGTAGCTTATGTAACTTATCCTCTTATGTAAGTTACTGTTATTCCATATAGTGAGTGTCCTCCCCTCATTTCAATATGCAATATGCAACAGATACCCTTTAGAGGAGAGTTGCAGGAGAGGGGCTGGAAGGATAGGGGGGAGGGGGGGATAGAAGGGGTGGGGATAAAAGAGAGGTTTGCAATGGAAATAATCTGGAGGTCAATTCAGTAATATGTTTATTGAAGTATCTTAACTAACAGAGAGAATTGGTGAGAAAGACTTTGTAAAAAAAGAATTGTTCAGACAGCTGTTCAATGAATGCTGTTTTGAAGATGAATATTATATCTTTTATTAGCATGACAAACAAAATAAAAGATAATTAGTTATTCATTAACCAAAATTTTCAATTTGGAATAAATTAATTGCATGGGAACAAAGGAGTAAAAAACCTTACAGTTAGTGTTGGGAGTGAACAAATTTAATCATTTTAAATGCTTTTGAAAAGGATTTGTTTGAATTGAATGATCATTATAATTATCTAGATAATCATTGTTCAGACCGTAATCAGATATAGATGATTAAAAAATGTATATTTATCCCTCACTGGCTATGTTATTTGCCATATATGAAGTGTCAGGAATTATGTAACCCACTGATGGAGTGAACAACTTTTATCATTTTATGTTTTATTACAAAAGATTTATTAAAACAGTCATGCTTCAGGCTGTTTGCAGATAAAGATGATTCATACATTTTTTTGTAACTGTATTTATAGTGTTGATAAATATTACAACAAGCGTATCAATACAAATATAATGACATTGATTTGATTGATCAGGAAATGTATTCTTTTCAATGAATTTCATGAAATCTAATTGAAAATTCAATATAATTGACATATTGACCATCTTGGATTCTTGATAATAAAATAAATGCGTCTTTGTCAGGAATCAATATATAAAAAAATACTCACTTTTCAGAATGATATCTTAATTGATTTAGTAGGAGTAATACTGAAATCTAATTGAAAAATAATGACTTCTATGATGACATGTTGTTCCAAGAACCCCTTCAGCATGATACAATTATCATTATCATTTAGTTTTACAGGTATTTATAAAACACATGGTATTGGAACTGGAACCTGATACAAAATACCTCTATTATTAACTTATCATGTAGATTACTGTACATAAAAGCACATTCTTGACTTGTTAATATTAACTCATCGTGCAGATTGTTGTACACAAAAGCTGATTCTTGACTTGTTTAAATTGTTATTTGTAAAAAGTATTACTATTAATAGAATACAAGTATACTTTTCATAAAGACAATTTATATACTTTCCATAAAGTCCATTATGTTCTATTTATCAATTAGGTCAGAATTACTATGCAATATACAAGCAGGCAGGGCTGCTAGCCCCAGATCCTTAAGGAGAGTGTAGCAATTTGTGTATTTGGCTTTGTGTAAGTATATTTGGAGAAGCACCCTAGTGTGCTGAGCATGTAAACCTGAACTCTGGCTAAGCCCTTATGTGTGGTATTAAAAGACTTGACGGGAGAGAACATGAATTGTTGTGAAAAATATATATAATTTCACAAAATATAGTTAGCTTATGTCCTAAATTGATTTTGTGTCAAGAAAAACTTCTGTTAGATATAGAAATGGTACAAATATGAGTAAAACACAGGAACTGGAACCTGATGCAAAATAACTCTTTCCACATCAACTAATGTAGAAGGCTAAACATAAACCTTATTGTTGACAAATTTTGTGTAAGTTGTTTTTCTTAGAAAGAACATTTCACTGTCATGAGAATACAAGTCTAATTTCCGTAACTCTTATTGCATACACATGGCCATATAGCATAATGCTCTACCATATCAATTGGGTCAGGTTGATTATGCAACAGACTCTAAGCAGCTGACATTGTGATGCAGCCTGTATTGGGATGTGTATTAGAAATGCATAGTGGACTCAGCAGGAATATCTGAACTCTGGTTGACCCCTTTTGTGTGGTATTTAAAGGAATATAAGGGAGATACCATTGTTTAAAATTCAACATGATGTTTAATGTCATTGGGTTTTTGCAGCTAGTTGCCATAAATATTTTAAACAAATTAATTAATTATGTTTGTCTTTCATCTTAATGTTTTAAAAACACTTAAAAATATAGAACAACTTGCATGGCATTCTTAAATATTCCATATTCAAGATAATATTATGATTAGTAAGTTCAAATTAGAGAATTTATATGGTGCGAGTGATCACTTGATGAAAGCTTAAAATTTAGTAATAATGATGTGTCATCTGCAGCTGAAAAGTCAATATGGCTGCTATCGCGGCCATCTTGGATTCTCAGAACTGAAACGTCTACCTTTGTGGGAGGAATCACTATAGGTATAACATACTACAATATGAAAATGATATCTAGATTGGTTTAGGAGAAGGAGTCATTTTAATGAAATCTAATTGAAAATTCAATATGGCTGCCATGACGGCCATATTGGATTCTCAAAACTGAAATGTCTACCTTTCTGTGCAGAATCACCATAGTTATAACATACTACAATTTCAGAATGATATCTAGATTGTTTAGAAAGAGTAGTCTTTTCATGAAATCTAATTGAAAATTCAATATGGCTGCCATAGCGGCCATCTTGGATTCTCAAAACTGAAACATCTACCTTTCTGTGAGGAATCACCATAGTTATAACATACTACAATTTCAGAATGATATCTAGATTGTTTAGAAAGAGTAGTCTTTTCATGAAATCTAATTGAAAATTCAATATGGCTGCCATAGCGGCCATCTTGGATTCTCAAAACTGAAACATCTACCTTTCTGTGAGGAATCACCATGGGTATAACATACTACAATTTCAGAATGATATCTGGATTCGTTTAGGAGGAGTAGTCTTTTTCCTGAAATCTAATTGAAAATTCAATATGGCTGCCATGGCGGCCATCTTGGATTCTCAAAACTGAAAAGTCTACCTTTCTGTGAGGAATCACCATGGGTATAACATACTACAATTTCAGAATGATATCTGCATTCGTTTAGGAAGAGTAGTCTTTTTCCTGAAATCTAATTGAAAATTCAATATGGCTGCGATGGCGGCCATCTTGGATTCTCAAAACTGAAACGTCTACCTTTCTGTGAGGAATCACCATGGGTATAACATACTACAATTTCAGAATGATATCTGGATTCGTTTAGGAGGAGTAGTCTTTTTCCTGAAATCTAATTGAAAATTCAATATGGCTGCCATGGCGGCCATCTTGGATTCTCAAAACTGAAACGTCTACCTTTCTGTGAGGAATCACCATGGGTATAACATACTACAATTTCAGAATGATATCTGGATTCGTTTAGGAGGAGTAGTCTTTTTCCTGAAAGTTTACGGACGGACGGACAGACAGACGGACGACGGACGAAGCGCCATGACATAAGCTCACATTTACTTTGTAAAGGTGAGCTAAAAAGGGCTGTTTTTGAGCAATTTTGTCAATTTTCAGTGTTGGATTCGCGATATTTTTGCTTTGCCGTTTACTGGTTTTAAGGTGTTTTTTTCACTATTTGAGTGACAAACGTTCATTATGGACAGTTATTTAACTTTTTCGTCACATGACTAAGTTCCAGCTCAATTAAAAGTTTTAAACTTGAAAGTGTGGGATTCAACTATGTCATTGCCAACTTAAATTAAAATGTAAATATGAGATCGTTTTCGAAATTTCCGTTTTAAAATTGCAAAGTTTCTTTTGGAATTCAGTTTATATATACGGTAAGTAATAAGAAATCTAAGACATTAGACAAGATCTATCATCAATCATTGATGATGAAATAACCTCATGTACTATCTGAAAATGTCTTCTTTTGCATTCTAGTATGGAATTGTCGTCATCATTAAAAGTGAACTGGGACCCATCAAACATCTACATTACTCTTCATTCCAAACATTCACCAAAACCTAAGAAAGATACATCAATTCAACGAATCAACAAGGAAGCTGGAGAGGTATTTTTTTATGAAAGTATTATTGTAATTCATGGAGAATAATACTAGTTCATAGTATTCATACCCATTCATTTTCAACAATTGAGACAAAGCATACGTACCGTTGATGTTTCATTATGATAATTAAAGTAAAAAAGCTCTTTCCTAACCTAATATGTACTCTACAGTTATGGAGCACCAAGCTTGTTTGGTGCATGATAAATGTTGGCCCCTGGTAATTTTTGTCATTTTAAGGACAGTTTGAATAAATTGGGATATTTATTATTGTTTGATTTCAGATCATGAAAAAGAGTGTTGTGACACCAGATTTTGAAAAAAAAGATGCTGTTCCAACTCAGGAAGAAAGTAGAAGACAGAAACAGAAAGAGAGAAAGGTAAGACTTGATTTCTCTATATATTTGATGTATTATTTGTTTTGTGGATATAATTGAATTATATTATGCACTGTTTTTAAAGCTATTGATCATATAATTCAACTTTTGCTTAAAATCATTGTTTAATATGCAAAAGTAAAATTTACAAAGTGTAATAATCTTGACTGTAGTAATCTTAATATCTTCAGAATGCTATTTTCCATTATTATGTGGTCATGGATCTATAAAAACTAAACGTTTGAATTACACAAGTTCTTGATATTCATTTCACATTTTAACCATGTGCAATTGAATTTCGAAAGTGAAAAATAGTTCAACCATAGACATTTCCTGGAAATACTTTGAAAATTTGAGGGTTGAAGTAATAGAGAAGTTACAGTATATTGCCTGTTTCTGAACATAATTTAAACACAAGACAATATTTTCACCAATACGTCATGGTTGTATTTCAGAAAGAGCGAGAGAGGACTAAAGGAAAGGGATGGTTCAATCTGCCAAAGGGGGAGATAACTGAGGAGACGAAGAACGACCTTTTGGCCCTCAAGATGAGGAGAGCTCTCGACCCTAAACGTTTCTACAAAGGCGATGATATCAAGGGAACTCCCAAATATTTTCAGGTACTGACATGGTTAACCAATCTTGGGTTACAAACAAAATTCAAGTGACACATCTATAACCATAAATTGTCGTTAACACTGTAAGATAAATAAATCATGAATTTATTGTGGCAATATTTCATCTCCTGATTGTATTATCTCTGCATATTTGTACATTTCAAGTTCTACTAGCAAAAGAATTAAAAGCATTTATCTGGTATGGGAAGCCATTGTGATCAACAAGAAAAAGGAATAGTCCATATGTACACATACAAAGTTTACGTCACTGATTGTTGCTTTGATTACAGCAAATTTAGAGGGTGGTGTATTACATAATTAAAATGAGCTACTTTGTCATTGATCAATATTTCTGTTTTTGGTGACAAATTATAGTTGAATGATTTTCCTACCAAACTATGAAGTTCTTTACAAAATATTTCATTTAAACATGAATATGAATGCAACTCTGATGATAAGCTTTGCTATGCAAGATACTTTAAAGGTAAATTAGGTCTAGATATTAAAGGAAAAACCAGCATCTTGTACCAAATTTAAGCCAGTGCCATACCTGTAAATTGTCCCCTCAGTTGATGTTATAATATCAATGAAGTTTCTTATTTCTGTATTCCAGTTTGGCACTGTTGTGGAGGATGCTAGTGAGTTCTACAGTGCAAGGATTCCTAAGAAGATGCGGAAGAAGTCGATGGTTGATGAACTCATGGCAGATGCAGAATTTAGAAAGTGAGCCTATATTATTATTTCTAAACATAAGTTATGGTAAAGTAGTTGTCATTCATTGTTTTAAACTTGATAGCTTGTGTATTCTGTTATAAGGTTGTCTTACAACTCTTATCACTTGCTGGTTTAAGATTTCATGCAGAAGTTGCAATTTATGACTTAGATGATGGGTGTAGCTCGGCAGTTTTGTTTTGCAATTTATTCCGATATATTGGTGTTCTTAAATTCAGAATTTGCTATCATCCATGCTCTCTTGAATAAATAACAGTGTGCGCTGAATATGCAGTGATCAATATACAGATTTGACCTGCTGTGTCGCTATCACAAATTCTTGTGAGTTACAGCAGATTTAAATGAGTCCTCCAGTAAGTAAGCAAATACTTTCACATTAAAATACTTTGCTTCCAAGGACTCACAGCTTATATTATTATGATTCCTTTTCAAATTTTATGAGTAATGAAGCAAGACTTATATAATTATGTCCCCCAAAATATTTTTGGGGAGACATAATGTTTTCACCTCCGTCCGTGATTCCGTGATTCCGTCATTCCGAAATGCTTTCTTTTCCGGGCCATATCTCAAAAACCGTTCAATATTTTTTCACGATACTTGGTATGTGCTTAGACCTAGTGATGGAGCGGTGCCTTTTGCTATTTTGGTTATTCTGAATTTTTTATTTTTTCTGGTTTCCATGGAAACAATTTGAACTTAGTGCATATTGGGGGTAGGAACCTTTTCGGGCCTCTATTTCAAAAAACGTTCAATATTTTTTTTTTTCACGAAACTTGGTATGTGCTTTGACCTAGTGATGGAGTGGTGCCTTTTGCTATTTTGGTTATTCTGAATTTTTTATTTTTTCTGGTTTCCATGGAAACAATTTGAACTTAGTGCATATTGGGGGTAGGAACCTTTTCCGGCCTCTATTTCAAAAACCGTTCAATATTTTTTCACGAAACTTGGTATGTGCTTTGACCTAGTGATGGAGTGGTGCCTTTTGCTATTTTGGTTATTCTGAATTTTTAGCTCATCTGGCCTGTAAGGCCCGATGGGCTTATGGCATGGCATGGTGTCCGGCGTCCGGCCGTAAACTTTGTGGAATTTCGACTTCTTCTCGAAAGCTGAAACTTTGTGTACAGACTCCTTGACTAGTGAGGATTATAAATTGTAGCTTTGGTGGCCCTGTGACCCCTAATAAGGGCCATAGGGGCCACGCCCTAAAAACCTATTTTAATCTTCTTCTCCAGAACCATAAGGCCTAGAAAGCTGAAACTTTGTGTACAGACTCCTTGACTAGTGAGGATTATAAATTGTAGCTTTGGTGGCCCTGTGACCCCTAATAAGGGCCACAGGAGCCACACCCTTAAGACCTATTCTCATCTTCTTCTCCAGAACCATAGGGCCTAGAAAGCTGAAACTTTGTGTGCAGACTCCTTGGCTAGTGAGGATTATAAATTGAAGCTTTGGTGGCCCTGTGACCCCTAATAAGGGCCACAGGGGCCACGCCCTAAAAACCTATTTTAATCTTCTTCTCCAGAACCATAAGGCCTAGAAAGCTGAAACTTTGTGTACAGACTCCTTGACTAGTGAGGATTATAAATTGAAGCTTTGGTGGCCCTGTGACCCCAAATAAGGGCCACAGGGGCCACGCCCTAAAAACCTATTTTAATCTTCTTCTCCAGAACCATAAGGCCTAGAAAGCTGAAACTTTGTGTACAGACTCTTTGACAAGTGAGGATTATGAAATGTAGGTTTGGTGACCCTGTTGCTCCAATAAAGGCAACAGGAACGTCCTTCAAATCTATTTTCATCTTATTCTCCTGAAGTACAAGGCCAAGAAAACTGAAACTTGTTGCCTTTATACTTAATTTTATGATTGGTGACCCTTTGGCCTCTACAAAGGGGGAATCACATTGGTCACACTCTACAGCATATATTGTAATTGACGATGAAGCCTGATGAGCTACAGAGCCAATGGCTCTATTTTTTCTGGTTTCCATGGAAACAATTTTAACTTAGTGCATATTGGGGGTAGGAACCTTTTCCGGCCTCAATCTCCAAAACCATTCAATATTTTTTCACTAAACTTGGTATTTGCTTAGACCTAGTGATAGAGTGGTGCCTTTTGCTATTTTGGTTATTCTGAATTTTTTATTTTTTCTGGTTTTCATGGAAACATTTTGAACTTAGTGCATATTGGGGGAGGCTTTCGTTTCCGGACCATATCTCCAAAACTGTTCAATATTTTTTCACGAAACTTTATATGTTGTTAGATCTAGTGCTGGAGTGGTGCCTTTTGCTATTTTGGTTATTCTAAATGTTTTATTTTCCTGGTGTCCATGGAAACAGTTTGTACTTAGTGCATATTTGGGTAGGGACTGTTTCCCAGCCATATCTCAAAAGGTATTCAATATTTTTTTTACGAAACTTGGTATGTGGTTAGACCTAGTGGTGGAGTGGTGCCTTTTGCTATTTAGGTCATTCTGAATTATATGATTTTTCCTGGTTTCCATGGCAACAGTTTCAACTTAGAACATATGGTGTGAGGACCATTTCCGGGCCATATCGCAAAAACTATTTAATATGATTTTACGAAACTTGGTATGTGGTTAGACCTAGTGGTGGAGTGGTGCCTTTTTCCATTTTAGTTATTCTGAATTATTTTTCTGGTTTCTATAGAAACAAGTTGAACTAGGTGTATATGGGGGGTAGGGTCTGTTTCCGTACTTTAGCTTAAAAACTATTCAAAATATTTTTACTAGACTTGATATGTGGTTAGAACTACTGGGGGAGTGGTGCCTTTTGCTACTTTGGTTGTTCTGAATTGTTATTTTGCTGGTTTCCATGGAAATTTGAAATTTGTACATAATGGGGGTAGGGTCACTTTCGGATTAAATGTTAGCGGGGGACATCACAGTGCATCACATGCACATATTTCTAGTTTATTATTGTATATGATCAGCTCAATTATTGGTTATGAGCTTGTTCACTTTTGTGAGTTGGCACTGCACTCTACAGCTCATACAATAGTTGTTGTTTTTTCCCGCACAGCACCTAAAAGAGCTTGGTGTAAATCTTCAGCACGATTAAAATTGGCCAATGATATAGTATCGCATGTGTTTGTTGTCTGCTGATACGATGATGTATCTGGAATTATGTGTCGATAAATAATTAATAGTTTATTTCAGTCTAAGTAAACCTAGCCTCACTATTATCCGTTACACTGCTATACTGAGTCTAGAAAGGTCTGGATGAGGGTCGCGTCAGCCGACCTTTCTGCAACCTATGACCCTCCAACGTTATACGTGCGAAGGCACACTATTGTGGCTTGGTAAGATCAGTTCTGATTTGTCAACTTGGTCACGTGGGCTGACGCGACTCTCAACCAAGCCTTTCTAGACTCAGTATAGGAGTGTAACGGATAATAGTGAGGCTTGGTTTACTTAGACTGTAGTTTATTTCTATTTATTTTCAGATTCAACAAGAGGAAATATGTAGAAATTCAAGACATGAAGTCCAAAGGTCTTGGCCCGTATCAGGGAGTTCGCACGATGAAAACAAAGAAAAAGAAGAAGAGATGAACTACTGTTTGTTAAATAAATGTATGTGAATATTATTGGAGCTGTTTTGTCTATCATCAAGTGTAATGCAATGACTAGTCGACCTTAGGGCCCAGACATCAAGATTAATGATATCCAAAGGGGCATCTTGATACCCCTATGTAAATATATCATCAGTATGCATTGCGGTGAAATCTGCGAGCATAGGCTGGAACGAGCAACCGTGGGTGGTACTGCACTAAAAATTCAGTGTAGCATTTCACCCAAACCTGACTGCGTGTAGAACAGTTCTCTACTCTCTCTACTAAAAATTTTCAACCATAGATATGTAAACAAGAAGAAAACAAGTCAGACAACGTTACAAGTCAAAAGAATTTATTGTATAAATTGTACAAAATCAAAAGACTGAATGTATGTACACTGTTCGGTATCACCACTGCAGTCGTTCAACCTCAACAGGTTCTGCAGAAATTCCATCCAATTTGATAACAAAGGTGAATTGTTGCCTCATTAAAGTCATACATTACATCCAAGGAAATTTCCATGTGGTGGTGCTAAGTTGGACAACAATATAAGACTTCTATATACTCGGGTAACAATGGTAACTCTCGGGTTAAGATTTTCTATGTGTTTTATCGCTGTCAGCATGGTACTGATTTGAGAATTTGCCCTTGCAATATTTGCGAAAATGTCATGAATCATCTTTCGGAGAAAACTCTGTGAACAGGAGAGATTGACATTAAGAAAAGCTACTCTGAGGATGGCGCCGATTAATTGGGTCAAAGATTCTCAGTTTGATTTAATTCCTTAGGAAATATTTGTTGATACGTTGAGAGTCATTGTTTTGAAAAAATGCTATCAATTGGTGAGATTGAGATAGAAAGAGGCTTATTTGTGAATTTGATCAATTGAGTCGAAGATTCTCATTTTAACTAAATTCCTTAGGAACCAGAAGGGAATATCATTAGATATAACAGATGTTTATTGAGATAACATAGTTGCTATTTTTGACATATGTGGTTTCTGGGTTTTGAGCAAAAATGTCAATCGACAAAGTACTGACCTGAAGCCATTTGCACTAAGCATCCTTAGCATAAAGTCACTGCAACACTTCATACTAATGGTACCTAACGGCTAAGGTATCTTTGCTCAAGAGGAGCTTTGACCAAAAGTGAAAGAAAATCTTAATAAAGGGATAATTCTGAACAATGATTATCATTTACATAATCTTGAAACAATCTTCACTTCTGGGCACTACAGATCATATATGATCTCAAGTGTAGAAAACTCAAATATTTGAAATTGTTGGGTAACTCTTAAAGTTATAAAAAGACTATAGAATAAAAATATTTTTTTTCAAAATATGTATGAGCCAGTGCCTTTAAAAAACATCCTAATTGTAATTTACCAGTATTCCGTACAGCAAGAAAAACAACATTGATGAAGCATTTTTTAACATTTCTTGGTTGTCATAAACAAATCCACCTAAGCAGGTAAGTGAAAGCAAGCAAAGCCTTTAAAATATGAAATGTATTAAATGGAGTTGATTTGTTGAAAAGACAATTTTTCGATAGAAAACATAATTTTCGTCCAGATCATGTGAATCATCTTTTTTTTGTAATCACATGGATCTTTTAATTATACAATGATGAGCAGTCAAATACGGCATCTGATAGCCAAAAGATATTTGATTTTTAGTCAATAACATACCCTGTGTAATAGAATAACTCTTTGCCATTGCAATGTCATGAAAGTTGGTTATCACATATTTTTTATATCATTTGTAAAAATACACAAACCTTTATCATAAATATTGATTGCATACTTTCTGATAGTTTCAAAAACTGAGCAATTAAGTCACATACTATGCATTTTCATAAGTTGGACTCAGAATTAGAAAGGGTGAAAGTATCTATAGCTCAATAACTGATTGATTGATATAATAAATTCCTATAATTTTCTCCTCTTTTGAATCAATTCATTCTTTCAACATTTTATGTATGATAAATAATTATCTACTGTTAACTAATAATCTAGCTACTATATAAAAATTCATAAAAAAGTATGTTGAATTAATATTTTGTATAACCTTTCCCCATATTTGTAAAATAAAACTCTGAAGTCTGTGAAACTTAATGTCTCTCAGCAGAGTAACACAAAATAGATAACAATCAACAAATTATGTGACAATTCTGTATATGTAGCGAACTTGCAACACTAACTCATTATTGTTATATACTGACCAAATTTAGTTAAGAACCACCTGTATATGCAATATTAGGCATCGTATGAACTTTTCAGTAAGTTTCCAACATTACATTTGACTGATTGACAAGCGTCTTTTTCCAGTTTTCGATCACATTCGTGACTTCAAATCTTCCTTTTTTCACTAAAGCCAATTAGCTTTTAAATGATACTTTCTTGCAACAGTCGATACTTCTTGATCAAATGACACTATTCATAAAGTTTGTTTTCTGTGACCCCAACAACTCACAGAGTGGTTCTTTAAGGTGCAGCAGCACGTTTTAGGGGGAATATAAGGTGATGTCAGGAAAATGAAAATTAATGGTTCCAATTGAAAGACAATGTATTTAAACTAAATGGAGCAGTAATAATTCAAATATATAACGTAAAGTTTAGCCATGCGATTCCTTTTTCTTACACAAAATGAATTAAAGGTGTTCACACCAAATGGCTGCCAATGGATTTTACGTAAAGCTTCATTCTTTTTCCTCTTACAATGAATTATTGGTTTGTGTATTGAGATTTTTTAAACTATCAAAATAATACATTTAACATCAACTTACAAATATCAGTGATAAATTTAGAATATAAAATTATCAAAAAACGTGCTACTGCCCCTTTAAAATCAGGATCGTGCTTACCTTATTTTGTTAAAAATATTAAATAGTGGGTTTATATATATCTGATATTATATTCACATGACTTCATTAGCATTCCAACTGTAGCAGTAACACAAAGACAATACAACAACCCATAACCTATCAACTCTTTGTATACGGTTTATAACATATTACTCAAATTGTGATCTTAATTGACAAAATAACAATTAAGGAAATTTAGTTTTCAAGGTTATGTACTGTTAATATGTGGTGATAATAATCAATAAAAAAAAAGTATCATTATTCATAATTCACAACATTCCACCATTTGCTTTGCAAATAATAAATACATGTATTCAATATAACACACACATGATTCGACAATTTGCAGCTGTTTAATAATGGTAAATATTAACAAAACAAAGTGAACAATTTGAATAATAACTTTTTCACGTAAAAAATCTCAAATATTTAACAAGAAAGCAGTAAAATCATAAGATATATCTGAAAAATGTTCAAGATGCTAATCAAAATAGATTTCACTAACTCTGTAAAGACTGGCACATATTTTACTTTATATACATTGGTGGGGAAATATAATTATGAAAAGAATCATTTTTAAAAAAATTTCTTTTTTAAACTAAAGAGAATTTAATCAAATTCACTAAGCAAAATAGCTATGATGCCAAACTCTTCTACCCAAAGCCTATGTGTCATTTGATTAATTACTAAAACAATATTCTGGAAAAGTTTGGCAGAGACAAACAAAGTTTATCACAAGTGTTTGAAGACAAATATTGCTTGGAGATTTCTCACAACCCTTCATCAAATGTGAGATTTGTGGATGTACGTCTTTCAAAACTATACTCCAAGGCCTCCTGAAATTAGAAAAAAAAAAATATGGATATGTAGCTCATCGGTATTTCATGAGTCATTCGCTGAAGAAATTATTTTTTAATATGCAATGATTTGTAACCAAACATGCATTATAATTTGCAGTTTACACAAGAATACACTCAATACATTTAGAAATTGTTTTCAATTTGCAATGCTAATGCTTCATGGTAGATTTCAGTACAGCCATCTGTTGTTTAAAGGTTATCCAGTGTGCAAAGAATAGACAGTCAATATTTTAAAGAGCTATATATCACTTACAAAATATTATTTTCAGCACAAAAATAATGAAAAACAAACTTTGTACATTAATCTGACATTGGAACGATTCTAGACAAATAAAACAAGTGTTTGTCACTGAGGTGACATAATCCCCCGCCGCAAATTATCAATCAATTATTGGCTGTGACCTCTTATTTGTTGTCAGAGGGTCACGAAATGTTTAAACTGTGACCTTGAAAATAATTTGAAGGTCACCAAAATCGACTGGGCCCGGCGCCTTCCCAATAAGATGCATTGTGTAAGCTATGAAGAGAATCCAGTGAATGGTTCTTGAAATATCCTGCTAACAAGGGTAAAATGTCAAAGTCTCGTAATGACCTTGAAATGAAGGTCAAGGTCTTCCCCAGGGGAAGGTATATGTAAGATATGAAGAGAATCCAGTTGAAAGTTCTTGAGATATCACGCTAACAAGGGTAAACATGCAAGTTCACATGTCCAAAAATTCAAAGTTCCGCTGTGACCTTGAAAATAACGTCAAGGTCACCAAAATCTAATCAGCCCAAGGTCTTCCCCAGGGGAAGGTATATGTAAGATATGAAGAGAATCCAGTTGAAAGTTCTTGAGATATCGCGCTAACAAGGGTAAACATGCAAGTTCACATGTCCAAAAATTCAAAGTTCCGCTGTGACTTTGAGAATAATGTCAAGGTAACCAAAATCTAATCAGCCCAAGGTCTTCCCCAGGGGAAGGTATATGTAAGATATGAAGAGAATCCAGTTGAAAGTTCTTGAGATATCGCGCTAACAAGGGTAAACATGCAAGTTCACATGTCCAAAAATTCAAAGTTCCGCTGCGACCTTGAAAATAATGTCAAGGTCACCAAAATCTAATCAGCCCAAGGTCTTCCCCAGGGGAAGGTATATGTAAGATATGAAGAGAATCCAGTTGAAAGTTCTTGAGATATCGCGCTAACAAGGGTAAACATGCAAGTTCACATGTCCAAAAATTCAAAGTTCCGCTGCGACCTTGAAAATAATGTCATGGTCACCAAAATCTAATCAGCCCAAGGTCTTCCCCAGGGGAAGGTATATGTAAGATATGAAGAGAATCCAGTAAACAGTTCTTGAGATATCGCGCTAACAAGGGTAAAATGGCAAAGTGTCCTTGTGACCTTGAAATGAAGGTCAAGGTCACAAAACCCATTTGGACAATTACTCTCACTGAGGTGAACCTATATGCAAAATATGAGAAGGATGTACAGAATAGTTCTTATGTTATTCCATTTCGTACGTACGTACATACGGACGGACGCTGCCGAATACTATATCCCCCGCTTCGCGCTAATCGCGCGGCGGGGGATAATAATAAATATAGATAACTAGGTAGGTAATTTTAAGGAATATTTTCTTTTTCTATTTTCAAGATTTTCTCAACAGTTATTGGAACAAACATGTCACAAAAACTCAAATGTAGAATATGCATTTCAACTTTTGGTTACGATTTAGTAATAACCGTGCCTCGCTCTCATTACCAACTATGGCCGCAACCAGAGCGCACCGTTGTTATTGTGATATATATTCACATGAGTTTATAAATAATTGAACCAACAACTAAGAAAAGATTTACCTGAAACTTCAAGACTTGTTCCTGTGATGTACTTGCTCTTCTCGCTGGCCAGAAACACACATGCGTCGGCTACATCTGAAGAAGGAATATTCTTGTATAAATATCTATTCATGTATGAATATTTTTCATATCCACTTAAAAAAATTTAAATGGCTAAGAAACAATCTACCCTGAAACTCTGTTCCATTCAAATATGAAAAGTGAATATGAATACTATGAAACTGGTTTTACTTCTTGAGATTTTTATACAGCTTCTTGATACCTTTTACCTTGTTCACCAAAATTTTTCAAAGAGATACATTTCTCAAAAGAAAAAATAACAAAGCATGTAGTAAAACGTAACTGGGTCCAAACAACGGCATAAACTAGTGAGGGCTTGTCTGAGTGGAGTTTATTGTAATAACACAAGGGTATCAGGTCACACAAAACAGAATGTTGCCAACTTACATGGATCATTTGAAGCTCAACCGACCATGATTGAAAGGTTATACATGTGATAAGGTAACTGAAACAAAAGATATAACTTCCTAGGGCATGGTAACCCACCTTCAGGTTTACCCATCTTCATCATGGGCACCAAGAACATGGCTCTCTGCATCAGATGTTCGGGAACCGCCGCCGTCATTGGCGTCTCAATAAAACCAGGCAGGATTGCGTTCACTCGGATATTGAACCTGCAAGAACGAATTCCCAATAAAAATCACCAATGATTACAATTTCACAAATGTTAAGGAAATAATAAAATCAGTAACTGTTTAGAAAAACACCTCTTTTATCTTATGATTTGCTTTTTAAGTTTCATGATGCCTTCAAAGAAAAGACTGGACCAAAATGATGGATATGTGTTGCATCTTTCTTACACAGCAAATCTAACATTTCTAAATTACCAATAAGATTTTGAATCATTTTAACCCAAACAATTATTATTAAAGGCAGATACCTCAAGAAAGGGCATAAGAATTTGAAAGAAATAATATGCTTCTGAAACACTAAGAAAAATAGAAAATGTTATGCAAGCAAGCAGTCTATGTGATCTTAGTCTCAATAAAACACGCTAGTTTTACAGGGGCTAAGTTTACTTCAAACTAGCTGTAATTTTTACATCCCATAAGTCCTTCATTACATCTAGCCACTTAGCCACTAGGTCTGTGTTGAGCATGTGCAGAAATCAACCAATGAAAAAGAACTGGATCAACTTTAGAACATTACAGCTAGTTTTAACTGGATTGAGTTATTCACTTAGGAGTGTTAGTGCATACCTAGCATATTCCTTTGCAGCAGTTTTAGTAAGTCCAATAACTCCAGCTTTAGATGCTGCGTAGTTAGCTTGTCCTATATTTCCCATCTGAAACACAACACAGACTGAACAAACTTTTTGACTACATACACATGAGGAAATAGGTGACTTCTCCTGCAAGGCATAACTTGTGCTGGTCTCAATTTATGGCTGATTTAAGCCTTGCTATATTTCCTCATGGTTTCTGTGCCAGCTTTTCATTCTTCTGCAGCTGAACTTGAAATCTTAAAAGCGGCTAATTATTGCTCTCGCTGCATGTAAACATACATTATCATTGCTAGAGGTGTGACGGTATATCGTGGTATTTGTGAATCGCGATACTTAATCTGACGATACACGTATTGTGATACATTCTCTGTATTGTGATACGTATTGCTGACTATCAAATGGCGTATTTTGCCTAAAAATCAGAAGATCCATAAAAAATGTAAGTTTTTTTTGTCAAAATCTTGAAATAGCGTATCGTGATGTGTATCGTATCGAATCGTATCGCCATGAGATATCGTGATACGTATCGTATCATGAAAAATCTGTATCGTCACACCTCTATAATCATTGCACAAGATATTTCATTTATATTTTTAATTATTTATACTATATTGAAAACTGCTGAATAATCTGAAAGTTTGAAGGGTTATTCCATGCCCCACAAACACAAACTCACCTTTCCGACTATGCTTGATATATTGATGATGGAACCATTTTCTACTTTATTGTCAACCATCACTTTACCCACAGCCTGGTTTATCAAGAAAGTGCCCTGAAAATGGAAAATATCTCCAAAATGATAAATATTGAAATTATGAATAATGATATCTTTCTTCATTGACCACTTGATATTAATCAGAATAAATCAATATTCATAACTTATTTTGTCAAGCATTCAAATAATTTGTTTTGTATTGTAAGAGATATGTTAAAAATTCTTACAAGTTTCCATATTCAGAATTCATTGCCAGTAACTATTGACAAGACAAATTTATTTTACTTTAACTCCTATGAAATTACACTTGAGACATTGTTATTAACTCACGCAGGTCAAAAACACAATTTAGACAACCCAAACAAGATCATATCATAAGATTACATAGTTACTTATCCTCGAAAATGCCTAGTAAATCCCTCAGATGTCAAAAATCCTTGGAATGTAACATCTAAATCCAAGGGATGTCAACTGTAAATCCCTTGGATGTGACTAAAAAGGTCCCAGGGGTGTGAGTCATAAAGTTTTTTATATGAACTGTACAAATCTTGGATGAAACTTGTAAGTCCATACTCAAGATTTTACAAGACTCAACTTTCCTGAGTATTTGGCACAGAAATGTCTGGAAGACCACCCAAAATTTTTAATCGGTCCACAGTGACGCAGAATTTTTGTGATACAAAAATGCAATTTTATTACAAAATTCAGAATTTTTGTATGACTTTCATGACAAGATGTTATGAAAAACATCAACCATTAACCATATACTATAGATAAAACTTTGTCAATCTTTTAATCAAATGTGAAACATCCATTATATTTTTGGAGGTCTCCAAAAAGGGAAATGGACTCCCAATAAATGTACTCTGAGTCTGTACTGTCTAACTTGTATAATTATGTTACTTGTAAAATCAAGGGATGTTACTTGCAATTTGAGATTCCTATGAATTAATTTCAGCTATGGTATCCAATTTTGCCTTATTATTATTTACCTTTAAATTAACATTCATGACAACGTCAAAATTCTTCTCATCCATCTTCAAGAGAAAGTTGTCTCTCGTGATTCCGGCGGAGTTGACGACCACTGACGGCGATATCGAAAACTGGCTTTTAAGCTGAGCAAGCATGGCATTTACTTCATTGGAAGACGAAATGTCGGTTGTGTAAAACTGATGTTTTTGCTCTGAAAAAAAATTAGAAATATTCTTGAAATTGTGAATTTATTTATGGTAATTTGTGGGTGTTTGAATGCAGTGCTCTCTGTGGCAAAATGTTAAACCGATAATCCTCACAGGTAGACTATCAAAGTCTGATCCAGTATCCTAAAGAGGATTCACTAAAAAGCTGAACTGCTGCAAGACTTAAATTAGCTAATTAAATTAGTTATTTTGGCTAAAGAAAGTGAACCGTGTGAGGGATGTTGACACTCTTTATAAATTTGAATTGTATCTTGATTCATCATATTGCTTCAGGCCTACTTTAAAGAGACACAGCTAGAGTATGTTGATAGGATCACATATGTCAAATTTTGAAATCGATGTTATTACATCGGGAACCACTAACTGTTACTGAAAATAACAAGTTAAAGGTCAATCAGTACATTAGAGCAAAAATACGGCCATTCAAAGTTCGGGATTTTGATCGAAAACCGGACAATGTGGCTCGAGTGGAGCGCATAGATTCGCTAAACGTAATTTGGAAACCTTGTCATAAGCTGACAGGAAGATATATTCAATTCGATAGTGTTTATTAGGTATTGTAACTAATAGGTAGATTAATTGGAAGCATAATTTTGAATATTAAATGTATTTGAGATGTTTTCTTGATTTTTCCATAAAATCAAGCATTTTAGAGATATTATGCATAAATGGATATATTTGCAAGTCCAGTGATGAGATATAAACTTCAATCAGCATACCGTATTCGTCCTATTAAGCGCCCCCTCCCTAATAAGCGCCCCTATTACAAATTTCCATATAACAGAGCGCCCCCCCCCCCCCCTCCAATCATACGTAAAATGGCCTACCTCTACTGCTTTTCCAATAGTTTTTAGTTTATCCGGGCCTGTGAATGTGTAGTTGCACTGAATTTCCATGATCGACCTACTTTCATTCTCGTTCAGAATCCTGACAAGTGCTAGTTTCGCTTGTCTATAACGTATTCCTAATAAGCGCCCCCCCTTTCTGGGGTATCCTAATAAGCGCCCCCTTTGGATTTTTTTAAGCTAAGCGCCCGGGGCGCTTAATAGGACGAATACGGTATTAGATATTTTGTAGCTTATCAAAACAAAATAAAATTTTAAGAAAGATACTCTGTGTCACTTTAACAGGGGCTATAATTATAAGGGCTGACTATCGCATCAAAGTTTAGCAAAAATAAAGATAATGTATTACAATAATAGCGCAGAATATTCTGCAGTATATTACTCTTACAAACAACTTTTACAGATTAATTTTATGCAGTTTAAATGTTATACATTTTATGTAATATCTTATGGATTTTTGATAAAAAAAGGACTAATTTTTATGGCGTATGTATAAAGAAATTGTCAACTATCATTTGGAATACATGTACAACCAAACATATATTCATGCAAACCAATTTACATTTTGGACAAGTTAATCATATAATTGTGATATACACATATACAAGATATATTGATATTTGATAAGAAATATCTTGCAATAAAAATAATATTACCGTTAATAATTATATGGCACAATCTGAATTGCAGAATATTGCAATTTTGAAATATTGCAGAAGTCCTATTAATGATACTCACTCCCTTGAGGAAGTCCGGACACTGTGGCTTCTGCATTTGCCTTGTCCACGTCGACAACTGCTATGATGGCTCCTTCACGTGCAAAAACCTGACAAATAGCTTTACCGATTCCACTTCCTCCTCCTGTTGGGAAGAAGATGATTAAGATGATCAAGAAATACAGCATTAATGGGACAGTCCTATCAGGAATTCAATTTTGGAAACACAGTGATGCTTCTATTTATGTCAAATTGTTAAATCTAGAATAACTAAAAGGTAACCCTCACTAACAATATGAAAGAAGGTGTGAAATAATCATTTAATAATCATATATAAGGATAAACCAGGAAGAACTTTTGAATTTTGTTTCCAAAAAAAATACTTGATAGGACTGTGCCTTTAAAAACACTATAGTATGGTATTTTTTAAAGTGATCTCATAGAAAAGACAACAAATGTCCCCTATTGATATACAATATTTCACCAACACAACATTCTCTCAAATGACTGAAATGAGCAAAACTAGTTTGGTAAAGCTGCGCAAATCCATTTCTCTTCCTAAAATGATTGTTCACACTAAAATTGACTTCTTGCTAATATATGCTTTTACCATATTTTTAAATTTAGAAATGAAAATGTGTTTTCGGTTGAATATGAAATCACATTTTCAATCGAGATGATTTATTACGGGTGCAATATTTTTATTTGTAATGCAATATTGGTCCATAAATTATTAGGGGTGCAACCACACAGGAGGGTCGCGATACGATACGTATCTAGATATTTGGGGTACGATACGATACGTATCTCGATACGTATTACACAGGATAGTGAAACTGTAAACATTTACTTTATTTGTCTATAATAAACACTGTTGACACTGACAGGGTAAAAAATTAAAATTAAGAAAATTAATTCCACTGTAGGTCGTATCGTAGTGTATCGATTCAGAGGCAAAACGTATCGTGTATCTTATCGTCAGCCATATAATCGCGATGCACCGGTGTATCGGTGTATCGTTGCACCCTTATAAATTATGGTAGGATGCAAAGTAGCCTTTTTTTCTACATTTGCAAAAATCATTTCGGAGATTACTTATTAATATGTCTGCCAAAAATCAATTTTTGTTGCATTATTTGAAAATGCATCAAACTTTATTTCACTGGTTATGTTATATCAAAATCTGTTACTCATTTCTGAAAATGATGACAAATCATTAGTTTTTCAAATCATTCAATGGTTGATTCAAACTTCACAACATGATAAATGCGATTGAAAACAGCTGTGACAGAATTTAATTTATTACCCTTGTACATAATCTTGGTTTATATCTAGGTTAATGTGTATTGTTGTTTAACTAAATTAAATTTTCCTTCAATAAACATTTGGTATATGTGAATCATAGCTAAGTCAAATTGGTAGGTCATTGAATTAAGATAAGGCAAATGGTTATCTCTCTGTAAAGCATTTTTCGTATTGTTCTACATATTGTGATACACATCTCATCATTTATTAATTAATACAAATTGAATTTAAAGATATTTTCTTATTCCATTTTCAAAAAACATTCATAAAAGAATGAATTACTGAATGATAGCTGTACTTCATTTTGAAATTCAAATTTTATACATCTACATGTATATCAAACAAAACATGACAAACTTAAACCATCTGTCACAATGACCGATTTTATTCATCTACATGTACATTCAATAAAAATGATATCAACATATCTGTCACAATGACAGATATCATACATCTCCCTGTATATTCCAAAACAATTATATATATCTCATCTGTCAAAATCATATACCGGTATATATAATGCTTATGTACAGGTAAGACCTATTCAGCAATAGCAAGTAAAATATTTAGGTCAAGGGTCAAGGTCAGGGGTCAATTTAAGTCCAAAAGTGAGACAGCGTCTTAGTAATGTTGTTATGTAAGTTGAAGTAGGTATGCAACCTGTAAACATTAAAGATATAACATTAACAAGTTAAGCCTATGGATATAATGCCTATTAGAGTATTGCATCAGAAAATGTTGAATAATCATAAACCGGTTTATTCAAAGACCTTAGGTTTAAGGTTTTTTTACCTGTAACATTTAGCCAATGTAAGACAGAATACTTTTTTTAAATACTGTTTATTGTATCCAATGACATCTGACTCTAAAGAATGATAAAATTAACACTGAGAAATTAATATCAAAAATCAATATGAATGAATTTTCTTTATTCTTCTACTAAAGACGAAATTAGTTGTATTGCAGTATCAACTATTCAGACTAGTGCATGCCTGAGAGTACAAGTCCAGAAACATTTGGACTTGTTAAAAACATCTACATGACATTATATCGTTTAAATTCATTTGGCCCACTGAAACAAACTGCCACTGCTTCTAACTAGACAAGCATTTTATTCACTTGCCATGGGCTACCAGACTAATGCTTATTTGGAATCCTGCTCAATGAAAATTTGTTGTAATTGTCAAAAAAGATATGTTTCTAAAAAGTCAAGGGATTTTCAACATCATAAATAGAACTTTGATAATGCAAAACACTCTTTCCTTCATATTGTTGAAGATAAGAAAATTGCTGTCAGGCTAATGCTACCTAAGTAAAAATCTTTTTTAACTGTAAGTTAACTCACCCATTTTCAACAAAGTGAATATAAAATTTGAAAATTCTTTTATCAACCACAGAAACCTCCTTTAGATAAGATAGGGACAAAGAAAAGCATTAATAACAGTTGAAATAATAATACTCCCATAACTAATGTAAATAGAAGGTCTCATAGATGATTGAATCCCCAATTTTAAGTGTAAATTGCAAATGGGCATTCATGACTTTATATCTTTATTCTGTCTGTTGACTGAACGATTAATTATAGCAGTCAAATGAAAATTTCAGCAGCATCAAGTAAATTCTTCTCAATAAAATGACACCAGTGTTGTTCTAGAGGGTGTCCTGGGGAAATTTTCCTTACTTTTTGGCTTAGTGTCCCTTAAAATTATTAGATGTAGGATACTTTTGTAATTGCAAAGGGGTCCAATTGCTTACAACTTGCCAAAATGATCACCAAGGAAATAAAAACACTGCACCAATCTTAATATTTGACATATCTGAGGGGCTCGAAAACAGGTGACGTCATAAAATGCGCGATAAATTTGACCTCTTCAAAATAACGAGATTTTAAGGGTAATAATCAAGGTTATATTTACTTTTATTTGGTAATCAGTTAGTCAAATAAATGTTACTAAAGGTATTATAAGTATTTAGGATAAATTATATGTAATTTAATGCAAGTGCTGCCGTGTGTCTTAGGGGCTCGAAAACACCGTACGCGAGGTTATATGTGACTTCATGAACTCATGAAGTTATTTCTTAACTCATCAGTAGATAATCCTGATGTTGTGTGGTGTCCTTTTGAAAATACTACATCAATGAAAGTAAATGTTTACATTTCTCTCAACCAGGAAGTGAACGAAATACACAACTAAAAATTAACAACTGAGTGAAGATATTCAAGATAAGCAATAACAGACAGTTCAATCTGAATGTACAGCAGTAGACACTCACAAACTGACACTCAAAACACTCATCATATTATTAATATTACTACAAAATGTAATGTTACAAAACATGAACAATTTGAGCAGGTTACCATAACTATCATACAGAGTCAGAAATTAGATATTGAGGGAAATAACAAATTTATTAAATGCCAAATCAGTCAATAACCTTTTTCACACTGTGCAATGTCATTGAATGACAATGAAATGAAGAGAGATAACAAATAGAGGTCACACAACATGACATTCAACTCCCAAACTGATAAAACTTCTTCCACCCCTTTCACTAATTGTTTAGCAATCTATGCAGGACTTTGACGTTTTTCAATAATTTCACGAGGGCAAATAGAAAACAACATAACATTGAACATCTGCTATTTGTGATTGTGATGTCTTGATCGACATTGAAAACAGAAAACTTACCGGTTACCAAGGCTAACCTTCCAGCGAGTGCTTGCGACGCCATGCTTGTACTTTTCGGCAATGGGAAGTGCACGTCCTCGAGTTATTTTAAGCACAGGGGTTTTCGATAGTTTCTATTTATAGTAAATATTTGTCCAATCACATTCAGCGTTACATATTAGAGCCGAGGAGATATCGGAACGTCGACCAATCAGAGCTCTCGTCACAAGGAATTCCATCACAGGGATTGCCCGATTGCACATGGTGG
Source organism: Steromphala cineraria (assembly GCA_916613615.1). Classification (NCBI taxonomy): domain Eukaryota; kingdom Metazoa; phylum Mollusca; class Gastropoda; order Trochida; family Trochidae; genus Steromphala; species Steromphala cineraria. Next base: position 22,375,924 of record OU744735.1, on the reverse strand, counting down.
TGAATTATCAAAATGACTTTGAGAATAGTTTTAAGCGCTTGTGTTCGAAGTTTACGTCATTCATTTCTAGTCGACACAGACGTTATCATGACAAGGAAGAAACGTTTTGTAACGGTACCGGTTTTCAACAAAGATTTACAGGCTAGATTTTGTTCAAGTGGCACGTCTGAAATTCCACAAACTGAAATGGAAGCGCCTTCAGATTCAGACGTGGAATCTTGTGTTGACAGTAAAGACACTATTCCTGTTGATTCACCACAAGATGAATCTGTCAAATTTTTGGTAAGTTTATTATCATAATTATTGAAGATATATCACTAAGTTTGTTACTAAATAAACCAATTTGTTAAAATATATATATATCTTTGAACATTAATAATGATCTTGTAAAATTCAAGTTATTTATCAACCATGTGAATATTTTCAAACCATTGAATATTAAATAAATGAATGTTTTATATATAGAGGATACTAAACGACCTTCCATTTAATACTATTTTTATTAAACGAGTTAATGATTTTGTATAAAACGAGTGAAAGCGGCCGCTTACATTGTGGCATCACAACAACTCAAAACTGTCATACTTGCATTGTGATATTACACCAGTGTTGAACTGGCTAGTTTTTGCCAGGACTGTTTACTTTTTGTTCAGATCTGGTAACTTTTCAATTTTTTTCTTAAATTTCCCAAAGGAATTGACCAATAAATTTTCAGGACAGGCTACATTTCCAATCTATTTTATACACTGATTACACTAGTTTAATAATTAGCATATAAATATTACACTGCGATATCTTACATGGGCGTGTAATAATGTTCATTAGATAATTGAATTATTAATACATGTAAAGATATGTTTAATCTTTGTTAAAAAATGACTTTAATTATCCATAAACAGATTGTTGGACTGGGCAATCCAGAAAGACTTGGAACTCGCCACAGTGTTGGGATGAACTTTGTTGATATCCTTGCCAAACTGCTGCGTACTGATTGGACAAGAGAGAAGTTCAAACACACAGGAGGTCATTCTGCTACTGTCACCTTGGAAAACAAAGTGGAAATTCATCTTCTTAAACCAAGAGTACCAATGAACCTTAATGGAACCAGTGTCAACAAATCAGGTAGGTGATCACCTGTAATAATTTTGGTTCATTATGTTCGATAATGGGATGGTTCTGTTTGGTTTAATGAAGGTTTTGTACCCTGATATCAGTGTTTAAAATTTATTAAAATCTAAATATTTTAGATATTTAAATACCTACCTAACTTAGTATATGCCACTCACCTTTCTCACGAGAGACAGAGGTTTACCGCGAAATTCATCGTGCTTACCGGATGGGCTGCCCCCAGCCCACTGCGCATGAGCGGGAAACCGGAATCCTGGGTAAAATTCGTATCATACTTTCTGGAAACGAAGTCTTGTAAGAGACGTCCAATGAAGTCCGAAGGGGAGGCCGGGCGGGAGTAATTCCTACTAAGTTAGGTAGGTATTTAAATATCTAAAATATTTAGATTTTAATAAATTTTTAACCTACCTAACTTAGTATATGCCACTGATCCGACAGTAGGGAGGAGGGAGGACGAGTCATCAAGGCAGAAAAGCATCCATCAAACATCCTCCCGGAGTGGGAACGACCGAAGCGAACTGCACAGAGAAGCAAACGGTGAACCCCACGAAGTCGCCAACAACGAAACAACTCAACAGGTGCAGGGTGAGAAGTAACGAAGTAGATGAGTTTTCAGCTTACCCTAAAGAGACGTTGGGGCAGCTAGCTGTTGGGCTACCACCAACGGTCCAAAGGTCTGCAGGCCTTGCACGTCTTCCACAGCGAGGTCCCGGAGGTAGTGGGATGCGAAGACCGTCGTAGAGCGCCAGAAACATCCTTCCATGATGGCTGGAACTGAGCAGTTGCGATGTAAGGCCATGGTGGATGCAAGTGCCCGGATCTCGTGCGGGTTGCTGGCGACAGGGTGAGGCAAGCCGGCTGCGTCATAAGCTGCTAGGATGACGGTCCGGAGCCACAGCGAGAGGGTGTTTCTGGTGACTTCTCCCTTGGCAGATGGTGAAAAGGGGATGAAGAGTCTCTTCCTGGTGCCTCTCTTGGGCGCAGAGCGGTCGATGTACTCCCGAAGGGCACGTACAGGACACAGAGCGAGTTCTTCCGCATCAGAGGACGACACGATCTTGGAGAGGGGAGGGATGGTGAATGTCCTGCCCGGTTGTCCGGGGAGCTGGTTCTTGGCAACAAAGTTCCACAAGAGGCCGAGGTGAACTGAACCCTTCCTAGACTGCTCGAACCGCACTCTGGTGACGTCCAGTGCGTGCAGCTCACTCACTCTAGCGGCCGTGGCAAAGGACAGGAGGAAGGCTGTTTTCCTGGAGAGGTCTTGAAAAGAGGCTTCTGACAAGGGTTCGAAGGGAGCTCCTCGCAGATATCTGAGGACGACGTTGAGGTCCCAAGCCGGAGGTCTGAACTTGAGTTTCTGGTCCTCCAGCTTGAACGACTTGAGGAGAGCGACCAGCTCGGGAACCTTGGAGAACTTCCTGTCTGATTTAACGGCGAGGACAGAGTTGAGCGCCGACAGGTACATTGAAATAGTTCCACCCTTCAGGTGACGTTTCTGGCGGAGGTGAAGGAGGAAGTTGGCCACAAACTGGGGGTCCACAGACAAAGGATCCCGGCCTGCGTCCTTGCAGAAGTTCTCGAATGACAGCCACTTGTCATCGTACAGCGACCTCGTGGATTGCCTATGGGCTCTGGAGATGGCGCTGGCTACTCGTCCTGAGTAACCCTTGGCCCGGAGTGATCTCTGAAGATGGTCCATACGTGCAGAGCGTACCTCTCGGGGTCTGGGTGAAGCTGCCGACTGAGAGGGTGACGAAGCAGGTTTGGCCACTTTGGAAGGGGGAGCGGATCTCTTTCGGCGAGACGAAGAAGATCGGGGAACCAGCCTCTCGCCGGCCAGTAGGGCGCGACCAAAGTCAGTCTGAGGTGAAGTGTGTCCCTGATCTTGGCGATGACTTTGGTCAGGAGAATCGGAGGTGGAAAAGCGTATGCTTCCAGATTCTCCCACGACAAGGACATGGCGTCGACGGCCCAAGCTGCTGGATCGGGGAGAGGCGAGACGTACACCGGAAGCTGATGGTTCTGCTTCGTGGCAAACAGGTCGAGGAGAGGACGGTGGACCTGAGCGGCGATGAGGGCGAAGGCTTCCGGGTTCAACATCCACTCTGTTGGTGACGGCTTGTCTGGTCTGGACAGGGCGTCCGCGAGGACGTTCCTGCAGCCTGGAATGTGTCGAGCTCTGACGAAGATCTGATTCTCGTCCAGAAGATGGAAGAGCTCGAAGGCCTGTTCTAGGAGCTGAGGAGAGCCTGTCGTTCCTTGGTTCCTGATTGTCCAAACGACCGTGGAGTTGTCTGAGGCCAGGAGAAGGCGGCTGCCTCGTAGAGCTTGAAGCCAATGCGTCACTGCTAAGATTACTGCCTGCATCTCCAGATTGTTTGAGTGCCAGGTGGTCTGAGGATGCGTCCAAATGCCTGACGCAGTCTGATCCCCGAGATGAGCTCCCCAGCCCTGGAGCGAAGCGTCCACGAATAGTTCCTGGTTGTGTTGAAACTCTAGCAAAGAGACGCCTTCGCAGACGTTCGATGGCTGTGTCCACCAACGGAGGTACTGGCTGAGGTGCGCAGGCAGGGAGATCCTTACTGACGTGTCGTCCGACCGGATGTAAGGGCTGAGAAACACCTGGAGAGGGCGGATCATGAGACGACCTCTGAGCGTGAGGGCCTGGGCGGACGTGAGGAGTCCCAGAAGAGATTGCCAATCTCTGAGTCGGAGAGGAGACACCAAGGCTCGGTGGACGAAGGACTGGATCTTGGTCCACCTGTCTGGAGGAACGAGTAGGAGGCCCAGGTCTGTTCGGAAGCGCCCTCCTATGAAGGTCAAGTCTTGGGAGGGAACGAGCTGAGACTTCTCCCGGTTGACTAGCCATCCCAGCTGGCGGAGGAGGTCGAGGGCCAACGCCGCCTGTCTGCGTAGAACGAGTGGTTGAGGATTGGACATGAGACAGTCGTCGATGTAGGGGTCGAAATGCATCCCTCTGAGATGGAGATAGCGGCAGATGGGAGCTGTGATCCTCGTGAATAACCACGGAGCCGAAGAAATTCCAAACGGCAGGACCCGCCACTGGTAATGTAGGCCCTGGAAGATGAACCGCAGGAACCTCCTGTGAGGCGGGTAGATCGGCACGTGGAGATAGGCGTCCTGTAAGTCGAGGCTGACCATCCAATCGCCTGGAGACAGCTGGGCTCGGAGAGCGTCTAGGGAGGTCATGCGAAAGTGGGATGGTGGCTCCATGTAAAGCTCGTTGAATGTCGCCATGTTGTGGATCATTCGAAACTTGGTGGAATTCTTCTTCGGGACCAGGAAGATTGGTGAGTAAAACCCTGGGGCGTGATCGGGTTGTAGCACCAACTCCAGAGCGTTCTTGTCGGTAAGCGTCTTGATGTTCTCTGCTAGAAGAGCGCTCTGGGCTTCTGAGTACTCCCGTGCCAGGGGAGTCGCGGTCACGGGGGGAGGGCAGGTCAATGGCAACTTGTAACCTGTCCTCAGGGTGTTGGTGACGTAAGGATCTTCTAGTATTGTCCAGTTGCGCCAGAAGATCCCTAATCTCCCGCCTACGGGTGTGGGGTGCACCGGCACGACTGGGGGCGGGAGGACCCAGCCGCGTGGGGCGCAGGCATCACTGTCTGGCGTAGGGTCGCTTGCCACCCCTGCCTCCGCGTGGCTTGGGGGCGTCCCTTCCTCTGGAGGAGTTGGCAGATCGCTGGTACTGCGAGGAGGGACCCGACCTGGAGGGCTGCGTCCTAACCCGCTGGCGCTTGTAAGGGCGTTGACTGTTGTTGTTCTGCCTCCGGAACGAGATGTTAGACACATGTTGTAAGGTCCGGAAGGCAACCTCCGTCTGGGTGACTGCAGCCTGCTCCTTGTAAACTTCCGGGATCTTATCCGCGAAGAGCGTCGATGCCGTGGGGGGAGCCTGTAGGAGGGACTTCTTAAACTCGGAGTCCCACGCACATTGGTCTAGGAAGCCTGAGCGTCGAAGGTGGGTGAGGGAGCCGAGGCCAGCTCTGACGTTGTCGAGGACAAGCACCATGTTGCGCCGCTGCCAGTCCATCAGGGTATGGAGGTGATCTAGACGAGAAGGGTTGTCGACGTCTAAGTCGGCCTTGATCGCGTCAGTCGAGGTGAGGAGGATCGACAGCGGCCTCAGAGTCCTTCTGAGGGCGGCCTCCACCGAAGAGATCTTAGTATCAGATACCTTGTACGTATGGTTGAGGTTTGGGGCCAGGCGTCCAATGGCGTCGTCCAGGGCGGCGGCCTTGTCGAATCGGCTGAGCGAGTGTACGGGCGTAGCTGCCGGTAGCTTCGAAGACTTGAGGGAGGAGGACAGCGAGAGCTTCTGGAAATCGTCTTGAAGCGCGGCTATACCCTCCAGCACATCAGGGTGAGGGGGGAGCTTGAGGTCAGGGTCCTCACGCACACAAGTGAGAGGGTCCGAGCCACCAGGGGAGGAGCCCTCTGGGAGTCTGTCAGCAATCCAGCTCGACACCATCTTCAAGGGCAAGAAGGTGGGGCCCTCTGCCTCGTCGTCATCGTAGTCAGGGACGAAGTGACGTTCATCATCAGAGATAACGGGAGAGTGGCGCCTCTTCCTTGAAGATCTGGGCGTCTTCGGTGGCGTCCGGGAGCCGGAGCGGCGTGAGCGCCGGGAGGTGGACCTGTCCACTGACGGAGAGCGAGAGCGGGAAGGTGTCCTGGAGCGCCGCGAGCGTCGTTGGCGTCGAGGAGGGGAGGGGCTCCTGGAGCGACGAGGTGAGCGGGATGTCCTGACGTCCCTAGGAGGAGAGTCCCTGGAGCGCTGGCGCCGGTCTGAGCGCTGCTTGGGGTCCAGGCGCTGGCGTTGGTCTCGATCTCCCGATCGTTGGCGCTGATCCTGACGCTGGTCACGATCCCTGGAGTGCTGGCGCTGGTCCTGGCGCTGGTCCGAGCGTTGGTCGTGACGCTGGCGGTTGTCAGGGCGCTGGTCCTGGCGCTGGTCCAGGCGAGAGTCCGGGCGCTGGTCCTGGCGTTGGCGTTGGTCCTGGTCCTGTGACAGAGGTTGACGGGCCATCAACTTGTCAAACATGCTGGACATGATGAGCTCCAGCTCCGGGCGAGAGAGGGTCGAGGACGTGCTGGGCGTCGGAGGCGGCGTCTGCCGAGCAGGAGGAGGAGGAGGAGGAGGAGGAGGCGGCGGCGTGGGTGAGCGACGGGGCTCCTCCTGGCGTGGAGAGTCCAGAGAGCCGGCCGGCTCGACAGGAGGGAGGTCGGTGGTGGGGTCGGACATGCTCCTACGTCGACGCTGAGTGAGTCTCTTCCTTCGAGCTGAGGTGAAGACCTTGAAGTCGATGGGGGAGAGGTCAGAACACTCTGCACAGCGGTCGTCCACAAGGCAGATCCTGGGAAGACAATCTGGGCAGCGGAGGTGTGGGTCCTTGGCCGACTTGGAGGAGCGACACAACACACAGTAGACTCTTGGCATAAATACTGTAACACATAAGTCAGAGACATGCCAATCATGGAGACACACACAAGGGGAATGCATACAAAAATTTAAAATTAAGAATTTAAAAATTTGATTAAGAGCGTGCCCCTTTAAGGGCAAGCGAAAACGGGAAAATTTATGTCCCGGAAAGGTTGCCGTAGAAAATTAAATAAGATGTAATGAAATAATTTTGAAGGAAAAAATTATTATTACAAGTTTATTTAATAGGAATGAATGCAAAAATGAAATGCATTAGATGGAATATGTAATATGAAATTAATATATAGGGATAAGTGATTATGATATATATTAATTTATGATTGAAAAAATTTTTATGAAATTTTTTGTGAAAAAGATATAAGAAATAAAATATAATGCGATATATTATTATTTTTATATGAAATGGGATATAAGCTGCTGGAAGTAATGCATAGAAACACTTAGGAAGTGTTTAGAGATGCAAAACGAGTTTTTAGAAGGAAAAAACAGGCAGCCATAGTATTTGGACCAAAGCAAGGTAGATGTGACGTAAGCAGGAAATGCGGACGTGCAGAAAAGCAGGTCAACAGAACAAGCCCACGTAGATGGAAAAACAAGAAGGAAAAGAAGGAAGGGGGGTACGAAACAGGCAGATCGACCCCCCAGAAGGTATTTCCAAGTGAAATAGAACATGCAAGGACGTAAACATGGCGAGATGCCACGTACATGATCAAAATCACCAAGTGCAAAAAGATCGCGAAAGCGAAGTTAGAAGGAAACATCGATACATTAGAAACGATGGGGGCAGCAAAAAGAGTAATGACGGAAGGAAAGGAAGGAAAAAGATCAGAAAAACCAACCGTGAAGAAAATCAGTAAGCGAGATGAAAATACATGCGTTCTCTAAGAGAGAGAAAGAAAGTATGATACGAATTTTACCCAGGATTCCGGTTTCCCGCTCATGCGCAGTGGGCTGGGGGCAGCCCATCCGGTAAGCACGATGAATTTCGCGGTAAACCTCTGTCTCTCGTGAGAAAGGTGAGTGGCATATACTAAGTTAGGTAGGTTAAAAATATAGCCCGTCAGTCCTCAAGCTGGCTGCTTTTTGCCAGGACTGGTTACTTTTTGGTCAGAATTGGTACATTTTCAAATATTTTCTTTATTTTCCCCATAGGAATTGACCAATTAATTTTCAGGCCAGGCTTGGTTTCCAATCTATTTTATACACTGCTGATATGAATGCTAAATCACATATCCCTTTGGCTAATCTGGTAGAGCGGAACCTGGTCCTTGGTTGAAATTTATCTGAAAGATCATTATTTTTTATGACTTGTGTTTCATTTGGCACACAAGTTGGAGTTTGAATCTAAAGCACGGTGGTGAAGTGCTTAGCATGCAGGCCAATGGCCCAGGTTGGAATCCAAGAGGCACCAAACATTTGTCACCTGGGCTTTACACAGTGTTGTTGCCTTGGGCAAGGCACTTCATCCTCATTGCACCCAGTCTAACCAGCTGTTTAAATTGGTACCTGACATAACAGTGAACAGGGCTTCATGCAGTTCGGCAGCTCCAAACCACAATTTCGTCAGGGTATTATGTACATTGTGCCATCAATGAGCAGTTGTAGATACCAACTCACACAACCCCTATAAGGTAGTAACACAGATATGAAATGCCGCGAGGTACAAAAGATAAGTTCTACTGAATAATTTAATGAGATTAATATAGTCATGTTTGTCTTTCAAATGTATATTCGCACACTCAAAACTAATTCATCTTTGTAGTAGGATATGGTGAAAAGTGATATACCCTGAACACTTTAGGAGAATTGCATGAAATATGTAAAAAGGTGTATGCAATCAATATGTTGAAGTAAATTTTTGTTGTTTCCCTTAGAAGAATCAGAGTGATGAATTGGAAAATTTGGTACTAATTTTTACCATTACCTTTATTGTTTGAGATTTTCACAAGTCAACCGGGGATAAAGTGTTTGTTAAATTGTTGGTAATTTTTTTTTATAATTGCTTGAATCTTAAAAATTTGAATACATGGTTACTTATAATGAATTTATAATGAATACTGATTAAATAAAATATCTGTCACACAGAAAATTGTTTGTTAAATAAGTAAATTAATTAAGAAATATTGTTTATTTCCAGCTCATTTCTTCAGTGTCAGCCCAGAGAACATCTACTTGATCCATGACGAACTGGGGAAACCTGTTGGCAAGTTTCAGATAAAAGAAGGAGGAAGTGCCAGGTAAGATTAAGAGGAAACTTCTTTGAAAGGCATTTTAGAAGTTTGGCTGACAATAATGTAGAGGAATATTTGGATGACAACTTCTTTGTTCATTGTATGCAACGTTTGACACAGATTCTTCTCAAGCAGGAAACGACACAAGAATATGTGTTGAAATTTCCCATATAATGAACAAAGTTGTCATCCATATATTCCTCTGCATTAAAGATTAAGAGGATCTCATATTTGGCTTGTCTTTAACAATTCCATATATTTGCCCCGAGTAAGGTAAAGATTTAAAACTTTGAGAGCTTTACCTCAAGCAAAGACAATTTTTTGCTTGTTGAATCATTAACAACTCATTATGTCAGAGCATCGTTTGATGACGAAAGAACAGTGTTTACTTTGTTATTTATCAACGAGAGATCTCGGTATTTCATTCATATGAAAATGTTATTAGCACAATTTATGAACCAGCAATAAATTCACAGGAGTATAATGATAAATGATATCACCTCATCTTATACCACACATCTTCCGCACGGATCGGGCGAGATATGCATTTACAAGAAATTCATATTCACCCTTGCAACAACTCGACGGGAAAGTTGTGACTCGATCAGCGCCCCCTGTAGGAGAAACAGAGTTACATCCTTTGCGTCAGTCCATCTCGAACTCGAAGCGAAATTTAGTTTCTTATTAATCCCTTAGTGACGTTGTGACAACAGTCATAAAAACAATGCGTGAATATAGGTCACCAAAATACTGCATAGAATAAGGCTGTATCTCTCAGTTTCTATTTAGAAATCGCATCGTTTTATTACAGATTTGTGTGCTCAATTGAAACATATCCTCGCTTTTGATTGGCCTACACCATAGCTCAATAATCAGGCTACTTCCTGACCTGTCACAACTTTCCCGTTGAGTTGTCGCAAGGGTGAATATGAATTTATTGTAAATGCATATCGCGCCCAATGCGTTCGGAAGATCAATACCACAGGGCTTGATATGGATACAATTTCTTTATAATTTGCAATACAAAGTTAAAGGGCTAGTTCTTGCCCCTTCTTCTGGTCAATAATAGAAAAAAACTGACCTTTTGTTTCATTCTTGCTCGTTTCATCAGAACATTTTGCTGAAGATTGATCCAAAAATAATATTCAATAATTTATTTGGATTATGACAACTGTTATCGTTATTGGTTGGGAAAAGATTCTAAGGAAATAAAGTCTTGTCCATTTATTTGGATTTTATTGTTATTGGTTGCAAACACTCATCCATTTGTAAGTTTGAGGTTTGTTTTCATTTCAGTGGCCACAATGGTGTGAAGTCTGCTTTCAACAGTATGAGATCTGATGTAAGTTGTAATTAGATTTAAAAAAAAATCTCATTTAAAACATGAAACTTTTCACTTGTACCATCCTGCTTTTCTGATCTGAGTACCGCTTTATAGGAGTCGTGTGAGGAGGCATTTGCACTGAAGCTTATTAATGAGATTTAAAGCTATCAGAGCACTTGATATTATACTTGGTTGATGTATGGAAATCTCAAAGACAATACCACCTGACACGACCATTTTTGTTTTTTGAAAGTTTGTGAAGAAAACAGCAATGTAGCACATTTACAATATTGTTAAATAGCAATAGTTCACTGTTTTATTTCAACTCTATTTGTTGTAGGTGATGCCACGAGTTCGTATTGGAATTGATCGTCCAGCAAACAAGGACGATGTTGTTGATTATGTTTTGGAAAGATTTGAGGATGAAGAATTCAAACTAATACGATCGGTCATTTCTGAAGCCATACAACAGTTATTCAAACACATGGGTGAAAAATCTGGTCAAGATTTAGATTTTGATACAATAACTCATGAACGGCAAAGTGTTGAGTATAGCAGTCCGAAGGAAGCTGAATTTCGATTTGGTCAAAAATCAGGATATAAAAACAAAAGGCGAGACTTTGATCGGAATGACCGAGACTTTCGTCACTGGGATAAAAGAGAATTCAAGATCAAGGACAGGAGGCAAGGTCATCGTGACCTTGATAGCAGACGCAGGGACTCAAGTTTTGAAGAAAGAAATGGACTTAGGGCTTTCAAATTTGAAGAAAATGATTTTGAATTCTCTGATGATGACTTTGAGAGGAGAAATTCCAGACAAAGAGATAAAAGAAATATGAGTCATAGAAACTCTAGAAATAATTTCCATAGAGATGATACAGAATTTGAGTATGATGAGAAAGACTTCAAACCAAGGAGAAGAAATTCTGTCTATCGAAGTGATGAATAAACTAGAATGTGATATGTTATGCAAGTACTTGTGTGAGTGTGTGACAATCTTAGAATTGTGTCAGATTTACCTCATCTCTTTTCATACAGATCGTGTGAAACTGAATTTACTCTTCAGATATTGACCTCAACTTGTTTATTGCCAATGAAGAGAAGTTACATAAACATATTAATTAAATGGAGTGGAAAAAATCCTCATTTAAATTTTTCTTCATAATTCATGTTATATTAGAAACATTACCATATATTATATATAGTTTAATATTAGAGGTGTGACGATACAGATTTTTAGCTCATCAGGACTGAAAGTCCAGATGGGCTTATGGCATGGCCCGTCGTCCGTCCGTCGTCCGTCCGTAAACTTTTGACACTTTCGACTTCTCCTCATGAACCATACACATTAAAGAGCTGAAATTTTGTGTACAGATACCTTAGCATATGGAGATTCTAATTTGTAACTTTGGTGACCCTGTGACCCCAAATAGGGTCACAGGGGTCACAACTTTTAAAACCTGTTTTCATCTTCTTCTCCAGTTCCAAAAGGACTAGAGAGTTAAAAAAAATATGTGCAGACTCCTTGGACAATGGGGATTCTAATTTGTAACTTTGGTGACCCTGTGACCCCAAATAGGGTCACAGGGGTCACAACCTTAAAAACCTATTTTCATCTTCTTCTCCAGTTCCAAAAGGAATAGAGAGTTAAAAATGACATGTGCAGACTCCTTGGACAATGGGGATTCTAATTTGTAACTTTGGTGACCCTGTGACCCCAAATAGGGTCACAGGGGTCACAACCTTAAAAACCTATTTTCATCTTCTTTTCCAGTTCCAAAAGGAATAGAGAGTTACAAATGACATGTGCAGACTCCTTGGCCAATGGGGATTCTAAATTGTAGATTTTGTGACCCCATGACCCCAAATAGGGTCACAGGGGTCACAACCTTAAAAACCTATTTTCATCATCATCTTCAGTTCCAAAAGGTCTATTAAGATGAAAGACTGCATGTAGACTCCGTGGCCAATTGGGATTCTAAACTGTAGGTTTCGTGACCCCATGACCCCAAATAGGGTCATAGGGGTCACAATCTTAAAAACCTATTTTTCTCCATTAGATGACAGTCTATGGCAAATTTATTTCTCCTTGGATATTTGAGTGTGGACTTCTTTCACTGTCTGATATTGGCGATCTAGAAAGTGTTGAATAATAATAAATCATTTGGGTAAGGAAATTTATTCCGAAATCGTTACATTTGTCTTGTAATTAGCAGCCCCGTCTAAGGACGGGGCTGCTATCAGTTTTTGTGAAGTTTCCATCGCCGCCGCCGCCGCCGCCGCACTCGTACTACTAGCTATAACTTTTGTTCACTAAGCTTTCAAGAACTCTAATTCATACCTTACTACTCATACCTAGGGGGAACGATTTTGACACGTTCACTTTCAAGGTCAAAGGTCAAGGTCACGAGATACGTATTCACTCTAAGAATTCCTTGTAAACGCGATAACTTGAAAAGTTTTTGTGCTATGAAGCTCTAACTTGGTATATATCATCCTTGGAAAAGTAAAAAACTTTGAAAAGGTTTTGGCTACAATCCGTCAAAGGTCAAGGTCACAGCAAGGTCATGACGTAAGCATGTTTTAGCGAAAATGCTTTATTTTAACTATGAACACTTTTAATCAATACATGATTGTTATACTCAATAAAAAGTGTTCAATGATTGTGTGACCTTGAAGGTCAAAGGTCAAGGTCATGAGATATGAGTTATTACAAAATGCACTAAATTTGGGTATAACTTTATCCCATTTAGCTTTTCAGAACTCATGAACATGTCTAAATGTTAATACTTCCAGGGAATCATTATGACATGTTCACTTTCAAGTTCAAAGGTCAAGGTCACGAGTTATAAAATCACCGCAAAATTCTTTGTAAAAACGGTAACTTGAAAAGTTTTTGTGCTATGAAGCTCTCACTTGGTATGTATCATCCTTGGAAAAGTAAAAAATTTTGAAAAGGTTTCGGCTACAATCCGTCAAAGGTCAAGTTCACAGCAAGGTCATGACTTAAGCATGGTTTAGCGAAAATGCTTAATTTTAACTATGATCACTTTTAATCAATACATGATTGTTATACTCAATAAAAAGTGTTCAATTATTGTGTGACCTTGAAGGTCAAAGGTCAAGGTCATGAGATATGAGTTATTGCAATTCCTTGTAAACACAATAACTTGAAAAGTTTTTGTGCTATGAAGTTTAGATTTTGTATATATTATCTCTTGAGAAGTACAAAATTTTCAAAAAGTTTTGGGTATGAACTGTCGAAGGTCAAGGTCACAGCAAGGTCAACATATATGGAGAAAATGGATTAATTTAATTTGTAACACTTTATTTCATTACAATAATGTTATACTCAATGAAATGTGTTCATTGATTATGTGACCTTGAGTGTCAAAGGTCAAGGTCACGAGAAAATTCCCAATTTGGTGAGGCCTGTAAAAGGCGGAACAGGGTAAGGCGAAACCCCAAGTTCAGGGGCTGCTCTGCTTTTGCGGTATCCCGCAAACGCTAATCTAGTTTTTTTATAGGTTTTCTTGCAATAGGTAACATCAGTTTCATTTTTAGCTCATCTGGCCTGTATAAAGCAAACTTGATATGATGCCTGATGAGCTACAGAGCCAATGGCTCTATTTTTCACGATACGATACGTATCACGGTATCTTGTGGCGATACGATTTGATACAATACACATCACAATACGCTATTTCAAGGTTTTTGTACAAAATAGACCTTTAATTTTTTATGAATCAACTGATTTTTAGGGAAAATAAGCCATGTAATAAGCAACGATATGGATCACGATACAGAGAATGTATAAACATCATGATACATGTATTGTCAGATTACATATCACGATTCATGAATACCACAATATATCGTAACACCTCTTTTTTTATATATTATTTCAGTTTTCAACTTTTCATTACGGTTATTCAAGGAAAACACAGAAACTCTAGTCAATTCTGAATTTTGTAAAATTTACCAAATGTGTTTTCTTATCAAAAGTGTGCTTTAAATGTTAAGTGTTAACAAAACCATTTACATCAACATTTCAACAAATTCTTCAAAGAAACATGTATTCTCTTTGATATGGAAAATCAAAAGAAAATAAAGACAATATATGAAAGCTTTTTATTTGTATTTTGTACACTATATAAAACTATTTGATAGGAAATATATTCAAATTCTATTAAAAATTATATTTTGTTTAAATTTAAGAGCTCAAGTCTTCATCCAATCACATCATCTGAAATTGCTGTCTGAAAGAAAATCAAAATCTTAATATTACTTTTAGGTTAATCTTTTTGGAAATTATCAATATTGCTTTAAAATTTCTGATCTCAAGATTTTGAGATGGAGGAAGGAGCTTGTTGCTTGGTGTGAGAGGCTCTACCTGCAACCCATTCTCTCCCACAGAGGCAGATCAAGTCATGAAATGTTGCTACAGCCTCTGTTCTATTACGCAGACTTTGTGGGATAGAATGGGAGATGTCTGATTGGAAGCAATCAAAGTAAGTTGTGCAATCAGCGACGCTGTTCTAAAACCATCATTTTGGCTACTGAATCATGGGAAAGGCGTCAGTGATATGAACCACCCTATTCATGCGAGAAGCGTTGTGATTTGATACAGAAATTCAAAGGGATTGTGGTGCAAATTTTTTCTACTAGGGGGAAACTGCCAGAACCCACGGATTTTGGCGTAACAGAACAGAGGCTGTATCAACATTTCATGACTTAATCTGCCTCTGTGGGGAGAGAATGCCTGCAATCTTATTGTTTAAGAAATAAGAATTTAGAGTATCCCAAACCATCATGTGTTTTGCCCTGAACAATTATAGTCAAAGCACAAGGCAGAAGGGCTTTTATTGCGAAACCGAAAATGATTTGAGGTGAAGCGTTTAGTGATTAAGGTCTCGTTATACAGTTTTTTCCCCCATAGACTCCAATGTTAAATTGCCATCGGTCATTGACTTGTCGCTCCTTTACAATTGAAGCAGAGCACTATTAACCACTAGCAGCAGTAAGATATGCATAATCCTGATTAAAAAATCAATGAAATACTATACATTGACCTTACTTCTTTTTAGCTACAGCTATTTGAAAATATACCCCATGAAATTCACACATGGAAATTCTTGGGATTTTGGACCCGGAAGCGACCAAACAGCTTCCCTTGAGTGGGTCACCTGATAATCCGCAATTGGCATAGCAATATATGACTCTTACATGTTGACAGCCAAGTTTATTAGCTAATTCTGAAAGAAAGACTTATTCTAATACCTCATATAACTGTTCTTTTAGGGGTAAAACACTGAACTCTATTTGCTCTCTGAAGTTGGAACTCTTTGGCCCCCGTTCACAATGAAAAAACTGTATAACGAGACCTAAGACATTAAATGGTTTATATTGTACGCTAGTTGTTCTTGAAAATGAGGTTGAAGTAAGAGAGCACATCCTTGATATGAAATGAGAAAAGCTATGAACAAATAGAAATTATTTTGATTCAAGTGTCCAATGTTTGCTCACTTTTGTTCATCACAGAGAAAATTGATCATAAAAATAAATATTGCGTCTGTTATAACATCAAATATTAAATAGGCATCAGGCATATGTTTTCTGTTTGTTTCTTTGTTTATGTCAGTGATGTCACTTCTAAAAGTAGAGCAAACAGAGAAATTTTGAATTTCACTTGGCAAAGAATAATGGTGATGTGAAAAGTTAAAGATGGAAGGAAGTGTTGATTATATCTTGTGAAAAAATAAAAAGATAAAAGCAAATAAAATTGCACAGACTTTTATTTCAATCCGTATGAACAAAGACATGCATTTGTGAATAAAACCAAAATTATATCATACAAAATCATGTCCAATAAACTTTCATATATACATAATAATTTAATATCCATATTTGGTCTCTTTTTACACTAACTTATTCTGAAAATCAAGATTGTAATTAATTTGTACAATTCATTGTTCAAACATAACAAGGTTTTATCTGTCCATGATTAATAAAATAACAAATACTGTAACAGCAACACTAATACAATACTTCACAGACTATAATATTCTTCAAATTAATCTCATTGCATGATTGGCGAAGCTATTTCAGGTTTTCAATAATATTCAGTAATGCTAAAAGTAGTTACATGTAAAATCATTTTAATTAGAAGATTTTCTTTCCGATCTCTCATAACTTCTTTTAACTAAAAACATCAAAATCAAAACAAGTTAATCAACCTCTTTGAATAAGATAAAGGATTGGAATGAAGTCAACAGAGTTTTGATTGAAATATATCACAGATCAGACGAAATAGACATGCATATCACAGGTGAAGTCCTTGCTTTGAACATGACTAAAAATTGGTGTAAAGTTCAGATTTCACTGAGAAATGTACATGCAATTGACACTCAATTCTTGAAAAGAACATTGCCAAAAAATACAACTCACTTTTATGCAAATAAATTCTAAGGTTAGATATTTCAAGAATTGTGAGTAAATTTGGCTTTGGTCATTTATTTCAAGAATAGGCTATTGAGCAAGCAAATGACACTGCTTCACTATTGTGAAGATAGATGTGTTCAGATGTTTTAGAAAGTGAGTTAATTTCAATAGGCTTTACTGGTCAGTCTCTTGGAGGTTGCAATTGGTCCGAGAGTAGGGGGGCTCTTAGGCTTGTCCAGTGAGTGCAGTTCCTGCATGACCACATGCTGAGTGGACACTGGTACCCTGGTCAGGAGCTGGTCAGCGTAGAACATCGCCTGAAATAAACAGAGACTGAAGTGAAAAGAGGATGGCATGAATGAATTTTATCTTTCTTTTTTTATTTTTAAACAGTGAGAGTTCAGGAAACGGATGGTCAGCGTAGAACATGGCCTGAAATAGACAGAGACTATAGTGAAAAGAGGATGGAGCATATGAATTTGATCCTTCTTGGCGAATCTTTTCACACAGTGAGTGCTCAGGAAAACAATGAACTTATATTTATTGATAAGCATAAAAAAAAAAATGTTCAAGTACTTAATGTGTACTCAGCAAAATAAGAAAAGGCCCACCCAAATTTTCAATATTCAGATATTCCATAGTTTATATAGGAAAATTCAGTGGCAATACACTTTTGTGAGAAGAATATAACTAACATGGTTCAGTCTGCAAAAGAAGATATTGGGGACATTTGTATGATCTTACCCAAAGTTAATGTATCAACCTACCTTGGGTGCACTGACAGTTTGAATGCCAACCGATCGTGTGAGAACTTTGCGGAGAGCTCCGAGCCTTGTTGTGGCGGAGAGGACTCTCATCTTGTCAAGGCTGGTGGGGATGTGCTGTTTAGGACGGGGAATCAAACCCAGATCTCCCAGGTTGTAGTGAGGCAGAGTCCCACCAGTGTTAGAGATCGGGGACAGTGGTAACGTTCTGTAACAGCATGCATTGAATACAATTTAAGTGATTACCGGTAGTTTGAATGCAATGTTAAATGGCCATGACAGGATGATCTTTAGCACTTTGAAATCAACATTCAAGCCACTGCATTCGATTTAGTTTTCTGAAATGTTGATAATTTTCTTACAGCATTACAGCCTTTTTTCTATTCAGATGCTTGTGCCAGTCAATTCTGAGTGACTAATCAAAGCAACTCATTAAAGCATCCCAATCTCTTTCCTAAAAAACTTATCAAGTACAGTCAAGTATCCCTACCCCTTGCGGATGCCCTTCCCACTGCCAGGTATCTTGCTGGCACTCCTCTCCCGCTCCTCGAACTGTTTGCCGAGCTCCCCGGGAGGAGGTCCGACCCCTACCGCCGCGGCACTGTTGAGGAGCACGAGGAGTTGTTCTAGCATCTGGTCTCTCCTCTCTATCTCGTTCAACACATCCTCCTCATCATCCATGTCACTCGGTTCTGTCTTCTGTCGATCATCACATAGAAGAATGTTTTCATATTTAAAATATCATATGAGATGCTGAATTTGGTGTCATTCAGATACAGTAGAACACTCGGATATTGTGTACAAATTTTCAAGTCCCGTCCACCCGATATAACGAACTTAATTCTTTGGTCCCCTTGGAATTCGTTATATCTGAGTTCTACTGTATTCATCACGATAAATAAATGGTCTTATGATTTGTTTACTTTTGGTGTTAAAATTTGATTTGTTGATTTGATTTAGGAAAATATTGCAATACAGTATTGATATATTGCGAGGTATCGCAATGACAAAATCAGGGCAATACACAGCTTATGATTGCTTTTATAGATTAGATATGACATCAGATATGTTGATTCATGATAGAAGATTTGGTAGACATACCCTGTATAAATATGACAAGATAGAACAGTAACAATTTGAGTTAACTACGGTTACAAAACAAACACATGAGATTTGCTTACATCTGTTTTCAGTGCATATCTAAATTGTCAATTTCACTACAAATGAATCATCTTACTGTCTCAGGGAACGAACGTTACGCTAACTCCACTAATCTGTACCCTGGGCCAAGAAGTTAGATTCGCTCGCGCGGCCCGACTTGGGATGTAGCCAATCAAAATTATAATTTTCTCGCCAAATTCTCGATAAAATTTGAATGACAAAATGATTTAATTGACTATATCCAAAGTCGGGCCGCGCAAGCGAATCTAGCTTCTGAGCCCAGGGTTTAGTGGAGTTAGCGTAGCGGTCGTCCCCTGAGACAGGATGACTTGTCACTTAAATCTCGATTTGACAACAGCAAAAACAAGATATCCTTGACAAATGTGGTAAGTGATGAAGACAACTATAGATACTAACCCTGAGAGCTGCCTTCAGTGCATAAGCTGTATCATGGAGGACTCGGTCTATCTTGGCCTTGTCTTTCCTCTCCTTGGTGAGACTCAGCGTCATCTCTTTGACCTTCTCATCCAGCTGGTCCTTCTCCTCAAACAGTTGCTGGTTCTCCTCCCGGGTCGAGTCGACCTGCTGTTGGAGGAGGTCAGCCTCGGCCTCGCGTTCCCGATAGTCGTCCTCACGCAATTCAAACTCTGCAATCATGGCCTCCTGGTTCCTACACTTGTCAGTGAACATTCGGATCATCTGGAAATGGTTGGTAAAAGCAGTGTATGAAATAAGCCTGAGAAGTTACCAGCCCGAAAAAATGATTTTGATTAATTTCATGGTCAAATTCACCAAAAACATTAAAAAGTTACCAGCCCAGACCAGAAGTTACCCGTTTCGGGCTGTCGGACAGGCCTTATTTCATACACTGGTAAAAGAGTTAAGTTTTTTAAGTAAAAAGTCTTACATCCTTCACAATTCAATCTTTAAAAGGCATTCCTTGAGGCATTGACATTGAATATGACAAATCTTCAGCAAAAGGTCAATGAGAAATGTTTCCAAGTCAAA
Organism: Steromphala cineraria; assembly: GCA_916613615.1. Lineage (NCBI taxonomy): Eukaryota > Metazoa > Mollusca > Gastropoda > Trochida > Trochidae > Steromphala > Steromphala cineraria. Next base: position 22,356,403 of record OU744735.1, on the reverse strand, counting down.
TAAATGTTAAAACCATGACGTTGTATGGGATGATCTGTCAAAGACAAGCTGAGGATAGGGATTCAATGACTTTCAAATGATAAATTATATGGCCAAACTGATTACAACCGAACACATTTAAATGATTCATATGATTTACAGATGGGTTTTCAACAATGACAACAAAATTAAAAAAGGTCAATCTTTAGCATTATACAGTAGAACTTGGATATATAACGAACTCCAGGGGACCAAAGAATTTAGTTATCCGGTGTTCGCTATACGCATATAATTTAAATGACATTTTATAGGGACGGGACTTGAATTTTGTTTTCGCTATATCCGATTGTTCGCTATATCCGAGTTCGCTATATCCGCGTTCTACTGTATTAATCTCAAATGAAGAAAATGTTCTGACTCGCTCCAAAAACAAAAATATTTCTATGATCTAAATTTTCAATATTTACAAATAATCATACAAAGAGATTCCAAAGCAAAGAATATGAGCATCATGAAATTTAAGACCTCTTCTCAAATGATCTTATAGACCTGATAAATCTTTAAAAAATAGAGTAAATCTTACCTTTTGATTACTGTGGTTCTTCTTGAGCAGCTCCTTCTCGTTTGTTTCCAGCATCTCAATCTGCTGTTTCTGTTTCTTCTCTCGTTGACGCAGCTCGTCATTTTCCTGAATCAGCTCCATTGTCTTGTCTGACATCTTGGCTAACTGAGCGTTGATGGAAACGTTCTCTCGTATTGTTCTCTTTGTAGTCTCTGCCATCTGCTTGTTGGAAACTTTCCTGAATTCTGCAGCAACTTGGTTCACCCGTAATATCATTTCCTTCTTTAGTCTGGAGAAAATATGAAAAGAATTGGATAAAAAACATCTCCTTGTCATATGGTATTGCTCAATCCTTTGCTTGACTTCAGCTAGAAACTGTATCAACGGATGTTTAATTTCTATGGTGTAACAATAACTTTTAGTTTTTTTATTCTAAAAAATTATGTGAGAAGCCATAAAATGGATAACCATTATGTCAACATTTTCTAATCACACCACAACTTGATGTGTTTGTAGTAATTTTGTCATTCAAGGACTGTCCTAATTTTAGACATGTCAATTCCATTTGATGAAGATTCTTTTTCTGTCCATCCTCTTAAAAAGCAAACTGACATCGAGACAGATTTAACCTTATCTTATCTTACGTGAAGGGTGAAGAAGGATTAAAATTCTGCAAAAAAGGAGGTCATAAATGTCATTCATGCCCATCCAAAGAGATGACAATTACAGAATCTTTCTCATTGCACAGTACCACAAATAAAAACTTGGATTAACAGTGAATGAAAAATACCTGTCTTTATCTATGACAGCTTTCCGTTCCAGATTGTAGATGACTTCATTGTGTTCTCGTTCTTTCTTCGCTAACTCTTCCTCCATCTCAGCAAACTTCCTCATCAAATCTTCCTTCTGAACTTTGAACTCTTCCAGTGATGCCAGTTTGCCACCTGTAGACAAAATAATGAAATAATAAACAAAATGCTCATAATAATAATCACACAAAAGTATAAATTTAAATAAGAGTATAAAATGCAGTCAAAATTCAAATCTTGCACTTACAATAACCAAACATGAGTATGAATTATACCTAAATCATATTTGAATAAGGCACAAAAAGTTGCTGAATTGATAACTGCTCAACCATTCAGGCTGATCAAATTTTACAAAAGATAACCAATTTATGAGATTGGCCAATTTTAAATAAATTTTTAGCTACAATATGTTTTACACAAAAGCAAAGGATTCTTGATCGTAATGACTATGTAATCATTTATATGAAATAAGACTTTTGGCATTGAAAATCATTTAAATGCAACACTAACCGTCACACAAGATTTCCTCCACACTTTTAACATCATATGATTAATGTCCACAAAACCTTAAGTACAAATGTTTTCTGATTTAGATTTTTTTTCACAAAATGAATAATAACGAAATCAACTTGCCCAGAATCATATTCTCTGATGTAAGCTGATCCTTCATTTCCTGGTATTCGTTCTTCAGAGACTGAAGTTGACTTTCGTACGCTTCCTTTTCTGCATCCTTGGCTTGTTGTAGTCCGATAAACCGGTCATTCAAGTCGGCCAGTTCATCAGCTGATAAGAGATTGGTTGAAACATATTTTATTCTTTAAAGAAGAGGAATGGGCACAAGTTGTCCAACTTAAAAAAGCCCTCTCCAGAATCAGAAGTGTGGAAAGAGATATTAATACAAACAATAACTTACCTGTGAACCACAAACATATCACATAACCTTTATCACATTTTCCTCTTTCTTTTAATTATTCACTACTTTGCATTTGTCAAGGTATAGATATGAAATAAAATAAAATTACTGTAAAATTTAGAAATTCTCTTGATATGTAAAATCAATCATGTAACTTAGTCCAAAATGAGAGGTTAAGATTTTTATCACTGAGAAAGAAATAAAAAAATAAATTACTAAAAATAACATTTACAGATAGCAATGGAAACTGCTTGTAATATGTTATCAAACAAATATAAACTTTGAAAATGTAAAGGTTGAAAATAAATCCTCGAAATGACTTGAATTCATTTCATGGCCTCATGTATGAAATAACAGATTAATAGTCTTCAAACTGAGGGAAAACAACTTTTTAAAAGTTTGCTACAGCACCTCAGTATATTTTTGCTTAAAAGTATGTTAAATTAAATTACCGGTAAGCATCAACTAACAAGATAATAGTCTTCAAACACTTTTTCTCATGTTTTATCTAACTGTTCAGTATCCTTTTGCTGGAAGCAGGTTAAATCAATTAAGCATCAACTAAGCCTCTTTACATTATAAGATGACAAGTTTATCATTAGAACTTACACTTTTTCTCGACCTGTTGCTTCCAGAAGGACACAATCTCCCTCTTGTCTGTGTCCATCTGGTCAAACTTGTCATGGAACTGAGCATTTCCAACTTCGAGTTCATCACACTTCTTTTGATACCTGGAAAAATGTTCATTAAACAAAAAATTGACTACATTCTCACACAACAACCCTTTTATACCATGAAGATTTTCACATCATCACAATTCATAATTGATAAAGCCTGCCCTCAAACTCACCAATAACTTTAAACTGAAAGCCATGTGCCCTAAAATGTTTCCTCAGATTTAAGTTGGACAAAAGATTCAGATACATTCAACTGATATAGATTTCTTCCAACATGCACCGAGGTCTGGTATTATATACACATGCTAAGTGTCCATTGCATATTATCCTCTTGGTGCATTGCTTTTAACAATTCAAGGGATATCTAACAAAATGCATTACAAGTTAACCTTTTTTTAAATATAAAAACACATTAATGGAAATAAGCATCTTTTACAGCAACTCATTAGGTTTTCTTACTGAACACTATTGAGCAATCTGACTATTGTTTCAGTTCCTGGAACAGCTTTGATATAATACGAAACGCAAGATTCTAATGAACATTATAGGAAAATATTTAGAAAAAGTAAAATGGTTATGACACACATAATCCAAATATCAAATCAAATAGTGTTATTGTTTTTTATCCACTTTCAGCTACCAAACCTTTTCCAATTGTATGAGATTTATAATAACCAAACAGTGTGCGATAGTCTTTTGAAGTCATGAACATGTATAAGCTTAGCTGCTTTATCTCTACTTACTCTGCGCATTTAGAACAATTGTCCATATTGCCACTAGATCTACACTAAAGCTGTGAGGAAACAAGATTAGAAGGCAGGCGTTGAATATTTAATTTCTCTCCCCATTGATTGCAGACAAGCCTGCATGTATCGTGACCATCCAATGATAATAAATATTTAATCAGCGTTGCTCTTAATAACAATTCCAAACACCAAACAAGGTCTGATGAATTTGAGCAGGAAACTCTCTATTTAAGGTAATTATCTCATACTTTCATTATCTTGCATTCAGTTTGATGATGACAATCATTATTTATCAATAATTATTATTAATTAGGAACCTTTAACATATACTTTTGCTGTTTGTTCTGATATTCAACCATATGTTATTTTCATAAATGTATTCATGCATGTGTGACAGGGTGAGGTCTACTACTTCCTACTGGTTTCGTCTGGAGGGATATCTCTTTGGCCGAACAGGTAGAGCATAGGACTCTCAACCCGGAGGTCCTGGTTCGAATCCCGCGTGGACATGAAAATATTGGATTTTCTTTCCTGTTACATCTGGCGCCCAACATGGGGCCGGGACTATTCCTTAATGTCACTGAACACCTTTAAGTCCTTTTCAGGTTTGTAAAGCCTTCATAGGCATATCTCCCGAAAGTTTGACTCGAGGACAGGTCACTTTGTGGAGGGGGTGAATGTGACAGGGTGAGGTCTACTACTTCCTACTGGCTTCAGCTGGAGGGATAATTCTTTGGCTGAATAGGTAGGGCGTAGGACTCTCAACCCGGAGGTTCTGGGTTCAATTCCATGTGGACATGAAAATATTGGATTTTCTTTCCTTCTACACATGTACAATGACATATAATGCCTGAACAAATGATAGATAATGATAAGAAATACCATTATGAACGTCATTATCCCATGATTTAAATTGATTTATGCATCAAACATTGATTGACAATATAAATTCAAGCTTGTTTTTAACATTGACACCTGGATATTATCTATCTATGCCTTTCTCATCTGCCGCAGAAACATAATAAATCATATTTCTTTTCTTTGAAATTATTTCGAAAATAGACTGTCACAAGAAAAGGATCTCTGTACATGTTATTTGTTGTTGTCATGTGTCATAATATTGTTCAGATATGAAATACAATCACAATTCATCAGTGGATAAGATTACAAACCTGACAAGACGATTTTCGAGATCCCTGATTTGGATGAGGTAAAATTCCTTTGACAGTTCATTTAACTGTTCAGTGGAAACTTTAGCTGGTGATCCGCGACCGGATTTCTTCCCACTTTTCTTCCCCTTCTTCTTACCACTCTTCTTCTTTTTAGGCGGCATGTTTGTTTTTATTTATATATCAAAATGTAATAAATCTTCCTTTTCAAATTAGGAAAGAAAAACACTGGTATATATCCGTGTGTCGGGTCAGCGACATAAATTATTGTGATCAACTCACAAACAAGGATCAGCCGTCCGCCATCTTTGTTGCCATAACTAGCGACTCCATTGCCATGGTAACTGGCTTTTATTTATCCCATTTTTACATTTCCATAATCACAAATTCGATATTTTTTAATACAAAATACAACAGTGTAAATCAACTGAAAAAAAGATACTTTATAAAAGTAATTCATTTTCAAATTTGTACGACAGGTCACGTGACAGACAAAATGGTCGCCAAACCAAAGTGGCGAAAAATTCTCTATGAAGACCAACGAGTTCCTGATAACTATGTTGATTCTTCTTTCTTAGATGAGTTGAAAAAGAATCGTAAGATCTTTATCAAACGATTTCGATTTAGAAAACATATAGTAATCAAAAGACACATGTGACATGATCCACCCGACATTTTGACTAACTTGGGGAACTCTGTTTTAAACAAGTTCAAGGGGGTCTCCAACTTTAATTTTTCACTTCCAGTGTTTTATTATCGAGGCCTCGAGAGGGTCGTAAATCTCGATCAGCGCGCTGCCTACTCTGCGCTATTTTAACTGCGCATCAACCTAGTCCAGCATGGTATGGGGAACCAGCGGTTTCGTAGATAAAAATGTTCGTAGAGATCGAACTTTTTTAGGGAAAAAAGCTTCGTAGAGGTCTTCAAATTTTCATTTAATATTGTGAATATATATTATATACTTTGATGTAATATTTACAAAGTATCTACTCAGGTTATTTATACAAGACATTACATCGATCGTCGATTCATCGATACATTGGATGTACAATTTACAATGATAATTTATTGCTTATATGAACTTATTTCACAATTTGTCACTCTATACGAAACTGTTTTTCATTACTAATCTGTAAAAATCCCATCTACGAACCCGTTTCCTCTACGAATAAACCTACACAAAGGTATGGTTGCTTCTCTTTCATCTTACCATAATTTTGTACGAAAATATTGAAGGGGGGGGGGGGGGAGTATTTACTTAACTCGTATGAACAAGAAAAAAACATACCTGCTAGAAGTATCCATGTTTATGATCCGCTGCATTTGTTAACATCATACATGATCCATCAAGGTTTAACATGTAGTGATGGAGGGGAGTCCTATGAAATAAATTTACATTTTTTTTTTCTTTTCATTGGTCGGATATTATTCTTCAATATCATTGGTTAACATTTTGTCTGCAGAAAGGTGCCAGGACAATTGGTGGTCACTGCCATGTACGAATACGTTAGTCACTAGTCTAGACATTCGGTCTGCAGTAAGATACCAAGACAGTCGGCGGTCACTGTTATGTACAAATTCGTTGGTCACTAGGCCAGACAATCTGTCGCCTGTTGTGATGACAAGCTAGTTAGTGCCCGGACAGTTATGTCACTGTTTACGTCATACGACTAGACATTTCACACTTTCATTGCTATAGATACACAACGTATAAAATGACAGGTGTCCGGTCGTCATAAAAGAAAATTACAGAGATAGATAAGGTGGTACTAACGAGATGTATATTTTATCAACGTATTGGGTGTGATTACAGTGATTACAAATATCAGCGATGTATTTTATTATCCTCACAATTAAACAAGTAAAAATAAACCTGTTTATTTCACTGCCTGAAATCCGAGGAGACATTACTGTTTATGATACCTGTTAAAGAAAGATGATAAATATTTGATCTATTTGAAACATTTAGACAAAGATTAAATCTTAACTCAATTTAACAACAGCAACGCACATTCATAAAAAAAATCTTTATGAAAGGTTATAATCGGAAAAAAGTCCTCGGAAAAAAAGTCCTATTTGTAAAAACCAAAGATTTTGATTAATAAGTTTATTTACATGTACTTTGTATATGATTCAACATACATTTATGATATCGTGATATTTGTGACATTTCTGAATCACATTAATATTTCAACAAAACATCAACAAATTTATCATTTTTGAACCAATCGATGGTTCGCCAGGCACTTGGGTGGTGGTGCCCAACCAAGTTGAAGAACTTGGTGTTCCACCCTTCGCAAACATTGTTAGTTCTCGCATCTCCTGATAGAGTAGCCTTCTTTGATTAACTCAGCTAAACTCACATGACAATGCAGAACTGCTTTGATCCAGTCAGCTAAAATCACACATTCAAGTCGTTGAGTTCTTCAATACAATTACAAGCTCTCAATTTTAATCCTAAATTAGTTATCGTAACATCCTTCATGGCTAAATCTAATAATTTAATCCATGTATTTAAAGTCATTATACATAAACACTTCATACTTTCTTAACAATATCAATTGCAATGATTACTTTGTCAGTTAAAACAAACATAGTTTTCAATTATTAATACTCAAGGATGCATTTTTTACAAAAATTTTGATGTCAAGATCAATGTAATCTGTTTTTACGATAAAAGGACTTTTTCCTGAGGACTTTTTTTTCTGGTACTTTTTTTCCGAGGACTTTTTTACCTATAATCTTATAATCAACCTTTTATCCTCAATCCACGTCGGCGACATCACCGTAAGGTGAAAGAAGACGTTAAACTCCAACCCAACAACAACATTTTATCCTCAACGGACATTTTTCATCGATTTGGCATGTGATATTGAACTCTAAAATTTGTCCATTACCTCATGAAACTCACGAAGATATATGAGTAAATGTTTTAATTTTTGGTACGTAATAAGTTTGCAGATGTTACTGGGTATGCCTAGTATTGAAGTTTGATTTGACATAAGGATGATTTTATTCGGCAACTATCTATCTGACTATCTTGGAAAACAGTAACATTTAACTATTACACCAATTTATCAACAAAATTAATAGACTCTCTTGACTTAACTTTGATTTATTTTTTATCTGAGGCTGCAGCAATAAAAATTAGAACATTGCCGTAGGAAAAAAGCTATTTATTCTGTTATCTTAAAATAAACTACACAATTGAACGGGTGCACTCACATGTAAGAAGAGGATTCTGCCAGTTCAAAACAAGTATATTTTGTTGAAGTTATTCAAGACCGATTATTATTCTAAAATGAGTGATCTCTTTAAAAACTATTTTTCAAATTGTTACCTATGTACGGATTGTGTTCATCGATATGATGTTATTATCCGCAAATTATCTTTGTTTTTTGAAGGACACGCATTTGAATAAGCCTATTGGTTTTTTGCGTATCCTATTTCATGTATGATTAACCTTACTTTTTTTCCTGTTACTTTTTTTCCGATCACCTTAACATGCATATATATGTTTAAACCAACGTATTCAATACTGTACTGTTGTGATGTTATTTAAGCATAAATGAAGATTGTATAAAAAATTTTGGTTATAAAACTATACTATACAGAATTTAAAAATCTGAAGCTACACGACAATGAGTGTTAATTTTGTTTCATCTGATAAAACATAATGATTGTTCAATTCTATTCCGCTGGGTCATTTTAGATTCAAAAACATTTCTCTAAGACAAAACAGCTCATTGCTCGATAGATTCAGATTCAGATTCTTTTATTACCTTTATCTTTACAGATAATTGGGGTACATAACAATAACGGTATTAAATAGGGATAGGAACAAGATAATGATTCAGCCAATCAACGACCGCATGTCATAAAGGTGAATTCGTTTGGCCGGCGCCCAGTCCGTGTCACGTGACCTCTTTCCTCGGCTATGGCATTACGTAACTGCTGGTCAATCAGGTGTGAAAGCCTCAAAGTACTAGTTCCCCTTTAACATACACACAGCTGGAACTTGCCAAAGTCAGGGCACTGAGCTGTGTTGGGTGAGGGAGATGTGGGTCAGAACACTTAAGGCAATACATGTTTCGTTTAACCTTTTAATGACTGGAAAGTGAAATGTTATTTAATCTTTACATGCACAAAATAGTTGCAATAGATATGTACAGTACTGCAGTATATATAGATAAATCAATAGGTTTTTAATTCTGAGTGTTTAGTCTGAAATTCAAATATCCACTTTGTTACATGTATAATTATTAATGTACAAACTTTATTGTGTTTTCAGTTTATACAAGAAAATATGAGTATTTGCCAATGGTTTTTGAGTCTGGCGTCATAACTCAACACCTAAGCAGGTAATGCATGTTACTTTGATTTACACGATAAACAAATTCATTAATATAGAAAAAAAAGAGTTGATATAACAACTGGATTCCTCATCAATATTAACACAACATGCATAAAGCTTTTAATAATAAACTTATTCAAACTTTCTCAAACTTTCAAAATACTTCAAAAAGATATTGATTTATCATAATCATATAAATCAAGCATTTCTTCTAATCATGAAATTAAGAAATAATTTCATATTATGATCAATATCATAGTTACAAAGTTTTTGAATTTTAATGATAAGATGAACCCATGTAATTTTATTTTCAAGCGTATGCCTCTTCGTCATTGTGTTTGTCTATATGGATGAAAAGCGACTCTCCGCCCAGTGTTTGTGTGCTGTCTCCACTTGTATCACCGTCCTTGGTTATCTCCTGAATGATCTTATAGATGGAGGGGAAGCAAGAAAACAGTCTAAACGCACAAGTCAGTGTCTCTTTTATCAGTGTATAAAAAAAGGCCCTGGTTGGTTTTGGTCCGGGCTTGTATCATTTTGAGGTTTTTCTTAAATTCTACTATTATTATTGACAAAATAACTTTTTTGGACTAGCTACATTTCAAGCTTATTTCTTACACATATTAACATTTGTGATAGAATAGGTTAATTATCAGTAAGAATTTAATTTGTGTTTCCTTTCGTGTAATCCTTTCTTTAAGTTTGGAGTATCATACTGTAAACTGTCATCTGCACAAAGTGTTTATCCAGTAACCCCTATTGTTGATTATAAGATGCGGACAAAGGGTCTTTTTAAAAAATTTCTACAATTGTTAGGTTTCATATAAAACAAATTGAATCATTAAATTGAGTTATTGTTTTAAGCCGCTTGGGCAATATTTCAGCCATTAGTGGTGTGAAATCCTTAAAGAGCCACTCCATGAGTTGTCAGGGGTCATATATGCCGAACTTAACCAATAATGTAACCTGATCGAGAAGTATCAATTGTTGAAGGAAAGTATCATGTTAAAGCTAATCGAAGTTGTATATTGACAACAGGAAGGTTTGAATTCACGATTGTGATCAAAAACTGGACATTGATGCGCCAAACATAATTTTGGAAACACATCTAAATCAGTCAGAAACGAGTTGATCATGTTTGATAGGTTACATAACTAGTTGGCCGTGAATTTGTCCTATGCAAATAAATATGACTGTTTAAGAATTACATTGAAAACAAGTCCTTTATCATATACCGGTAATTGGCATTTGGTATTGAATATGGGATATATTTCAAATTAATATAATGAATTATGCCATTTACGTTGTATCAAAGCAAAACATTATGTGATGAAAATCACGGAGTGGCTCTTCAATGAAGTCAAGCTGTTATTGATAATCGAGGAACTATGCCAGTTGGTTTACATTCTGTGAAGTCATGTCGCATTATTATTTTAAAAAAGTATTAATTTGATTTTCTTCATATGTAGAAAAATATATTTATTTGATGTAAGGAACCATGTTATTTGTTTAATAAAATCTTGCTGGTGACTCTATCAGGAATGTATTGTTACAATGCTATTGTAATTTACTTATGTCATGTCACAGACCCAGTGAAGCGTACATATTACAAAAATATTAAATATCAAATATCAAATGCACAAATTACAAAGTGCTGTTGCTCCAGAAGTATTGTTTTCCTCAAAAGCTTTTTTCTTTATGTACATATATTGCTTATTTCATTATTTTGTATTTTCAGGATGGGATGATCTAAAGACAGCTGTACTGTTCTCAGGATTTAGTTTTGGATTATCTCCAGTGTTGGTATCACTGACTGAGACTGTGAGCACTGATACAATATACGCTATGACCACTGTGATGCTGCTAGCAAACCTGTTCTTCCATGATTACGGAGCTAGCGCAGCAATGTAAGTGTTTATGGAATATTTATTGCATGGACTTCGATAGAATAACTATCAACTGTTGTGAAGGCCTGCTGGTCTAGTGGTTTTATTATTTTTTAGCCTCAAATAAGAAATAATCTTGTTATGTTCAAATGTTATTTCAAATTTTAGGTTAAATGACTCATCAATTACATTTTCACATCGTTATTTGAAATGCATTATCATAGACATGCTACAAGTATTCCACTGTGATTAAGAAATATTTTATATTTTTCTAACCCATTCTCCATAAGTGAAAAGAAGGGTACAAAACACATAGAAAACCAAGCAATTGACAACTTCAAGAGTTTAATTGAAACGTTTTGTCACCCGTGAGGGCGGTTTCTTCTTTGTCTGAATTTACAATTTTACAATTACAATTAAACCCCCAAAGTTGTCAACCACTTGGTTTTCTATGTTTTTGGTAACCGTACCCCCTTTCTTTTCTCTTTTATTAATGTTTAAACACATTATCGTGGCTACCTGTATCCTTTAGTGAATTCAGTTTGTTACCTCCTCTAGCCTATCGTTTACAATATTACCCCAGTTTTCAGATTTCTCCATAAGTGAGTCAGGAGTATAACAAGCAAAGTGGCAATGTTTTTCCTAAGGTTTTTTTAGATCATTACTATTGTAAAGAGTTCGATCTGTTTTTGATAATTCCTTGTTTAAATCATTGACAACGAAATACCAAATTTTATCAGTGGAAATAAACTTTAATATCAGTTACTATTGATTTCCCTTTATTACAACTGTCTGTAAAATCAAAATTTATAGGTTTTGTTTTCAGCAATTTTAGATAAAATTGCTAAGGTCAGATATATTGGATATTTTCAGAAGTGTGTAGAGCTATGCATCATTTTGTTTCTATATTGCAATATACCATACAAAGTATCCTTATATGTCACTAAAATGACTGATACCAACAATGTCATGACGTCATCAAACAATGCTCTGAAGTATTAGGATGTGTTGATGACATCATAATATTGTTGGAGGCAAAGATTAAATTTGGAGCTGACTCAATGTAAGCAGATTTGGGTGAAAATGCAAATATTTGATCGAATGACAATGCATATTTATTACATCTCATGAAGTACCAGTTGAAAATTATATTCTGTCTGAAGATCTTGATTCAGTGTCTAGCTGAAATATGAAAGTGTTTTCTTTTAGTAATTCCGGTTCATTAGTATGTAACCTGTGAAGATATTGTGTATTGTGTATATTTCAGGGTGTCAGGAACTCTATCTTTGAGTGCGGCCACATTTGCATCTGTGTGTCTTGCGTCACGGCTCAACACAACATGGCATGCATTTGCAACCATCATCTTTTCATTTCAACTCTTCGCTCTTTGGCCTGTTCTTCGGAGAAAGTTGAAGGTACCTTGTAATTCAGTGAATTAGTTTCAAATAATCGATCATATTTTTATCAAGAAGTTGATGACAAATCACATAAAGCTGCCATCCCTATATGTATTGTGGCAAGTACAGACATCAGTTCAAATAGCCAATACCAGTGACGGATCTTAAAATCATCTAGAAATCATTTAAATAAACCTAAAATGGGTTATTGTCAAGGGTTAGCCCACCCCTTCAAAGGGGTTAGGCCCAGGTTTCAACATTCTCAGATCGGCCACTATCTGAAAAAGGCTTTTTGTATCAGGAGGTTGTGAACCATTGTTTTATCATGTTTACTGCTATCCTGCTTTTCAACTTGACCTGATTGGTTCCCAAATTACTTTTTTCTGCACTATAGTGTTAACAGAACATGTACCAATGTGGGCTGTCATCAGACCATGTGGAGGAGAAACAACCAAATTATTTTGTATTCCAAGGGGCAATATTTTAACTCTTTGCCTTATTGAGATTAAAGTATAAAAGCCTGTCTTCTGCTACAGACTAATGCCCCCAACTCCCAGCTAGTGCTGACCAGTGTCCTGGGGGCGGGGGCCTTCCTCCTCCTGCTGACCATCACCCTGGCCGGAGCGGTCATCTTCATCCTCGTCCACTTCTTCATCACCTTCATCTGTCCTTACTGGCTGACCAGGCTCCAGCCTTATAAGAAGTGAGTTGACCATTGTTACTTGTCCTCTTTTATCCTTTGCATTTGTTAAAGTAAAAGACTCTGTTTTGCAAGGCAAGTTTTTTGCACCTACGGCAAATTGTTTATCACTACATTGATTCAATGTACTCCCCTGCTACAAATTTTCAAGCATTCTATCCATCCATTCTACACCATTGACAATAAAAGAAGCAATAACTTAAATTTTCAAAAAATTGCATGTTCATTCTGTTCAAAATAAGTTCATGATCATTGAAAGTAGTTCATTATAGTCATTAAGGTAGTTTGGATTGATCATTGGAAAGATGATAGGGTTTAAATGCAATTTTGTCTGTTTTTTCCTCTCAGTCAAAACTTTGAAGATGATTCCCATCCAAGTCCTAAATCCTTTGAACTCCAGCATCATCTGTATACATCATATAATTTAAAAAATATCTGAAACATCAATACTGACTTTGAACTACTGATTTATAAGTTATTTTGAATTTTCATTCATATTTCTCTCTATATTTTCATTTAAAAAGAACAATTAGACAAAGGTATTTTATTTTACAAGATTAAATTTGAGATGACATCGATGATTGTGTATTGGACATCCGGTGTAAACATTGACTCGCTTGACTTGTTGGGTTGGCAGATACCCCTCACATAAAAAAACTGCCTTATACATTAAAATATACAGTAGTACACGACTGATAAACAATCATCAACAGGGTTTTAGACGACTCAACTTCCCTGAGTATTTGATACAGAAAATGTCTGGAAGACCCCCAATAAATGTTTAAATGGGTCCGCTGTGATGCTTTCTCATGCAAACATGTTTCTTTTGATAAACCAGATTTTAGTATGATTTTCATGACAAGGTGTTATTAGAAACATCTAGACTTAACATTTTGTCCATGAAAAAAAGAGTTCTTTACTAAATTTATTATTTTTATTTTTATTTATTAGAAATGAAAAGGAGCCCTGAACTATACTAAACTAAAGCTGAGGCATCTAGACTTGCCAATATTTTCTAGACTTAAGAAGGCTCCTATTTTTGCTTTAGGGTCTGGATAACAGACAAGAAACATCATTAACCATTTTTATGTGAACCTTTTATTTAGTGTTAACGTCCATTGTATTTTTGGATGACTCCTAAAATCTGAAATAGATTCTAAATATATGAAATCCTTGTCCTTGGGACTCTCAATTGTGATTGACTTTGTAAAACCCTGCATCAAACAGGGTTTTTAGCACGTTTATGAGCATCGCATAAAAACACTAATCCTCTTTTGAATCTCCTTGTTTCAGTAATATTTATGGTCCGTGGGACGAAGCAGTTATACAGAAAGAAGATAGAAGCCATGTATCATGATCTGTTGGAATTTTTTAAGATAAAAATTGTTGAATGTAAAAATTTAAGGATGCAGAAAGTGCCCATGTGGTTAAAGTTAATCATGTTTGATCATTCACAGAATATCTGCTATATTTCAAAATGCTTTGAAAAAGTTCAAAATGTGAGTTAATGAATTTTGATTTATGTTTTGAAACTTATGGATGCGGAAAGTACCTTTGTGTTTGAAGTTACTTTACAAAATGGTCATACACAGAATATCTGTTATGTTTCAAAATCCTTTGAAAAACAAGGTTTTTAACAAAAATCAAAATGTTCCGATTTAATGATCCTGAACTTTAATAAATTTAATGTTTTTAAATTTATGGATTTAAATTTTAAATAGAAAGCAGAATGTACTTTTACATGCTTCAAAGTGCAGGTTTGTATGTTTACTCGGAAGAGAGCTGAGATCAAGTGAATGATTTGAAATTTAATGCTTGGGCAATATTTCAGCAATTAGCAGATAAGTTGAGATTGACAATATGATCTATTTAATAACATTTTGAGCATCAATTGTTGTGATTAACTTTTTACCATCATTAGTATTTAAATGGCCATTTGTCTTGTTTTTCTTTATTCTCTTAACTTTTATTGAGAGAAATGTATATTGTTATTTGATTCAAGTATGTAATGGACACACACTTGTTTTGAGTTATTATGTATATCTGAGAATGGTTCTTATTATGGAATCTCACTCTGTATTTTTATATAAAACTTAATTAAAAAAAACCCACTGCTTTGTTTTAATTATTGACAATGTTTTGTCTTGTAGAATAGAGAAAGATTAAACAATGCATAGCTTACGTTCGCAGATACTTGTTATCAGATTTAGATCATTTAAAGTTATATTTTCAATAATGTGAATTTGATTTAAAACAGTTAGGAAACCATTCTCTGAATTTCTATCTTGAATAATTTGAATAATCCACCTGTTTGTTTTCATTTACAAAGATAAATTAAAAATGATAAAAAGCATATTTTTTATTCATAAAACAATTTTTATTTTATAAAAACAAAATTTGGTAGCAATGATAACTGATTATACACTTTTCAAATTATATAAATATAATCAAATTTTTGGAATAGCAAAAGCAATACAGTAAATAGCACATCTCAAAGAGCAAACATTTATACAAATATTTATTATATGTTTGTGTAAAATAATCTAAATTGTACGTTTCTCAAATAAGATATATAAAACCCCTGTCCATTAAACAGACAAATAATATTTTCTTAAGTGATAAAGTATACATTATAAGTATTGTTTTGAATCCAAATGTATCTATTTTCCTTTACAAAACTGCTTATTGCCACAACATATACATGTATACAATTCTGTAGTTTTCTTGATGCTTGAAATAGAATAAACAAGATTGAAAAGGAAAAAAAAGAAAGCAGAAAATATATTATATTTATCTTATCAAATGCATATCACAGAGCAAACTTTACAAATAAATAATGTTTAACCATGATGATATTTACAAGCTCACATGAATATATATGAATGATGATATATACAGTGTATGAGACATTGGTAATGTTTAAATATGCGTAAAAAATATAATCTTCAACCTTCAGGTAATGATGCGTTTTGCCATGGAACCATTCGTGTTTATTTCTTAAGCAATTACCCTGGAAACATGGCTCTAAATGAAATCAAAAATTTATTTTTCAATTTTTACACAAATTTCATCTGTAAATCCTTCAAAACAAAATAGAGGTTAACCAAAGTTTAAGATTAAACACAGATTTTCTCGAGAATGTAGTCCACATTGGCAGCAACCCATTCATTGAAGGAAAGTAGCTTTGGGTTAACTTTCTTTGTGGCTGCCACATTGTATTTCTGGTCAACTCTGCAGATGAAGTAGAACATATTGGCCCAGTCTCGAATGCCAGGGTAGTTGAACGTCTTGTACTCGCTCACACTCACCTGGCAAAAGAAGATTCGTAAAATCACTATAATATATCCTGCTGAAATAGAAGCACTCATAAAATATCTGCATATTGATTTACCTGAGTTCTATAAAGTTTTGAACTCGCCAAGTATATCTTGTGTAAAAAGAACATTGGCAAAATAATTATTTGATATTGTTATAGAGAGGAAGTAATAGGATTTATACTGATAGAGTTAAACATATTCGCCTCAAATCGCTATATGGCTGAAAGTCTTGAACTTCTTGAAACTGATCTTGTAAAAAGGAGATTCGTAAAAATACTTTCAGATATGCTTTTAGTTGAAGGACTCATTAACCATCTTCTATACCTAAATACTTGACACTGATAAACAGAAAAGAAGAATAGTAGACCTACCGGTAATTATTGTTTGATAATATGGTTATAATAGTCTATTGTAAAATATATATATAAACACAGATAGATTTAAACATTGACTCAGTCTCAAATCCAAGGGTAGTTGAAAGTCTTTTACTCACTAACTCTGGAGGACAAAAATATTCGTAACAGAAAATTCTGTATAAGAATCTTTATAACTTAAAAGCCGGTACTGTAGATTAAAAGATCAAAGCAGTATTTTGCGAGGTAAGCAAGGCTTTTGATCGAGTTTGGCACAGGGGTATTGTATATAAACATTAAAGCATATGGTTTAAATGGTAACAGGAAATTTTGTTAAGGAAGCACTCATAAAATACCTGCAATAGAGGATTTCATATCTCCGTACAGTAGAGTTAACATTTGGAATATTATTCCGCGGAACAAAGCCGATTTTCAGCCGACTAGGCTATATAAATCACTAAAACGCATACTTTTTCATTGTTATTTCTACCTGTTTCTCCTTGAAGATTTTGTTAGGTAGTCCTGTAGTGAGAATCCCAGCAATCTCTTTGATCGTCAGTTTGTCACCACAGATACTGACTGTCTTGTTGAGGTACTGATCACGACGTAGGAATATCTGCCGAACTACTTCTCCCACATCCTCCACAGCAACCATGTCTAGAGGGGCCTGGCCGATTGGGAGACCTGGTGTATGAAGATATTTGATTTTTGGTGGTAATTTGGCTATATATTGAAACTCAATCTCTTCCTATAGATGTAAAGGAACTCATGTTATCCCTTTTAACCTCTGTTTCAAGAAGGTCATATTTCTTGACTTCTACCAAGAACCTTTGTGGTAAAATTTGCAATTTGATTATCGTTTATCATTATATTCTATCCCCTGAAATACTGACTTACGTCTTCAACCTTCTGATAAGGTAATGTTATAGTAACCCTCCCTAGGCCCTAGGTTTTGACACTGTTCTTCTTATTTTAGTCCTTTTATGAGATAAAGTATACAAGTTTAGTTAAACTCACAGATTCTGTACTCATCGGGATCGACTTGGTACGGCTTAAAGAGCCCAAGGAAATCTTCATAAAAACAAGGCACCATTATACAAGTTAGTGGAAGATGCTTTTGCAGCATGTAATTTCCTATTTCAGCTTTTGCGTCAAAGTGACGGACGTCAATGCTCAACATGCGTTTTGCGTGCAACTGAGTGCTGAAAACCACGTGCTTCACACCCGCCATTGCGCATGCGTCAGCTATCAGACGACCAGTTCTGAATTCATTTTCTTTGCAAGAAGGATCGTTGAAATCTGTGTAAGTAACAATGAAGCAAGCATGTACGTCTTCTAGTACTGTTTTAATACTGTGAACGTCGTTAAGATTGCACTGGTAGTATTCCATTCCATCTGGTAATGATTCTTCAGTCTTTTGGCAATGGACGTCACGCGATATCAATCTGACCCGGAAGCTAGGGTCATCTGACAAAGCCTTTACGACAGATCGACCTTGGGGTCCATTCCCGCCAAACACGGCAATGGTCATTGGTTCGCACATCGTGCTCTGAAACATTAGGTCAAGGTCAATGAAAATGATCATGTGAGGTCAAGGATAATACATGTCACAATCTGATACAAAATTTACGATATGAATTAATGAAAAGTAACCAAAAATATCCAAAAGCAATGGAACGGTATATGCACGGAAAATTCTGTCATAAACTGCTAGATAATGACGTATCATATAAACGACTTATTTTACTAACAAATTGCCGTCTTTCTTAATTTTCTTTGCTCATTAAAAATATATTGTTGCCTTATTTGAGTTTCAAGTATATGATTATATTGGAATCCCACCTGACAAGTGAAACATAACCAAAACTTAACAGTAGTGCAATAATAAACACAATCCTCAGTTATAATGCAAGACGTATTGCTGGTAGCAGGGTGTATACAATGCCTTGATATTATGATTAGACGTGGCTAACAATGTCTCAATGTATAGGACCATATTGGAAAGATTAGTGTAAATTCCTCGGTCACCATGCTTCAATGCTTGTCAATATGGTGTCGGGGTTGTCAATCTGGTGAACAGTTGTTGAGAAAGAAATTTATTAAAGGTCCACTACGAGTAATGAATATTATTATATTATCTTTTTAATTTAATCTATCTTTTCAATTCAAATTTGAATACACATTCGGTTTCGAAAACGATTTTCAACAATGATACAACCTAACATAATGAATGGTTAAAGTCATATACTCACATGAGAGTAATTTCCTCTTTATATTCATAGGATGTAAAAAACACTAGAAACAGAAAGATATATTTCATCAATTCCCATGCAATACAAGGATACAATGTGAGGATCGCAAAGATGAAGGTCCTCTAGCATTATCAACGGTTACGGGAAGCAAACCCATTGATCAGTTAGAAACAAAGTACATAATGCAACTTAATCGATTTCATCCTTAAAGGGGCAGTAGCACGTTTTTAGGGGGAATATAAGGTGATGTCACGAAAATGAAAATAAATGGTTCCAATCTTTAGACAATGTATAAAAACTAAATGGAGCAGTAATAAATCAAATATACAATGTAAAGTTAAGCCATGCGATTCCTTTTCTTTCACAAAATGAATTAAAGGTGTTCACACAAAAATGGCTGCCAATGGATTTTATGTGAATCCTCATACTTTGTTCTCTGACTACGGATGATTTGTTCGTGTTATGAGATTTATGATACTATCAAAGTAATACATTTAGCATTAACTTATAGTTATCAGTGAAAAATTGAAAATATAATATTGTCAAAAAACGTGCTAGTGCCCCTTTAAAGGGACAGTAGCACGTTTTTAGGGGGAATATAAAGTGCTGTCAGGAAAATGAAAATTAATGGTTCCAATTGATAGACAATGTATTTAAACTAAATGGAGCAGTAATAATTCAAATATATAACGTAATCTTTAGCCATGCGATTCCTTTTTTCTTACACAAAATGAATTAAAGGTGTTCACACAAAATGTCCGCCAATGGATTTTATGTGAATCCTCATACTTTGTACTCTGACTATGGATGATTGGCTTGTGTAATGAGATTTTTGACACGGTCAAAATAATACTTTTAGCATTAACTTAGAAATCAGTGAAAAATATAAAACATAAAATTATTTTAAAAAACTGCTACTGTCCCTTAATGAATCAGTGTGACAGATAACGTGAGAAGTTATACGCCAAGTAACCTTTTCGGGAGAAAACATTCTCTCAACAGAACGACATATTCATGTTGATTACTTCATACAGAGAGACACCTGTGAAATGAGTGTTGAAATGAACAACACCGTACGGTCAATCGAAGCATATCGATTGAAATGTCATTTGTTAACGAGGTAGGGGTCTTATGACAGAAATCTCTCAGTGTAGGTGAATAGAAATAGAATATGCGATTGTGATTTGTTCTTACTCTTATACCAACACTGGTTGTATAAAAGAATACGGAACTAATGAATGAACTACTAAACTCATGCATACAACGAATATACGAATAGGACCAACCGTTGTTATTGACGAATATACAGTCAGAATGTCTAAACAATAACCTGACATATGTAAGCAATAAACCTGAAATATCCAAATAAGTAACCTGAAATGTTTAAATAATTAACCTGAAAGATCTAAATAATTAACTTTAATATCTAAATGATTAACCTGAAAGATCTAAATAATTAACTTGAAATATCTAAATAATTAACCTGAAAGATCTAAATAATTAACCCGAAATATCTAAATAATCTAAACAATTAGCCTGAAATATCTAAACAATTAACCTGAAATATCTAAACGATTAACCCGAAATATCTAAACAATTATCCTGAACTTTATAAACCTCAACATTCTAGTACTTGCGGTGAAGCATTTAGGACAAAAAGCCCCGATCGATTTTTCTGAAATATCAATTATTGCTGACTTACCTCTTATCATGCATAATATAAGATTGTTTTGCGTTTGAATGTCAATAACAAATACTTAAATTCATCAGTAGTTTCTCCCCAAGAATATTACTAGGTAAAATTACAGGACAATGTTGTGTAAAATTTTCAGCATTCATTTCAAGTTTTCATATACTTTTAATAATTTTGCATATAGGAGATTTTTATTTGAAAAACATCAGTCAAGAAGTAACCTTGTAAAACATTAAATGCTGTAAGAGATTTTCTGTATAAATAGGCCTAATCGAAAGTGTATGAATCTCGAAGCTCATAACTTTGATTAAGTGGTTAGGTTATTGAACCACGTGATTTATTGGTAGTGATCTGCATACGTATGTAAGATTATCAAGTTCCATTGTGGTCGTGCAAACGTCGTTATATGTCATGGATTACTGATATTAAAACATTAACGGTTACATTACAACCGGGCTATGTTTGAAAAAGGCTTCGGGATAGTTCAATCTCATTGAAATCAAATCAGATGTTTCATATTATGATGTTTTCTGTCACTAATTTGAGTAACAACAGTAACAACATAATATAAAAAAGAAAGAGAATGAATGATTTGATTTCAATGAGATTGTGGGATAGTACCACATGCGATTTGTGTCATTAATACAAATGAAAATGTTATCGGAATAGATATGCCAAATAGATTTAAATGGAAACACAATACGGTTAATCAATAAGAATGAAAACATATTGACTAACAAGAGAACATTTAACTCGTAGATTCAGACTTTTACATTAAATTTATAAAAACAAACGAAAAGTGGATGGGGTAGTCGATCAACCCTGTATCACCCCTCTGGATCCCTTAAAGGGGCAGGAGCATGTTTTTTTGATAATTTTATATTTTAATTTTCACTTATACTTGTAAATAATGCTAAATGTATTATTTTGATAGTGTCAAAAATCTCCGCACAGCAATCATCCATCGTCAGAGGACAAAGTATGAAAATTCACATAAAATGCATTGGCGGCCATTTTGTGTGAACACCTTTAATTCATTTTGTGTAAGAAAAAGGAATAGCATGGCTAAACTTTACGTTATATATTTGAATTATTACTGCTTCATTTCATTTAAATACATTGTCTTTCAATTGGAACCATTAATTTTCATTTTCCTGACATTATCTTATATTCCCCCTAAAAACGTGCTACTGCCCCTTTAAGGACTATCATATTTTACGTATAGCACAAGACAATTAAAAACTATTTGAAATATCCACTTGATACGTAGGCTAAACTACTATACCACGCACGAAGGGATACGTTAACCTAGCATATATCAGTGAAATAACCGTTTGATACTTTTGATAATCTAAACTTCGGTTTATATGCGAATGATTTAGGCATGCTGGGCAAAGCAAAACAAATCAGTACACCGGCCTATATCCAGTAAACTAATAAAAAAAGACATTTAATTCACACATCAAGCACAACAATCAAGCCTTTTCAAGAACAATATTTCAAAACATCTCATATGGTAAAATTCCATCAAACGCTGCACGTTAAAACAAATACCAACGCCAGGTAATGTCGATGTATATAAGCTTGATAAATAGCAGAACAACTTGAAAAGAACACTTACTTAATTCCTTGTATAACCCTCACCCTGTTTAGTTGGGCTCTAGCAACGCCGAAGTCGGCTATTGCGCATGTCATCAAAAACCTCTTTAATTGTTTACCGCAGACACCCGAGCGATAGTGCGGGTTTGAACTTGCCTTTGTTGGTATATATTAATCTGTCATTGTCAACAGATAACACATATAGAGTTATCTCCCTTTGGAAATGGAGAGGCGTAAAATATCTCTGAAGTCTAGGCTAATGGCAGAAAACTGTTATAGCAATTTGGGAACTAGTCAAGTCAAGTCGTTTATTCGTATGAAGGCCATCTGTCCATATACAAGGTTATATACATTTTCAACACAAATGAACACATATGAAACAAAATTGCATAATGAAAAAAATGATAATATTGATCTACATATCTTTTTAATATATACCTAACTATTGATAGTGCTTTGTCTTAATTCAAAACTCATATACAAATATTTACATAGACCATTAAGTAATTCCGAAAGATGAAGATGAAGATGATAGTAACTGATTGAATTTGTGAAAGGATGGATTTATATAATAAGGCTGTGGTACATAACGGATTCTTATAACATTCACATATCAATATGAAATGGAACTCATCCTCGACGCCTTTATTGCACATAGGAGATATACAGCCATTATAATTTGTTCCAAGCCACCGCCTCATTTACTTTTAATATTGATATACCTGCTCTAATCCTTACAAAAATATTTATCTGTTTTTATTCGTAGGCAATATAAGATATTTCTCTGGTACAACTATAGATCGTATAGATTTGTAATCAATCGGTTAAGTTTATTTCTGCTTGGCGATTGAACTTTGAACAAGAACTTGAATATACAAAAAAAAACCAACAACAAAAAACCAACAAAAAACCGTAAACTGCATGCGATGTAGAATGGAATGATTAAACAAAGAGAAATAAAAGGTGCAATGTTGAAATCGTTGACAACTTGATTTTGAAACTAAGACAAACAATATATTGTAAGACATTTCTTTCAGTTTTGCAAAAAAATATGCAAGCCAAGAATATATTTCATCATTTCAGCCCTAAAAATAATGTTTTCCGTGGAGGGTGACAAAGGGAGATATTAGTTTAAACTTGGTGTTGTGCGACGAGCCGAAGGCTCTTATGTTCAATAGGTAAGGGCCATGTCAAAAGTCAGCCCTCAAAGGTCATGAGTCAGCTTCACAAGAATGATGTTGTTTGAAAACATGCATCATTAGTTGCGTCAGCTCTTCCGCCTAGCTCTATGAACAGTTCCTGAAGCATAATTAACACCCTAACCCTGCATGACAAACTGTAAGTGAATTCTTGCATTTCAAATACATGTTCGTCTCAATGCGTTCTACTAACACGCAATCCAAGACGCTAATTTCATGCTTTTCATGGTATAACAAAATTATCGCCTCGTTTAAAGGGGCAGTAGCACGTTTTTTTCAAATTTTATATTTTCAATTTTTCCCTGATAATTGAATGTTAATGCTAAATGTATTTCTTTGATAGTGTGAAAAATCTCATTACACAAGCCAATCATCCATAGTCAGAGAACAAATTATAAGGATTCACAGAAAATCCATTGGCGGCCATTTTTGTGTGAACACCTTTAATTCATTTTGTGTAGAAAAAGGAATCGCATGGCTAAACTTTACGTTATATATTTGAATTATTACTGCTCCATTTAGTTTAAATACATTGTCTTTCGATTGGAACCATTAATTTTCATTTTCGTGACATCACCTTATATTCCCCCTAAAAACGTGCTACTGCCCCTTTAAGAGAGTGATATGTAATAGTTACGAGGTTTTCAAGTTAGATTAACCCTGTCGCCCGTAAATCATGAACGCCGAGGCCGTTGTGCCGAGGTTCAATGAATCACGTGCACGCGGGTTTATCTAACTTTAACCCGAGATCGATGTCGGTAACTATTTGACACTCTAGCACAGCGCTATATCATTCCAATTTCAACATGAAATCAGTTTTGATAATGCGACTAATGCATTTCTTTCTGGTGTTTAGAAGGTGAAACACTGACATTGGAGAAACAATGTCCATTTCAAGTAGCTGACATTGTCATGAGCCTCTCCTGCTGCACGTGCAATCCGTGCGGGACCGTACAAGCTACCATATTAAATTGTATGCCCATTTTTGATATAACCACAATTTACAGAAAACGTAATTTAATATGCATAAAATCATTTGGAACCAATGATTTATTTTATAAATTATCAATATATCAAGAATTATTCACAGTAATATTTCTTCTTATGAAAAACTTAAAGCTTAATCATGAGGTCATGAAAAACATCCTGTATTTCAAATGGCCTCCGTGGTCTGATGGTTTACTACCTGGGCTTAACCCGTGTTTCGAGTGCAAACTTTGTAAATGCAAAGAGTCGATAAATTTTTTTACATTAACCATCCTAAGACCCCCATCTTCATATTTCTGCATTAAATTAACGCGTTTTATCTTGTCCCGTTTACCATTCCAAATAAAATTGAAAAATAAGGTATTCAAGTTTGTAATAAAATCTTTAGGTGGATTTGGTAGAGAAGAAATTATATGAACAATAGTAGATAAAGCCAATGTTTTGATAACAGTTATTTTCCCTATCAAAGTTAAATTTCGTTTTCCCCAATTTAAAAGAATTCTCTTTATGTTATCTAGTCTTTTTTTAGTGTTTATCACCCAGAGGTTTTCTAGGTCAGCATTAAGTTTTATTCCCAGAACATCAAAATTATCAGTATGCCAATCAAGTTTAAGATCATGGGATAGAGTTATATTGCTTCCAGCCATAGACCCAATCCAAACTGCTTTTGTTTTATCCATATTTATTTTGAGACCTGACATTTTATAAAATTTCATGAGAGTTGTCATTGCTTCATTTAAAGAGGCTTCCGAACCATCTAGAAATAATTCTGTGTCATCAGCGTATTGTCCGATGATATGTTCAATTTCGTTTAGAACAATGCCTTTTATGTTTTCGTTATCTCTTATCATTGTTCCAAGTATCTCAGCGACAAACAAGAACAAATATGGGGAAATCGGATCGCCTTGCCTACATCCTCTTCCATTTTCAAAAAACTTTGATAGGTGTCCGTTTTGAATGATACATGATGAAGCATTTGATACTAGAATCTTTACCCATTTCTGAATGTTATTCCCAAAACCGAATTTATCTAAAACCATCATCATAAATTTTTTGGAGACGGTATCGAAAGCTTTTTCGAAATCAATCAGGATTAATAAACCTTTTTTCTTTTGTAATTTAGTTTCGAACATGATGTCGTAAAGAAGTCGAATATTTTCTGTTATACATCTTCCTGGGATGAAACCTGTTTGGTTTTCGTGAATGAGAATATCAAGTGTCGATTTTAGTCGGTTAGTTATACAAGTGCTTATTATTTTATACAAAACGTTTAGGAGGGAGATAGGGCGCCAGTTTTTGAGAAATCGTCTATCTTTACCTGGTTTAGGAATACATGTAATCACTCCTCTATTCATTGTCGTTGTAAGAGTGTCTTGGGTAAAAGTTTCTTTAACATAGCGATAAACCCAGAACTTAAGATTTTTCCAAAAAAACTTAAAGAATTCTATGGGAAACCCATCTAGCCCAGGACTCTTATTGTTTTTCATCGATTTAACAGCAAGTGATAATTCTTCCAAACTAATATCGCGTTCTAATTCATCTGACTGGTCTTTGCTCAAGGAAGGAGTGGTGATATTTTGTAAAGTAGTTTTAGTGTCATCATCTGTGCTATCGTTTGATTTATAAAGTTTTTCGTAAAACATCATCTGTTCATTGATAATCGTTTGTCCATCTGTTATTTCATTACCATTGTCGATAATTAGTGAATTAATAAGTTTGTTTGTGTAATTTCTGTTCTCCAAATGACAAAAGTAATTTGTAGGTTTCTCCCCTTCTTCATACCATTGGATTCTATTACGAATTTGTATTCCTTTCATTTCTTCTTCTTTCATTTTTTCCATTTCGATTTTATCTTTAGATAGACTTGAGAGAAGTGTTTCATCAATATTTTGAAAATCATTTCTTATTTTATCTTCTAAACGGCATATATTTTCTTCTAATTCCTTATATTTCTTATTCCTGGACTTTTTCAGGTATGACGAATATGAGATAGATTTACCTCTGACTTTCATTAAGAATGTTTCAAAAAATAACATATCATTGATTGTTAATCGTAAATTAGCATCACCTATCTTGTCTATTTCATCATCCTTATACTTAGGGTCTGCGTATTCATGTTTTATATCATTAAGCGTTTCGGTTACTAATGCCATATATTCCTCATGTCTTAACAATAATGTGTTAAACTTCCAATAACCGCGTCCCTTTTCCTTACCCTTTTGTGTGGACAGAGATAGAGTTACAGCCGAGTGGTCACTTTTATAGCCGGGTATGATGGATGTATTGGAACTTATATTGAAAAGGTCTTCTGTGACTAAGAAAAAGTCAAGCCTAGCTTGTTGTCGAGGATTTCTTGTTTAAAGAGATACCTATTAAAATCAAACTATCGCCTAGCTGGCTTTCCTATTGATCATATCCTCATGTTAGGGGCGAATATTAACAAACAATACAACCCTTTAAACCCGTTTTGGAAAGATGCACTTGATGCTTGGCAAAGATACATAAAAGGACATAATGTGAATGAACATAACATAAACGAAATACGCATGCAACCGCTCTGGTTAAATCATCATTGTTACAATTCAAATTTGATTATCAATAATTGGCTCAAAGAAGGAATAATCCATGTTAAAGATATTTGCCAAGGTTCTGGTTTTATTACATTTGCAGAGCTCAAAACAAAATTTAATGTTAAGGGCACGGTACTTGATCTAAACCGTGTCATCCTAAGCATTCCCAAAAAATGGAAAGATGCCATCCAAACATCTGATCCCTCAGCCATAAGCAATTTGCCTATACATTCCCCTTGGACTGATCTTATCAAACCTTTTAAAGGTTCAAGATTTTTTTACGATAACCTATGTGATGCTTCATGTAAGTTTCCAACAGTATGTAACAAATGGGAAGATGAACTTAATGACGATATCAATTGGAAGACAGTATTTTTGAAATATAGACAATCAACCAAAGATACAAAACTTTTGGAATTCCAATACAAGTTTATCCATAGAGCTATATATACTAAACGAGAGTTGTTAAAAATGAAACTAGTTGATAGTGACATATGTTCAACATGTGGTTTGAGTGAGAATATTTATCATGTATACATTGAATGTCCAACTGTTAAAACTTTCTGGAACGAATTCACTCAATTTGTCAATAGAGTTTTAAGTACAACATTTGCATTTTCCGACCAAGACATACTTTTCTGTGCGAATAGTAACCACTTGTTGAACCATATGATACTATTAGCGAAACGACATATTTTTGTTATGAATATTAAAGGTTTGAAACCAAGTTTTACATTATATAAATGCATTTTGAAGGATGTTCTTATCATCGAAAAATATATTGCTAGAAAAAATGTCAATATGAATTGTTTTGAGAGAAAATGGAACATCCTTGAGGATTTCATCTAATGCTTTTGATCACATTTGATACCAATGTACAGCCTTTTTGTTACTTACTTCCCAACACTGATTGTAAAAATGTATGCCGTTGCCATTGTTCATCCAGTTATCTTATTACTATCTCACTGTTCATTACCAAACATACTTGATTGTATCCAAATGAAGTGAATAAAAAAACTTTCAAAAAAAAAACTTTGTAAATGCCTTGTATTGTAAAATTGCAATGTTAGTAAGTGTATTTGATTTGCAAAGCAGAGTTTGAACTTAAAATAATTTCGGATAGCATCCTTCACCTTCTAACCTGAGGTACAAAAGAAACGTGTTAAAATAGGGATTCTTTAACTAGTAAATATGGATGCTGTAAGTTGAATTCGCAATGACATAGTTGAAACCTTAAAACTTTAATTCAGCAATTGCCCATTCTCTCCCCGCAGAGGCAGATCAAGTCAAGTTCATTTAGCCTCTGTTCTATTACGCCGATCTTGTGGGATAGAATGGGAGATGCCTGATTGGAGACAATCAAAATTAGTTGTGCAATCAGCGACGCTGTTTTTAAATCAACATTTTGGATACTGAAACAAGGCAAAGGCATTGTGATATGAACCATCCTTTCCATGCGAGAAGCCTTGTCATTTGATAAAGAAATTCAAAAGTATTGTGATGAAAGTTTTTTCCGCCAGGGGAAACTGCCGGAACCCACGGATTCGGCGTAATAGAACAGAGGCTAAATCAACTTGACTTGATCTGCCTCTGTGGGGAGAGAATGCAATTGCCAAGCATTTCTGTGAACATTGTAAAAAGATCACGTGACCTTGGTGCTATTGCTGGGTCACGTGACGCAAAACTTTTATCTCTGCCATAAGGACACTTGGTCAACCCCTTAGTTAAAAAGCGGTTAAAACAATATAAAAGCAAAAATATCGTGATTCTCCTCTGAAAACGTATAAAAGAAAGCAACAACTACCCTTATTACAAGAATCGTCATTGTTCATTTATTTATATTGATAACATTATGCGGCAAAACCGAAAGGTTGTGAAGACTTACAACAACCCAGAAACACAAAGACTGTTGTTTTGTCACTGCATGAAGCCTGGTATATCTGTTACGTTAGATGTTGCTTCCTAGATGTTGCAAATGTTGCTTCTAAGTGACGTCATGGATAGTACACATCAACGGTCGGCATGTTGTGATGTTCTCGTGCTCTTGGAGTGCATGGTCTCTTCGACTGTCCAAAATATAGTCATTTGTCACCAAACATTGATACATGGTCAATTCCATTCCATTTAAGAACAGCGAGATTGGCAGGTTTTCAAGAGATTAAACTGCGATTGTTAAGCTCTTAAGACTTGTTACCGATTGCATGACTCACAGATGACGTGTTAGACGCTATGCAAACCTTCCCGTTTAGGGACAAGATGCAAAGCATTTTAAGGAGATAAACCTAGTGTGTTTGAAAATGTTATACTGGATTGATAGCGAGTAAAAGTTTAAATTGAAACCGAACGCACAGAGGACGTTCAATCCAAAATTGATCACGTTTGATTTTCCAGGAGAACTAATAATAATGTAATAATAATAGGCTATTTATATTGCGCATGTGTCCATGTTAGTGCCATGCTCAAAGCGCACAATAAACAGAGTTCCCTGGTCAGTATATACACTATTTACAGTTCATTGAAGGGATTATTGAGTATCACTAGGGAAAGCAGATTTGTACAGGTGGGTCTTGAGTTGGCTTCTAAATGAGGAGAGTTCAGTGCAAAGGCGGAGATTTTCAGGTAATTTATTCCACTCAACAGCAGCTGAGTAGGAGAAGGTACGGCGTCCATGTAAATTTGATCGTACTTTTGGAACTGTCAGGAGATTTTGATGTTGAGACCTCAGCAGCCGGGAAGGTACATACGGACTGAGTAAACTGGAGAGGTACACAGGAGCAGAGCCAGTGAGGCAGCGAAACACAATGCATAACAACTTGAACAAAACACGTTGTTCTACTGGTAGCCAGTGGAGGGATTGGAGAACAGTATCTAGTATTCATCATATTCATGGTAGAATGACAGGTGACTTAATTTGACGTTTGAATTTTTTCGTTACACAGGGCAGTTTTGAAGGAATGACACACCGGTTGCACATACCTGGTACAAAAGTAACACATTGTATAACTTAAATCAGATTATTACGTAAAAATCATTTCAACGAACGCCCGGAGAGCAAAAAGTTTGACCCCTGCTTACTTTAGATAAATAAAGTGAAAGGTTTGTTGATCCCACTTTAATCTGATTGGTTGCTTGTTTTCAGAAAAGGTGGATTAATAAGAATAATTTTGTTTCAACTTCTATCGTTGTTCGCTCTTTAATCAGAATGTTAACAAATCGTGGTAAAGTTTCTTTTGGACGGCAGTTTATAAATTGCTACCACAATGACAATTTATCTTTACTTTTCCTTTCAATAACACACTTTTGCAAACTCATAAATACCGAAAAACTGAATATCAGTTAAAATCATATAAAACTATGAAAATTAAAACGTAAGCTATTGTTTTTGCTGTAATTGGAAGAAAACATTTTTTTACCTTTACAAAATCAACACACCTGTAGGTGTCAGTCTCAATGTAGATCCAGGTATAACAGGTGATGACACCGTACACCGCATTTAGTTCATATTTACGTGACAAAATATAATGCACAAGATGACAGCGTGAATCCAGGTAAATTGAACATTTACACACCTGAAATTAATCATTTGAACCCCATTATAAAAGACCGCGGCTAATACCGGAACATCAGTCGGACTGGCCTACACCGAAAATGAAGACTCTTATCATATTTCTGTCCGTTTTGGGCGTGAGTGCTGCCTTCTTTGCGGTGAGTAGGCGCTTTGCACAACTCTTTCTGAATTCTAATTTCATCAATTTCAAAATGTTCTTCTGCTTTTCTGAAAACTAATTTTACTTTTTTGAAAACTAATTTTATTTTTTTGAAAACAAATTTGTTTTCTTCTGAAAACTAAACTAAAACGTTTTATGATTAAATGGACAGTCCTATCGGGTTATATATTGAGGAAACAAAATTCAAGGGAATGTTTCAGTTTATACATGTAATGTTATTAGTACATGATTATAACACCATCAAGTTAAAACATGTTACTGGTGGTGTCAGTTTTGTTTGTATATATTTGACAATTTAAAAAAAAGAGGGGGCATAAGCGAATTCTGTTCCAACAAAAAATACCCCGACAAGATTGCCCCTTTAACTTGCTTTAAAAACGTTATTTGATTGTACAAAGTAAGGACGGGAACCGCGTTGTAAATAGGGAATCTTAAAAGTATTGATAAACATGGCACAGTTGTAACAGAGGAAAGGAGGAAAAACTATAGCTAGAGTAACCTCTCTGGGAAAAGCATTACGCTTCTAAGTAGTTTTCATGACGTTAAGTTCGTCTCTACAGTAAAGACGCGGATAAGTCTGACGCCTTAAAGGGGCAGTAGCACGTTCTATTTCTAAAGTTTATTTCTTCACAATTTTCCCAATAAGTATTAGTTCAGGACAAAATAGTGTATCAATTTCTCAATACTCAACCATATTTTCGCATTTGTAGAAGACACTTCAAAGGTCAAGCAAAATCGGATTGCGGTCATATTTTTATCACCAAATTTAAATTATTTTAGGTACGGAAAGGAACAGAACATTGCAAGATCGATGTAAAGCTGCTAGGTTTGATTTTGAAAAAATATCTCGCAATTGGTATTCGAGTTTATGAAACGACTGTGACACCTAAAAACGGGCTACTGTCCCGGAAAAGGAAAGGCATATTCTTGTTAAGAAACGAAGTTTATATTATTCGCGTTTCCTTTTCATATGGTTAGTCGAAGGCTAAAAGCACTACAAGCAAACCCAGGTACCCATCAAAAAGCACAACCAGTTACCCATCAAAAAGCACAACCAGTTACCCATCAAAAGGCACAACTAGTTACCCGTCTGGAAGCACAACCAGTTACCCAATCCACAGAGGGCGCAGATGTAAGTAACATCGAAACGACTAAATGTCCTAAATCAACTATAAACAGATTTTCCACTCTAAATGACTTTATTTTCATTTTGGTTACAATCAAATTTTTCCTGCTATCTGATTCGGCCTCATGCTTTAACTATAATAGTTCAGGGCAAAACAATACTTTATTGCAAAACACATGATGGTTAGGGCTACTCTATTTCTTAAATAAAGGTCAATATCTTATCTATTTAGCTAGGAAAACAATATTGACCGATGACGATCAATATTGCTTTTCTCGGGTCTTCAAGAATAGGTCTTGATCCCATCGTAATGTTCCTAATATTCTATGGAAGTTCAATTCGCGATATTTCCCAAATTAAATACATGTATTATGGTTACTGAGACGTAAATCTCTAGACTTTTATTTCGGAATAAGATGATTTAGCATCTGTACGGATTTCTAAGAAAACTTACTAGGTATGAGATGCAGCCTTTCTCACAAATCGTAGCATCCTGTCTCAGGGTACGAACGTTACGCTAACTCCACTAATCTGTACAGATTAGTGGGCGTAACGTTCGTACCCTGGAACAGGATGAAATCGTAGAAGTGAGAAGGCCACATTTAGTGAACCAATTGTAGGCATTAGAACCAATATCTGACTCCATTATCTAGAGTTAAAACAGTTTTACAATGCACTAGGGATAATTGTGATGAATATTTTTATGTACAGCCACATGCAGCGGCTGCGCATGTCTGAATGAAAACTGCATATCCGACTATTCCAAAGCTGAAGGGTTGGCAGAGGTTTGCAAGTAAGTTATTCTTTAATTCACTACAGTAAAAGGCACCGTTCCACGAATTCTGTATTTGTTTAATCATTCCAGATTAAATATAATCTGATAAACAATTTAATTTTTAACATGTCAACGCATTGTGGTTATTTATTTTATGATGATTATGATGATGATGGTTGTGATGATAATAATGATTTTGATGATTATGATGATGATGATGATGATGATGATAATGGAATGATGCTGATGATGATAATGGTAATTGGATGATGATTTAGATTATATTGATAATGGGATGATGATGATGATGATGATGATAATAATGGGATGATAATGATGATGATAAAGAAATAATGATTATAATGATGATAATGAGATGAGGATGACAATGATAATGATGAGGCTAATTGGATGATGATTAAGATCATATTGATAATGGGATGATGATGATGATGATGGTAATGGGATGATAATGATGATGATTATAGTGATTATAGTGATGATGATGATGATGATGGTGGTAATAGAATGAGGATTAAAATGATGTTGTTAATGGGACGATGATAATGAGTATTATTATTATGTTTCTTATTTTATCATAAATAGTTGTTGCTGATATTATCATAAATATTATTCTCCAGTGTCTCCATGACAGCCTTCTACTGCAAGAATGAGTACATGCATCAAGGCCACTGTCTGGTAACAATGCCATCTTTCACTTCTCTGAGGAATACACTGTTGGACGCCTGTGGGCCTTATGGTGACTATTTTTATTTTCTTATTGGGCACAAGTACATTGATTTCATAAGATAAATGGGTTTACAACTTTAACATTTCAAATAAAAAAAAATCAGCTGTAAGCACACACATTTCCTCCAGCAAAATGCACATATGTTAAGATTATTGTATGAGTTACAGTGTCATATGACGTTTGAAAAGGGTATGTAATTTCTGCGAGTTATGTTGGAAAAACACATCCTGTCTCAGGGTACGAACGTTGCGCTAACTCCACTAATCTGTAGTGGAGATTAGTGAAGCTAGCGTAACGTTCGTATCCTGAGCGAGATGCCGCTAACAGGCTGTAACAGCTATCAAATATGGTAGTTGCTAGACACAAAAGCTCCAGTCGTACACATACGATAATGATGTTATCGGCTACATAAGACATACAGAAAGTTATTGTCCAAAGAAATATCGGAATTGATCAATCACCATGCTTAACACATTTGATGCTTATTGCAGGCTTCACTGAGGAAAACCCTGACACGGCTCTCCCATCAACCGGCTCTGAAGATTCCTATTACACAACTTCCGGGTACGGTTCAACCAGCTACCCGTCTTATGTCACAACTAGCTACCCTGCCTATTCCCACGGTTCAACCTCATACCCCCATTACTATACAACACAAGGTTACTATTCCCACGGTTCAACCAGTTACCCGTATTATAGCACTTCAAGCTACTATCCCTACGGTTCAACCTCATACCCCCATTACTATACAACACAAGGTTACTATTCCCACGGTTCAACCAGTTACCCGTATTATAGCACTTCAAGCTACTATCCCTACGGTACAACCAGTTACCCCTATTACTACAGCACGGGTGGATACCCGCATTACCCAACAACTAGCTACCCATCTTACGGTTCAACCGGGTACCCATATTCCTACACCACAAATTGGTACCCTAATGACTACACTACAAATGGATACCCGTATTACCCAACAACTAGCTACCCATCATACGGTTCAACCGCGTACCCCTATTACTACAGCACAGGTGGATACCCGCATTACCCAACAACAAGCTACCCATCCTACGGTTCAACCGGTTACCCTCATTACTACACCACAACCGGCTACCCCTATCACTACAGCACGGGTGGATACCCGCATTACCCAACAACTAGCTACCCATCCTACGGTTCCACTGGGTACCCCTATTACTACAGCACGGGTGGATACCCGCATTACCCAACAACAAGCTACCCATCCTACGGTTCAACCGGTTACCCTTATTACTACACCACAACCGGCTACCCAAATTTTGGTAAGCGTTTTCATCCCACAGTACATGAGACAATGTGCAGAAAAGAAAATATAAACTTACGGGCAAAAGAAACGCGGGTAACATAAATGTCAGGATATTTTATTCCATGTAAGATAAATGTGAATGAAGCAGAGTGGCAAAGTTTCCTTAGAAGTCAACTCAACTATGTTTGTCTGTTTGAATCAGTCTAAGTAAACCTAGCCTCATTATTATCCGTTACACTGCTATACTGAGTCTAGAAAGGTCTGGTTGAGGGTCGCGTCAGCCGACCTTTCTGCGACCTATGACCCTCCAACGTTATACGTGCGAAGGCACACTATTCTGGCTTGGTAAGATCAGTTCTGATTGGTCAACTTGGTCACGTGGGCTGACGCGACTCTCAACCAAGCCTTTCTAGACTCAGTATAGCAGTGTAACGGATAATAGTGAGGCTAGGTTTACTTAGACTGTGTTTGAATCATTTTGTGTTGATGTTTTTGCATGGCGCCTTAGAAAACGCATGTAAAAAAAATCATCAATTTGCTTTCTCCTTCAATAAGCGAGATTGGAGAGCCAAATTGGTCATTTTTTGCATATTTATAGACGTTATAATGCGAAGACATATCAATGCAGAAAAGTCAAAGTGGATGTTTTTCATTAACAGTATCTCAAATAAACTTCTGATATACATTTCCGAAATTCAAACTTAATTTCAAAATAATTATTAACAAAAAAATACCTGAAAACAGCAATGTTAGCACCCCAACAGTGTTTAGACAACCACAGTACAAAACGCTCCATGCCATCATGGTTAAAATTATGAACAATAATTCTCCAAATACTGTTTTTATCAAACACATTCGAAATCGAATTTACATGGCATACATAAATTGTTTATCCTTCGTTTGAAAATACCCAGCGTTTCTTTTGCCCATGAGTTTAGCTTTAAAGCTGGAGAGAAATTTGCATGCCTTCTAGTTGATGTTACGAACGATGTTTTAATTGAATATAATTGAAACATTGAATATTAATTTGGTAAACAAAAGCGCACGTGCATTGTTCATGCCAATATCTGAAGAATCATTATACACAATATGTCATGTAAGTGTCCTTGTGGTTTAAGTGAAGTCCAAGAGTCATAGGAAATCCTTTTGAAACATAAAACTTTTACATATTCTAACCTTATTTACCAAAACTGTCAAAAATTAACCTCATTAACATATGACTGCTAGTGTTTTGTAATAAGAGGCAGGACTATACATTCCCTTGTCAGGTTATATGTACCTTAATAGACAATATTCAAGTTTCCGCACAGAAACACACTGATAGTCAGGATGTTGAAAATTCGTCCAGTTTCTTCATTAATTTGACTTAATCTATTTTAAGGCGACTCATCCTGTAAAATGGAAGATTTGTCTTATTGTGCACAACAATTGAGTGCTCAGACGCATGGAGCAGATTGCAGGTAATAAAACAATTTAGATGTTTTATTTCAAAAGAATTATAAACAAGTGTCCAAAAGAAACGCTACCATCCAAATCACAAGAAAATTCGATCCATGGGTGATTGAATTACAGAAACAATGTTACATGTATACTTTCTCCAGAACCCAATTACTTTAATGTAAAATCTTGAAAGTTGATCTCTTCAAGTTAGCGAGAAACCTTTCTGTCTCAGGGTACGAACGTTACATACGCTAAGTGGAGTTAGCGTAACGTTCGTACCCAGAGACAGGATGGCGAGAAACACGCTTTGAAAACGCGTCTATTTATGAAACTCCTTTAAATAGGCGATATAGCAGAGAGAAATTGAACAATTTTGCTTGTTTTAAAACGTCCTACAGCAACGACGCCTCAACATATTAATGTCAAATAAAGTGCATTAGGTCGTCAACATCGTTTTTTAACATAACTTTCAGAATTTATTAATCCTAATCTTTAATGCTGAACATTCTGTCCAAATGACATTTTGAAATTGCAATTTATGCACCCCATGTGGTTTTTAATACAAAATGAAAAAGTATCTGTTCCTAGAGAATAAAATTATGTGTTCTTTTTCACAAGACATATGTTTACCAAATATAAATAAAAAGACAACTCTAATAAAAGGTAAAAGGATTTTGTTTTTTATGATGTCGAGATCATGGTAGCGTAACTTTTGGACAGTTGTTTTTATGATATACACATATAATAGAATTAACAACAGAACGAGATACACATACTATTACGCTCGCTAGTGCATTTGGCTTTGATTGGCTATGTTGTGTTATGCTTTGAAACTAAACTGACGTCTAAAAGAAACTTTACAACATTTTGTAATCATTCTGATTAAAGAATGAAGAACGATAGAACTCTAAAACAAAGTGCTTTTAATCGATCAACCATTTCAGTCAACAACCAGCTAATTAAAATTGAAGGGGAAAACCCCGATTTAGCAATTAATCAATTTAAAGTGGGCAGGGGTCAAAATTTTGATTGTTCAGGCATTCATTGAAATGCTTTTTTCGCAATAATTTCGTTAAGGTTATGAAATTAGCCACTTTTGCGCCAGGTATGAGCAGGCCGAGTGTTATCCCTTCAAAATCTGCCATGTGTAACGAAAAAGGCCAAAATTTGAATTACGTCACCTGTCTTCAGTTTCAATCTTCACATTAAATCTGAATCCATGTTTTTCTATCAATGGAAATTTATGGATAAAGTCCTACATGTCAGATTGACACATTTGTTAGTCGTACAACTGGTAATCAGCCTTGAGAGCTGAACAATCGCAGTTAAATCGTAATATTGCAGGCCAATTCTGACGTTATGACTTTATGAATGACATTGCCTTGTGTGGTTGATTAGTGGCCAATGGCTATCAATTGAGCAGTCAATGAGCTTTGATTACAACTGTTCAAGTTCATATAGTGCACGAGAACATAATGACATGTCGACCTTTGATGTATGCTATCCTTGACGTCACTAAGAGACAACGTTATCGGTGGTCTAACGTTTTAGATATTGGCCCTCATGCAGTCAAAAACAACTCTTTTTCCATGTTTCAGGGTTGTCAGCAATCCTCATAACCTCTCTGTAAAGCCTGATCAAGTTACCATAACAAATGAAGGAACACTATCGATTCTTGTAACAAGGGTTTTTTTTTATCAGTTTTGTTGATTTTCAATGAGGATTGGTGATATTTTTGCTGTGCCGTTACCGGTTTTAAGGTGTTTTTTTCACAAACAGGAGGACAAACATTCATTATGGACATTTATTAAAACTTTTCGTCACGTGACTAAACTCCGGTGGAAAGGTCACCGGATTATGACATTTTTTGCCATTTTTGCAAAATGCATGAATATTGCTCAATTTAAAGTTTTAAACATAAAAGTTTGGGTTTCAACTATGTTGTTGAGAACTTAACTGAAAATATAGAAATAACATTGTTTTCAAAATTCCAGTTTAAAAAGTGTAAAGTTTCTTTTGGACGTCAGTTTATTTGAACCATGGTTGTTACAATAATGAGGTACAGAGACAACAGCGTTTTTGATATTAAAGGGGCAGTAGCACGTTTTTTGATACTTTTATATTTTAAAATGTACACTGATAATTGTAAGTTAATGTTAAATTCATTTTAAAGTCAATCATCAATAGTCAGAGCCATTTTTTGTGAACACCTTTAATTCATTATGTGTAAGAAAAAGGAATCGCATGGCTAAACTTTACGTTATGTATTTGAATTATTACTGATCAATTTAGTTTAAATACATTGTCTTTCAATTGGAACCATTTATTTTCATTTTCCTGACATCACCTCATATTCCTCCTAAAAAGGTGCTACTGTCCCTTTAACAAGTGCATAATAAATAAACCTACCCTTTGGTTTTGGGGGTTATTTTTCAAATTTTCTTATTCCTGCAGTTCTTACAACGTCTACATAAAATGTCTGGAAGCAACGGTACCATCTTGTCCATCCGTTGGGGCAGCGCTTGGAGAGGTTAAAAAACAAGTGGCGTCATACTGTGGACCGAACGGTGACGGAATATTTATTGACTTATTTGGTTACTGGTAACTTCTGGTTGTTTTCTTTATCAATATATTATTCTGTTGTCGGTAATCGAGACCGTGATGAAGAAAAGCCAGAGTCACAAACTGTCAGTCAGCATGTACATTTCACCAAGTTTTACGGAGACGTGATCTGACCATGCTTTTCACGAACTTTCACATACATTGCAACGCGCAGCACGTGCAGCATGCTTCTACATTGATTTGCACGAGAAAATTTTATTTCCGACTAACGTCGCCTCTTTTCGATTGTTAGGTAATAACAAATTGTGAAGTAGTGAATTTACAAAACAATGCTTGTCGAGCAAATTTATTTCGAAGTTCGAATTCAAAATGAGTAAATATTTCACAAGTTTAGCTGTGTTTTGTACAAAAGTATTGCATCTACGGGTGGATGAATGTAGACAATGTACGGCGCTCCAGAATGATTGTTTATAAGAATGTCAATTTACTGTTGGCCTCATGGTTATTTATACTAATAAATTCTATCTGTCCAAACAATCATCATCGTGAATGACATTTAGACAAAGCAAACTTTTTAATATTTTTTTTGTACTTCAACAGATCCAAGGCAGACGCAACAAGCCGACCTACCCGGTATATATTCATTTTGAATATAGTTAATAAAATATTTATGCTACTTGACTAGTAAAAAGTATTACCTCTATTTGAAAAAAAGGTAAACAAAAAGGTTCATGAACTATTCATTGATACTTGAAAAGAAAAAATAATTTTTGCTATTTATAAAACCCCGTAAACATGTTTCAATCATAATTTTATATATCATGAGAAACTAAGTAAAATATTCACAGATAAAATTCTGTAACAACAGGTTCGATTGACAAGAACGCACTGCTTGCCTTCATCGAGGGAGCCGTGCAGGAAACAAGGGAAACAGTCCACGATGCGGAAGAGTCACTGCAG
Organism: Steromphala cineraria; assembly: GCA_916613615.1. Lineage (NCBI taxonomy): Eukaryota > Metazoa > Mollusca > Gastropoda > Trochida > Trochidae > Steromphala > Steromphala cineraria. Next base: position 22,316,614 of record OU744735.1, on the reverse strand, counting down.
GCAATGGAGGATGTTGTTGCTTTCATCAAAGGTTGATTGAAACATCGCTTTTGATTGAAACATCACTTGTTGAAAGAGAAAAGATGACCATCAAATAAAATGAAAACTGCAATTCAATTTCGTTGCTGTGTTCCCTTTTACCATTTAAGTTTAGAATTAAAAAATTAAGACCAACGGAGTTTAAAAAATATCCCAATTTGATGACTTTTAAGACACAAACACTCTCTTTTGAATAAGGGAAGGAGAAGAAAACAAATCTTACCAGATGCATGGTCATATATCTTAATGCATCAAATGAGTAGAAAACACATATTACCAGATGCATGGTTATATATGAGTAGAAAACAACTATTACCAGATGCATGGTCATATATGAGTAGAAAACAAATATTTCCAGATGCACGGTCATATATCTTAATGCATCAAATAAGAAGAAAACACATATTACCAAATGCATGGTAAATTATCTTAATGCATCAAAAGAGTAGAAAAAACATAGTACCAAAAGCATGGTCATATATCTTAATGCATCAAATGAGTAGAAATAAAAAGACCAAATGCATAGTCATATATCTTGATGCATCAAATGAGTATAGAAAACAAATATTACCAAATGCATGGTAATATATTTTGATGCATCAAATGAGTATAGAAAAAAAATATTACCAAATGCATGGTGATATATATTAATGCACCAAATGAGTCCCGGTATCGATACGGAAATTCCTAATGCAATGATTTACAGGTGTTCACATTAAATTTCTGCCAGCAGTTTTCGCTTCATACTTCATAATTCATTCTTCTACTACGGACCACAGGATAAAGAAATGAGATGTTCGAACTTCTGAACACAAATAGATCGGCATTTGGTAACAGCTTTTTGTTATATCAATACAACAATAAATTAAAAAAAAACCGTGGACCTTGAAGATTATTGATCCATAATCGAAATTCACACTTACAAACCCGCAGATAAAATCACACAAACATCACACATAAGGCTAAACATGGACATTACACACCACGCAAATGTCAACAAGTCATTTAGTGACGTCATTGACGTCATTTGAAGATGAATTAAAGACGATCTTCGTGGAATTAGAAACTTCAGTCAGACAATACTGGCAGCAATGGATATACTTAAAGCTAACCAACTCGCCGATTTCACCTCGACAAAAATCGAGGTCTAACAAGCGGTAGGCCCATGTTATGTTCTTTACCAACAGCTTACCAACTCACCCATTACGCTTCCACAAGATATTTTACATGTAAGTTAGAACCCACGTAAGTGTATCAGTGCTTACTCACTTATCGATATCTAGTTTAGATTATGCATGATGTTTTATGTAAAATTATAACAAAAATTCGACATATATGCGTCATGAATGACAATTGCTAATGTTTTTCTTTTTGTACACTATACTACTATACTACTAATTATTTGTATAGCGCCAATATCGCTGCTCAAAGGCGCTTTGGTTTTCCCTCGATCATTGGATATCAGTCTTCATGACACATCTTTTACAATCTCAACTCCCGGGGGATCATACAACATATTTGAAAATTTTAAAACAATTATGAGATTTGGATATCGAGATCATTAAACATTACATTGCTTACTATTGCGATAGGGCCCTTTAACAAGCATATCATCCAAAAGGCACAACTATGATATATCTCTCGATTGTGACTGTTGGTTCAAATGGAGCGCAGGTTCTACAACATCGAATCAAATCAAACCCTGTTAAAGTGTCACAGTCTGACCGTCTACAGTTGGCCCCAGCCTCGTCTCCTTGGGGACAGTTCTCTACACGGACAGGGGCAGCAGCGTTAGGGACACACTGTGCTTTCTCACACCACTCACCATTTCCACAGGCCATGATGTCTTTTCAATTATGTCCAACTGTCTTACAGGTTCTCTCGGCTTCAAAAGCAGATGCACATAATACGTGCAACAACATCGCAAAGCAGTCGCAATGAAATAGTTGGTACACACATGATTAATTTTCGCCTGCATCAAACGAGCTCGTATATCTGTACAATTAATATTCTATTCCTTGGAACATGGTCGACTTTTATCAGACTTGGACCAACACCTCTTTAAATGAACATTTATTTACTTGGAAGGGGTTGCAGCGTTAGGGACAGTCTACGTAAACCTAGCCTCAATATTACCGGTTTCACTCCGATATAGCGTCTAGAAAGGTCTAGTAGAGGGTCGCGTCAGTTATAATTACTTGCTAATTATATTAACAGACCATTCTCACAAAACCTTTCTCGTGCCACACTCAAACACTAGTTAGTAAAGATCACAGTAGCATATTATTTAGTGAAAAAGAGCCATTTCACAAAATGCAATTAATTGTTACCATTTGCAAGATAATCAATTTTAGACAATGAAATAAGCCCTTAACAAAAATTTCTCTAATGATTAAAAGGTACTCACACTAAAAAGATGAACAGCAGTTTTCGCTTAATACTGGATAGTTTCTATCACAGATTACGGATAATTGGGTTTCCTAATGAGATAGCTGACCCCCCGACGTTACATTCAGATCCAATCAAAATTAATTGGAAAACATTAAAGAAATACAATTTTGAATAACAACAACATTTTCTAAAGGGCTCTTGTTCAAATCCGAAAGTTAACAAATTTTGAATAAGTATAGCAAAGGCTACTACTTAGGACCTTAACCCAACATATCAAGCAAATGGCACAACTATGATATATCTCTCGATTGCGGCTGTTAGGGACGAGTAGCCAGTCCTTCGCAAAAAGAGGCTGATGTAGAGATGGCTATCAGGGAATTACTGATAAATATACCCTGATATGACACGATATTAAGTTAGAATATCCACGTTGTGTTGGAGAAATCGACTTGTATCTTATTGCATAGACGTGATATCGACTGACATCTTTGAGTTCTGCCCTGTGGTTATAACAAGATGTAGATGGATCTGATATAACTACTCGGACAAGGATGAATTGTTTGAAGAATACCCATGGGGCAGGTTCATGAGGCGAACCGTATTGCAGTGATTGCTTAAACTAAGAAGGTTTCCCTAGCGAGGCAATGGGCATAGAAACCGAGTTCATTAAAAAGGTAAATGATAACTATATCTTTTATGAATAGAATATGCGTGTATTCCTTGTTTAATCACTGTATTATTTAAAAAAAATTAAGTTATGAAAATGTACAGGTTGATCATGTTTCATCTTGTTTTTCTAAGTTTTTGTCAATTTACGTCAAAATGCTTGAATTTTGATTGGGTGTTTTATGGTGATTTTATTTTACTATAATGATTATATACTGGGATATCATCATTTTATGACAAACATTTCATCACCTCCTGACGAAACATATTAAATGATTTTCCACTCGAAATATGGAAAATACAAAGCACTTGTTCCTATTCATGTATAGCTTAGGTTAGGATATCAGTATTTGAACTACCTCTGTGGGGAGAGAATGGAACAAGAAAACAACCCTTTAGAAAAAATAACACTAGACGAATATTTCTGATGTCTTACTCTAGGGATCATTAGTACGAATTGAATGAATGAATGAGTTTATTCCGTATTCCGTGTTTAGATATTGATCAACAAGAGTGGCTTTGTAACATAAAAAAGTATTCCAAACTCGAAGTGTATTCGCAAATAAAACCATGTATTGTTTTTGAAAAATATCTATCTACTATCTCTGTTAGAGCATATCAATGTGCCCTCAGTGCCTTTCGATGTTCTAGTCATAGTTTGTTGATCGAAGAGGGAAGAAAGATGGTTTAAAAAGACATTTAAGACTATGTCCATTCTGTGAAGTACGTGTTATCGAAACTAAATATCACTTTTGCCTGGTATGTCCATTTTACTATGACCTAAGAACGTCTATATTACCTACTTATTATTGTGTACAACCTTCTTTCGAATTTTTTTGTAGCCTCATGTCGTGTCAAAATAATACCATTATCAACAAATTAGCTAAATATATCTTTTTAGCCTTTAAGAAACGTGAATTATTTCTGAAAGGTATTCCACTCTAGAAATATCAAGCAAAGACAAACTTGTGTTATATTTCAATTAATATGTCCAAATGGGCGCTTTGTTGTTGCCTCTAAACCGTTGTAAATGCACTGTATAACGGGCCTGTGGCCTCTTTACGGAATAAACTCATTAGTACGAATCGAACAATAGATTCTTCCAAAAAGGTACTATTGCAGAAAGTATAATCTGAAATATAACAATGTTGCATTTTTCACAATCTAAATTGCATCTAGATCTACTTTAAACCCATATGAACAGTGATTAATTACAAATAATAAGCAATGAATGTCCAGAGCATAATAATCAATAAAATCATACGTCGAGACATATTTAAAAGTAATAACCTATATTAAGGTAATAAACAATGAATGTCCATAGCATAATAATCGATAAAACCATACGTCGAGACATATTTTAATCTAATAACCTATATTAGGGTAATAAGCAATGAATGTCCATAGCATAATAATCGATAATATCATACGTCGAGACATATTTTAATCTAATAACCTATATTAGGGTAATAAACAATGAATGTCCATAGTATAATAAGCGATAAAATCATACGTCGAGACATATTTTAAAATAATAACCTATATTAAGGCAATAAACAATGAATGTCCATAGTATAATAATCGATAAAATCATACGTCGAGACATATTTTAAAATAATAACCTATATTAAGGCAATAAACAATGAATGTCCATAGCATAATAATCAGTAAAATCTTACGTCGAGACATATTTTAAGGTATTAACAATTAGGTCAGGCGTCGAGACAAATTTTGTTCCTAGTAAACTAACACCAATGATATTTTTTCTGAAATGTTGTCTTGATCCGAATGACAAATGCTCATAAGACAAAGACAGTTATCACAAGTCGAAATGAATATTATTAGATAACGAAAATCGCTAGAAATTTGAAGTACAGTAGGTCTAGTTTATCATCCAATCTCCGAAACAATTACACTCTAAAATATAATATTTTAAAAATTATTTCACATTTCACTCAAATATTCCCGAGATTAGCATTTCAAATAATCAAAATTTACAGGTTAATGTATAACTATATTAAAGGGGAAGTAGCACGTTTTTTGATAATTTTATATTTTAAATATTTCACTGTTAATTGTTAGTTAATGCTTAATGTATCACTCAGACAGTGTGAAAAGTCTCATTACAAAAGCCAATCATCCATAGTCAGAGGACAAAGCGTGAAGATTCACATAAAATCCATTGGCGGCCATTTTGTGTGAACAAATTTCATTCATTTTGTGTAAGAAACAATCGCAAGGCTAAACTTTACGTTATATATTTTAATTATTTCTGCTTAATATAGTTTAAATACATTGTCTTTCAATTTGAACCATTTATTTTCATTTTCCTGACATCACCTTATATTCCCCCTAAAAACGTGGTACTGCCCCTATAAGGTTAAGACACGATAGCGATGTATGTTTGGGATTTCAAAAAAACGAAAGCGAAGCTTAAGGTCTTATTTCTCGCAAAGCTTTCTTTCCTCAGGTTTTGAAATCCGAAGCCTTACCGAGGTCGAGTGTTTTAACTAACCTAAATACCATAATCAAATTTAAGCCCACAAACATTTGTCCATACTGTAGTATTGATATTTGGAATGATATTTATAGACTGATCAGAAAAATAATGCTAACGATTTTTGTTCGGATTTGTTATAACATTCACTATTTTGTTATTAAATTACTTTAAAATTTAGCTTAATTCTGAATTAAATGTGATTAAAATTAGTGGCCTTCAAAACAAGTATGTTCAACCGACTCTTTGTAATTGACATGGCACAAAATGCACGTGCAAGGTTTTACAAATGACAACAGACAAGTGGCGTTGTTGATAGCGTATTTGAATCCTCAACATTTATCACAAGTAAACAGGTGTAACACTTTTAATATCCGTTATGAATGTTTGTGTGTATTTGAAATGGGAATTAATGTGCATTTTGATATAAAATGCTTAAAAATACTGAAATCTGACCGTCAATTAATAGATCGTATAACAGCCTAAAGTTTTGTCTGGTTTATTAGTTGTTAGTGTGCTTGCTTACGGTTCAGAGGGTCGGTATTCCGAATCCACCTTACAACAGCAATCAAAAGATAGTTGATTTTGGGTTTTAGTCTAACATTTGACTTTGGAATTATGTCTTACAATGAAATAGAAAAACCTTTCAACTTCCAAATAGTAGTTACATATCAATTTAATGCCCTATCTTCCCAATGTCAAATCATCTTGGAGGTTATAACGAGACCTACTAGAGAATAGACAAGATCCGCGATAGGTTACTAATGATGAATCGAATAGGACTAATTTGAAGTTATATCATCTCCCTGGACGCAACGCAATAGAAACCTATAGTTTTTGTCTTACAAGACTTCACTTTTAGTTTGCGTTGATGACGGTATTTTGCAAGCGGGTATCAGTTAATTTTCAGAAGCAACTCACATTTGTGTCATTACCTTTGATTGTTTCTGGGTGTTGTTTTTCCACAATGGTCACGACCGTGTTATAATTATGACAAGTTTTTTTTCCTTTTTATTATTGCCGTTTTGAGCTATTATTTGACGAGTTCAAAACATAAATTTTGAGATAAAGAGCCGCGTTTTAATGCGATGTTTACAGTCAATATTTATATATTTAAAAAAATTTATTTCAGATGAAGAGAGATCACATGTTTTGCCAATAAGAAAGAAATCGCAATCTGAAGGCTGATGACACCTCGTGTTTATGAAACTTTGAAGGAACTGATGAAATGAAAACATAACGCTTCCATATTTTAGAAATATATTCAGACTGTTCAATCCATTGCTTAAACTCATCCGTGGCTGTCCTAACCCTTTTCTTAAGATGCAGGGTTTATTGCATTAAACACCTTCATTTTACGAACAGTTTCGCCTTGAAAGTAGAATTTGCAAGAAATTGACACAGAAAATTCTCAAATTCAAAGAAAAAAAATAAATAAATCTGAACACTTAGCATCCATACAAATTTTACCCCATCACCCAGAAGTTTATTATCAGTATAACTAAACACTTATTACTTTGAACACCTCATCAACCTACTCCCCTTAGCTATTCTTCAAATCTTCAATCTATACCCGTGATTACATAAAGAATAGGTTTTATCTACATCTAGATACTACCCATGGAGAAACATTATCCTCCTAATCTTTACTGTCGCCAACCCTTGAATTCACCCTCAAATCAGATCGAATCGAACACTAGGAGCTCGCAGCATTAATGATCCTTAGGGCAATGTCGGTTTACCTCGTTATCTCCATCTTATATACAAACTTATATATATATATATATATAGGATAGATATAATATATATATAGATACATAGATTGATCCACTCTGAACCATCCGATGTTTACTATTTCCTATAAATATATTTGAATAGAATGTTCCTAGACGTGTAGATGCAATATTACCATGGTCTTGTACTCTTGAAGCACCATAACTAGAAGGTTCTTCAGGTCTGATAGATATTGCTTATACACATGATGCGTTGTTGTCTATGTCTGCTGGGAGTCCTCCAGCTCATCTGCTCGGGGATGTCTCTTTCCTTCATGAAGGAGTCGCAGGGTAAAGCAACAGACACTGTCAACGTCCAAGTGGTTCATTCTGTCCACACACGAGAGAAACGATCCACAATGCAACATCCAGACATTCTTCACTTGAGGTTTAACTTTCGGGACTCGGAGGTTCAGCTGAACATGACCCAGAAGAGAAGACCCGTGCCCAATATACCTGTGTATGCAAACGATGGACGGAGCAAGGTGTTTCAGGGGGATCTACCGAACAACGAGAAGTTTGCTGTATTTAGAGACCAATTGAAAGGAGCTGTTTTTGTTGTTGAAAACTTCGATGAGAATAAATTTCACGTGGCTGGAAACTTTTATCATGAGAATAAAATGTACAAGATATGGCCACAAGAACACAGGAGACTCAAGCGAACAACTGATCTCGAGCTTACCCACAACATAATTCCTGTTGAAGACAAAATAGATATGACAAACGATGTTATGTCTCTAGATTTAGACAAGATGTCTGTAGAAACACCAAAGGAGACTACCAAGGCAAGCGGAGAGAAAGATTCGCCTGACCCTGAGATGGCTCAGTATATAATTGAGATAGGCATCTTCTCAGACTTTGCTATCTACAACTTTTTCTTAAGAGAGGCCAACTTCAACAACAATGAAGCCTTGGCAAACGTAAGAACCTTCTATTCATTTCTTGAAGACTCGATCCAGCTTAGATACGACTCTGTCAACCTGCAAGATCCATCCATCTCCATCACCTGTTGGATCAAGTTCATCGAGGTTGCTCAGACACCAGAAGAATCCCCTTGGATTGAAATCGCCAGAAACGGCACTCAAGTCGATATCCAAACTGCGGGTGCCTACATTACCAGCTATCTTAGTAACGGAAGCGCCATAGACACTGCAGATCACTACATGTTTTTCACCGGATATGACATTGAACTTCCAGGAAATAGAAACATTATTGGAATTGTTGCTGAGATTGGCGGCCTTTGTCAGACGCCGATGGATGTTTCTCTCAATGAACATTTCGTTGAGGGCCGAGTAGGTCCCTTAGCAGCCCATGAACTTGGCCACAATTTAAATTGCACCCATGATGGTACAGAAGGTGCAATAGGATGCAATTCCGGATCCAGTTTCGTAATGAGTTCTTCTCTTAGTTATCCAACCTTGTTTAATCCTTCCAGCCAGTGGTTTTTCTCCACTTGTTCAGTAGAACAGATGAAGTCGTTCCTTGCTGATCCAATTGCCAGCTGTGCAAGAGAGACCACGATTACTCAAGGAATTTCTAACGGACAAAACGAAGGTCAAGTGTTTAATGCAGATGCTCAGTGTGCTCGAGAAGTTGGAAATGGATCAGTGATGTGTAGAAGTGGCTACCCTAACGGTGTCTACGGAATATGTCAAGTATTGTTCTGTACAGGGACGAATGGAAATCAGACTCGATGTCCCGGTTTTCGCGTCCCCGGAGAGAAGACATCCTGTGGAAATGGTGAGTGGTGTGAGAAAGGGCAGTGTGTCCCTAACGCTGCAGCCCCTGCCCGTGTAGAGAACTGTCCCCAAGGAGACGAGGCTGGGGCCAACTGTAGACGGTCAGACTGTGACACTTTAACAGGGTTTGATTTGATTCGATGTTGTAGAACCTGCGCTCCATTCGAACCAACAGTCACAATCGAGAGATATGTCACAGTTGTGCCTTTTGGATGATATGCTTGTGTATTATATATTGAAAGGTCTTATCGATGCAATAAAGCAATGTGATAAACTTTCAATCAACATTCTCTACCATGCAAATGAACGCTGATATAGGAACTACGTTTGCAAACCTAGATAAACAGTAATCTTTTCTCTAAAATGTTCGTTCGTCTATGACAGGATCTGTAAAAATATTATGTATTAAGGACATTGCTTTAAAGCCCCATTAGCATACTTGCATGTGGTTCATGATGAAATTTTGTTATTGAGAGATATTGAATGATAAGGCGTGCCATTTTCGTGATGAATTTTCTGCTAGTTGAGGAGTATTACCTTATATTCGAGCATGGTCTATTGATTTCTGTTGACACGGTCTGTTCACGTCGCCGTCTGTTGCATGATCTGTTTGATGCAGGCGAAATCATTTGCCTGCCAACTATTTCATCGCGTTAAGAAACTGCTTTGGGATGTTTGAAAAATACTCGCTTTTGTTGCTACACAAATCCTGTTAGACAGTAAATAATATATTGGATGTTTCTCATAGCAAGCATAATACTTGAACCAACCATGACGTGGACTAGACGACCAATACGAGTCGTATAACTTACTTATACCACGACCAACACAACGACATATATAAACCAAACATATCTTGTAAAATACCAAACGCAAATTGTAAAAATGCGTTGAACTATTTTATCTATAACAAACAATGTGCCTCATCACGCTTTTTAGAAGCTACCAAATAATCTCTAAAATGTGTTCTATAGTTATATCATGCTTCGTGTCTTTAAAAAACTGTCCATTGAGCAGCATTTATGTAGAAAACTACGGTAAAAACAGCAGCGCGTGGGTCATGCTTTGCACGTGCACTCTATGATGAAAACGACATGGGCTTTCGGAGAAGGTTACATTGTCACTGTGTACATTGGAAGGTGAGGACGTAGGCAACATTTCTCTACAAACATGGATGATGCGCCAAAATGACAGGTGATTATGAAGAATTTAACATACACATTTAGAATTTGGAAGTGTTTCTACCGACAAAGGTGCAATCTTGAAGTAAATAAGATATTTTATATTAAGAGCATTGAATGGTCTTTTGAAGGAACTACAATTAGTTTGCAACTTTGTCTCTTCATTGCATATGTTTTCGTGTCGGATACACTTGAGGAAGAAGGCAGGAATTCATTTACTAAGATGTTTTAGTTATTACCTATGAGGAAGTTATCTCCTTTCGTAAGAACAGTCTATATTGACTGGTCATAGATTCTTGATTTTCAAGAATGCATCAATACAAGAAGAAAATTAACATCTATTCTTTTACCTTCTTTTGACATTCGACTGAACACGCGAGATGTTTTTAATGGATTACCATAATTTGTACGGACTGTCTGGTTAACAATACAGTTGTTTAAATAGCGCAATGTCCTGATCTGCAATCGCTAGAAAATGAGGTTTCTGTCACTGATCATTTGATTAAATTTAGATATAAATTTGCAGTAATTATTGTTAGTAACTGTGCAGTAACTATGGAACAATCTCTCAAAAAATCATGATTAAGAATTTCTTCCCAAAATACAATTGTTATTGATAGGGCTGCGGGTTAAGAATTGTTTTTGTCGAACTATGGAGGAAGTCATGGTTAATGATAAAGATATATAGAGAGAGTCTTTATTTCCTCCAGTGGTATCCGAAGATTACATTACGGGTAAGGGTGGGGTCACATGACACAAACTTGGTACTGGCTGTCAGCTGAAAGCGGTTCGAAACAAACGGAATTAAAAAAATCGAGTTGCAAACCCCCTTTAATACTATTCAATCTGCCCATTGAAACTTTATTTAAACAAACTTCATGAAATGAATGTTAATTCAAACATCACGAGCTATTTCAAGTAAATAGACATCAGTTTGACCAAGTTAAAAAAATTTCAAACACGATAACAGCCGTATACTAATGCACTTGAAAGCTGTGTGATTTTAAAATTCTGTTGATATCGGATAACAATGACTCGAAATCGAAGGCAAAAACATGCTTAAGAGTGAAATTTACTGCAGATGTTGTTGGTGTTATATCACAATCTGAACTTAGTAACATGACGTATATTTTTTAAAGATTTGTTGAAGTCAAACCTTTTTAAAAAAGTAGACAAAAATAAAAACAGATTATAGCAACCAATAAATATTGTTACTTTTGTTGAACGGAAGTAACTGAACATAAAACTTTGGTTACTCAGTTGGATTTTAAAACATTTTGAAAAGAATACTGTGTACAACAGTATGGCCATCAGAAAGACATTTTCAATGAATCATTTTAACATAAACTTTTTGAGATTGTATCAAGGACATTTTTCAAAGTGGGATGACATGACTTTTTTAAGTTAGTAGATGACGCAACTTACACAACCCCTATAGTCGCCGTTGTGAAGGCGACTGGCAGAACAAACAGGTTTCGCCAATCATTTGTATCGAACAGTATACATTACCATCATGGAAAATTCGTTTAATCAATTCTACCTTTACCTCAGTGTTAATCATCTTGTGAAATAAAATGTAAATAAAGCAAAATGATGTTCCTATGTTAATTGTTATCTTCAAGCTTACATTATATTGTGTATTATATGATTATAGTTGCTCTGTCTTTGGTACTGTTGTATACTAGAGAGATGTATACGATACAGCAATTATTTGATTATTTGTATCCTTATCTAATGTACTTCTTGTTGTCAAGAGTCGTAAATCTGGGAACATTGACTGATAAATTCAAACATGTGTTGATATGACTGAAATGGACGGAGGGGATATGAACTCAAATAAGCTTTACTTAGTATTTTGACAGTATCGAAGTTAAATCGAATTGAAACAAATTCTAAGTCACTTAAAGTCATGAAAAGCCCACCTGTTTGGTTATACAACATAACGCTAATTAATCTCCTATCATATGTACATTTATTACTAAAATTCTTCAATACAGAAGTTCTAAAAAGCAGAGATTTATTAATATGAAAAAGAAAACCATTTCATTAACAGAGCACCTACGTAATAAGTCAGCCATTTACGTCTCAGTTTGTTATCTAATGGAACTGCCCAGCAGCTTAAATATATAATCAGTAGATAAAGAGGTAACGTATATAATCAGTAGATACAATCACTACCTACTCTCATCACATTAATCGCTTCATTTACAAGCGCCCTGGGGTTACCTCTAACCCGTTTATCTGAGTTTAGATAGAATCAAATGAGGCACAGTACATCCAGCCAATCTTCATTGTCATCACAACCCCTCAACCCTCAGATCAGAGTTGTTATCGAGGAATGGGCATTATGAAGGTTAATATTTAGAAAGAAACCTCCCTTATCAACGCATTTTAAAATTGTTCAAGACTGTAAGATTGTTCTCAAGCACATGATGCGTTGTGTTCTGTGTCTGCTGGGAGTCCTCCAGCTCATCTGCTCGGGGATGTCTCTTTCCTTCATGAAGGACTCGCAGGATAAAGCAACAGACACTGTCAACGTCCAAGTGGTTCATTCTGTCCACGCACGAGAGAAACGATCCACAATGCAACATCCAGACATTCTTCACTTGAGGTTTAACTTTCGAGACTCGGAGGTTCAGCTGAACATGACCCAGAAGAGAAGACCCGTGCCCAATACACCTGTGTATGCAAACGATGGACGGAGCAAGGTGTTTCAGGAGGATCTACCGGAAAACGAGAAGTTTGCTGTATTTAGAGACCAATTGAAAGGAGCCGTTTTTGTGGTGGAAATTTTTAATGATAACAACTTTCACGTTGCTGGAAACTTTCATCATGAGAATAAAATGTACAAGATATGGCCACAAGAACACAAAATACACAAACGAACAACTGATCTCGAGCCAAACCACAACATACTTCCTATTGAGGAAGCAAATGATATGACAAACGATATACTGTCTATAGATTTAGACACTTTAGAGTCTTTGAAAATACCAAGTGAGACAACTGATACTGCAACAGGCGAGAAGAGAGATCCTAACTACGAGAGTGCCAAATCACAGAGTGTTCCCGAGATAGGTCAATATATAATTGAGATAGGCGTTTTCTCCGACTTTGCTGTCTACAATTTTTTCTTAAGAGAGGCCAACTTCAACAGCAGTGAAGCCTTGGCAAACGTAAGAACCTTCTATTCCTATCTTGAGGATTCTATCCAGCTTCGATACGACTCCGTCAACCTGCAAGATCCATCCATCTCCATCACCTGTTGGATCAAGTTCATCGAGATCGCTCGGACACCAGAAGAATCGCAATGGTTTGAAATCGCCAGAAATGGCACTAATATTGCTGATGTCCTAATTGCGGGTAATATCATGGTCAACTATATAATAAATGGGAGTGCCCCAGACTCTGCCGATCACTACATGTTTTTTACAGGGTATAAACTTTCTTATCTTGGGGACACGGACGTCATTGGGGTCGCTGTTGTCGGGTCACTGTGTAAAAATTTTGGTATATCCCTCAATGAACATTTCACGAACGGTCGTACAGCCGTCGTGGCAGCTCACGAACTTGGTCACACACTAGGTTCCGTTCACGATGGCGAACAAGGTGGAATAAATTGCAATGCGAGCGACAACTTTGTAATGAGTCCTATTATTGGTTATCCGACACTGGCCAACCCTTCCAGCCTGTGGTTTTTCTCCACTTGCACAATCGAACAGTTCAAGACGTTCCTTGCACAACCAACAGCAAGCTGTGCAAGAGAGACCACGATTACTCAAGGAATTTCTAACGGACAAAACGAAGGTCAAGTATTTAATGCAGATGCTCAGTGTGCTCGAGAAGTTGGAAGTGGATCTGTGATGTGTAGACGTGCTTACCCTGACGATATCTATGGCATATGTCAAGTGTTGTTCTGTACAGGTACTAATGGAAATCAGAATCGATGTCCCGGTTTTCGCGTCCCCGGAGAGAAGACATCCTGTGGAAATGGTGAGTGGTGTGAGAAAGGGCAGTGTGTCCCTAACGCTGCTGCCCCTGCCCGTGTAGAGAACTGTCCCCAAGGAGACGAGGCTGGGGCCAACTGTAGACGGTCAGACTGTGACACTTTAACAGGGTTTGATTTTATTCGATGTTGTAGAACCTGCGCTCCATTTGAACCAACAGTCACAATCGAGAGATATATCATAGTTGTGCCATTCACATGATTAAGTTGCTTCCGTTTTTTACGTTCTGATCAGGCGTGCCAGAAACAAGGTTTTAGATTGAATTTTTCAATTAGAAACATCTATTTTAAACCAAATGTTTAATAACAAATTTTAGAAATAATAATCTAACTGTTCTTGAAAGTCAAAAGTATAATCTTACTTTTATTTAAAGGAAATTACCTTCGTTTTAGCGGAAATATTGAGCTCTGTACTATAATAAAACAAGAGGTAGTGTGAAAGGAAAATATGAATAAATATCTTAAAAGTGACAGAATAATAATTAGTTATGAATCTCCCATCAAACATATTTCAATCATATAATGCACTCCATCTAAATACATCAACCATGGATACCCTGATTTGAGCATTATCAGGAGAAAACATAGTTTCAAGGTCATGCATTCATGAAAACAAATGAAACAAGCAAAAAAGTGAGCGTGGCTCACTAATACCCCCGACCGTGCATCCCTGACTAACTGAATTATTTTTTTACTTTCAATATACTCATTTCTTGCACAGCATTTGACCCCCAAAGAGGAATTGAGAAAAATGACTAATCCAAAAAATGGAACTTCGTAAAAAAAAAACACACACAAAAAACCCTTATCAATTTTAGTTTTGATTTGGCACTGCGCCGCTCCTAGTAGGGAAGAAGACACATGCAAAATGTGAAGAGAATCAGATGAAAAGTTTTTCCCGTAATAGGTTGGACAAATGTGATATTGGAAAATGACTATGTTGAAAATATGGAAATTTGTAAAAAAATTGAAATATCAATGAAATTTGTTGCAATTTCGCACCGCACCCCTCCTAGTAGGGTAGAAGACGTGCAAAATTTGAAATAAATCGGATGAATAGTTTTCTCGTAATAGGTCGGACAAATCTGATATTGGAAAATGACTAAGTTCAAAACATGGAAATTTGTAAAAATTTCAAATATTAAATAAAATTTGTTGTAACTTCGCAGTGCACACCTTCTAGTAGGGTAGAAGATATGTGTAAAATCGGATAAATAGTTTTCCCGTAATAGGTTGGACAAAAAATGTCCTCGGACGGACGGAAGGACGGACGGACACACACACACACAGACGGAATCGTTGGTATTACTAGATACCCCGGACCGTTGGTCGGGGGTATAATAATGGTTGCAATAAATGCAACCTATTCATGGTTTGTATATGATTTTAACATGGAACTTGATAGATCAGCCACTTTTTGTAAACTAAAAAGCAGTGTTCTTGAAATGTTTTGATACAATAAATTAGTTGATCCCTACTAAAAAAAATCTTTTTTATTAACTAATTTATTGAAATAAGAGACAAATATGCCGGTAAAGATTTTTCTCACCAAATTTAGCATTCGGGAGAAAATGCACTTTGTATTCATCAAACATTTTATACTCTGTTAAAACTTTCATTCACATTCATTGCACTGCAATATCTTTCTTGTACAGAACTTACTTTTTTTAAAAAATGCTTTAGCAAAAATAACTGATCAAATAATATTTAGAAAATGTAGGCTAATAAAAATCAGGCTTTTGTTTATCTTATTCAAATAACGACCTAAATTTTGAAGAATGACAACAATTAAACAGAAAAAAATAGATACTCTAAAAACTGAAGTCAAAAATATTTAGAAGTAGAGAAAACATTATTTGAGCAATACAATATTGTTCATCTTTAAATTTCTTCTTCGTCTTCTTGGTTCTCACAGTAAAAACAAACCAGAAAAGTAATTCAGCGGATTAATGTTTAATATCCAATTTTCAGTCGAATATTTCTTTTAGATTGTCCGCTTCAATTGGCTGTAACTCATGATACCAAAAGATGGCGATGATTCGTATCAAAGGTTTCCAATGCCTTGAAGGCAAGGTAGAAAAGGAAGAGTCTATCTCCTAACGTTTTACCTTGCCGTACGAAGATGAGGTTAGCCAGACATTCAATTTTGAGTTATTTATTCAATGATTAGATGGTTGAGAAAAAGCCTTCAATCTTTATTTTTAAATGAATTTTTCTTATTTCAATAATTTGTATAAAATTTATTCTCTCATTAGATAGCCATCACCATTATTAGTAGCCGGATTTTCAGTCGTATTTTTAGGGTCATACTAATTAAACTCTTAAATACTAATTACTCTTTTAAAATAGTCAGTTTCTTAAATGTCAAATTGAATGCTTCAATTGAAAGGACGACATTTTAACATTAAGACAACTAGCATTAATTATTCTTTTGCAAGGTAACACGGATGTTAACACTAACATGAATTTAATTGCTAAGTTATCATGAAAACAGTTATCAAAAGAAAACAAAACGTTAGTATGGAGATTTTATGGTTTCCTCACGGCAAAGTTAGTGAACTTTCTAATTGTTGTTAGACAAATTGTCTTCTAATGTACCAGAACCATATTCTGTTAATATACTGAGGGGCTATTATTATGTTCCTTTAGTATTTGACATAACTCTACGTGTAGGAAACTGTTCTACACGCAGTAAGGTTTTGGAAATGCTACACTGAATTTCAGCGCAGCACCACCTATGGTTCGCTAGTTCGAGCCGATGCCCGCAGGTTTTACAACAATGCATAGCCAAAATAGCGTTGCGGGCTTTCTCCCTGCAATAATACTAGCAGCCCTAATATAAGTGAAATACTCTTGAAATCAGCGTTAAACCCCAATTCACCTCACCTCACCTCACGTATATGATATTGTTTAATGATGCAACATAATTATCTGAAAAGAAACCTTGATGTCAAATGAGCGGAAGCCATTGTTCTTATGGACACCAAAGGTGTATTGTTGTTACTATGTAGTATAAAACGAGGGAGTGGTTTAATACTTACCTCGAGGAAGCGAGTTGCATAATCAAAATCTAGGCAATACTGATAGTGGCGTTTAAATCGGAATGAGGGTTATTGCTAGCCTATATGTACATATGCCTAGGATAAAGTGCATAAAAGTGACCATATACATTGAGAAAAAAAAATCACATTATTCAGAAAATTTTGTAAGGATTCAATATGTATTCATCCTTCACGAATGACTATCTGTTCAGTTTGGTAGGACATTTCTTACCCAAGCGGGCACGGATATACCGGGTTTTCACATTGTCATGGGAATTAGAGTTTTTCTACAAATAACTCGCATTTTGATTGGTTGGTGGAACATTGTTACATACATTCATGATAAGCTTAGATCTTCTATATCAGATGAGAAATATAGTTTAAAAATCTTAAACCTAAATTTTGGTAGTAACTACCACATTATGAATTAGAAATCAACCCCTACTGATGTTTACTTTGTAGTAGTACAATATTAAATCTTCAAGGACGCGGCGGCGCAGTGATGGAGAGTCGCCGGTTGAACTGCTCTAACGTCATAGCTCCTGACGTCAAACAGTGACGTCACTACATTCAATTATAGTCAAACCCATCAAAACCTAGTGTCTTACCTTTCGTCTTTCTGATACGCGACAGTGCGTTAAATGATAACGTTTTTTTATTATATCAAAAATAATTTCGGCGATGAAGTGCGATAAAAAAATCAAACTATTTTCAAACAAGTAATGCAAACTTCGTAGAGTCGCCCATCAAAAAGAAGTGAGAAAAACAACGAATAGCGTATGAGTACAATTTGCACTTTAACGACTAAAATTGCTTTTCGATAATACCCTTTCATTTGTCTTTTACGCATCAAAATGATCTTTAGAAAAAAAAAATAACCAACTCGGGGCTTGGTTTTAAAGATTATCTGTCTCCCGTGAATTATTGTGTCAGACTCCTCGTTGGAGCTCGGAGTTTATAATACATGTAATAATATACTCAAGATAGATATTCCGTAATTGCTTCCAACTCGTTTGATTAATTAATTAATCAATTAAGTGAATAGGAATCAAAATTTAGAAAACACGACATTTTTCTACAATGTCCTTCATAAGTAAAAATAGTTTACTACAAATTTAAGAAAATCGGAATTAGAAAATAAAACCACATCTGGTCCACGCAAGATTTCGAATGTCTTCACCAACGACCATACGACCCCTCGTGTGGTTTCAGAATCCTTTGTCAGTGGTGATCGAGATATTAGATTGACGACCAATGTTATGATGACAGGATATTTGCACAAAGAGGCACTAGCAACAAACTTTTAGGTACTCGGATGTATAAGATTCTATAAATTATGTCGGTTCTTAATAAGTCAATGTCAATGATCATAGTTTAGCACATTCAATTTATCTCCATTCTTAAAGGCCACAGGCCTATAGTACAAAATATACATTTACCTCATTCGCAGGGATCATATTATATTGATACTTATAATTTCAAACATATCATATCTAGTGAAATATTATACTATAGCATATACAATTTCTCAAAATAGACATCATATCACAGAAAATCACCCCCCCCCCCCCAAAAAAAAATCAAACAATAGAATATACAATCAATTCATACTAGTTCATACATTGTTCTTTCTTAGTAACATGGCATGATAAATAAATGTTGACAACTTACGCATAAGGACAGTATTGTCAGTACTTAACAGTAAAGAAAATTTAAACCAATTTGGAAGAAAATGATAGTATTGGGGTATATATTTTGTTCTGAGGTCAGCATAAAACGGGCAAATCAAAAGGAAATGGTATTCGTCTTCAACATGATTAAGATTACAGAATTTACAAATTCTCATTTCCTTTGGTATGTTAAAATATCGTCCTGTCTCTATAGCCAAATCGTGATATGAGCACCTGAAGCGTGCAAGTGTAATTCGAAATTTTCTAATATTCAATGAACTCAAATAGTATTATCTGTATATATGTGATTTAAACATTCTGTAGAAAAAAGATTTATTTGAGACTGAAAGAGACATAGACCACTCCTGTGTAAATATATCTTTCAGTCTCTGTGACACAACGTTAACAAAATTTGTATCTAACTGAACATTCTGACTCTGCCATATATCACCAAAACCAATGGTATCTAATAAAATACGAATGTTTGATACCCAATTAGTCTTGCCTCTCTTATCATACATACATAATAAGTCATTAACATGTGTACTTGGATACCCCTTATTTCCTTGGACGTTCAAAAAATCCTTATGCAAGCTATATATATATATATATATATATATATATAACATATATAACAATAACATAAACATTTTGTAATTTGGGATCAAGAGGTCACCAAACCTTAAAATTAGAATCCTCATTGACCAAGGAGTCTACACACAACTTTTCAGCTCTTTAGACCGTTAGGAAATGGAGAAGAAGATAAAAATCCGTTTTTAAGGTTTTGACTCATGTGACCCCATTTAGGGTTATGGGGTCACAAAATCTACAATTTAGAATCCCCATTGGCCAAGGAGTCTACACACAACTTTTCAGGTCGCTAGAGTCATTGGTTCTGGAGAAGAAGTCGAAAAAGTTAAAAGTTAACGGATGGACGGACGCCGGACGCCATGCAATGCCATAAACCAACCGGGTCATTCAGACCTGATGAGCTGAAAATCAAAATGATAAAAATGTCTATCCTCTCGAGTTCATTCAAGACTACGATTGTCAATTTCACATTTGCTATGGCAACGCACGTGCAAATGCATTTTCATGCCAAAGTGTTGCAGTGGAGTATTGACGTCTCAATGTTGTGCCTTAACTTCTAACATGGTTCAAAATGTGTTGACGTAGACGTCTCCACGCCCCTCTCTTCTCTTCTAATAGCATGTAGGAGCGCCATTAAGTTTATTATCGTAAAGTACTTATCAGTCATAATGATTAATTATTGTGGCAAGTAATTAGCAAATGCAAAGAATGTTTGAAAATATATCTAACACGATTTCACTCGGATTATGCATCTTTTTGACAAATATTTATTTGAATTACCTCAGTAAATAAAAAGAATCATGATTTATCATCGCATGTAGCCTTAATCTTGAGGTCATTTACTGACATCATCGCATTTTTCCTAGAACATTGTTTAACGGAACTATCTGGTCAATTACGGTATAACTATCTGCAAAGCATTTCAATGGTTTTCTATTCATTCGCCTCATTTCGCATACTTTAACCAGTCAATGATATGACGCTAATTTGAGTAATATTATCAGTGTCCCGATTAAGATAAAAAAAATAAAACATAAAATAAAGTTATATCTTGTTTAATAGTGGTAGCCGTATTTGAATTCGGTTTGAGCTGCTTATTTCATTCCATGATAACTGGATAAATTTGTAACTATAAACTTAAATTCAGTTTTAAGGAGCAAGCAATAAGAGAATGGAATCAGTGTTTGTCTCCCCATTTTCCCGTTACTACAATCAGTCAATATGTGAACACATTGCCTGGAAGTTTGTGAGAGTCACGTGACTTCGGTATTCGTACACAGTCAAGTGATACAAAAGTAAAACAACTATGTATAATCAATCATGGTCAACACTACTGTGGTAAAAACCTTCAAAAGATCAAACGTTTTGCGTCAAAATAATAATTGAAAATCTCTTCTGAAATAGACAAAATCTGTCAACGGGTATCGACTTAATATAGCCACTAAGCCTCGCCATCTTCACCATATCAACTCTTGAAAAAAACTTACCCCCGGCTCACGGGTCTAAATGACCGTTGCCTCAAATCGTGATTTTTTAAATTCTTAAAAAATGCGCGTGTCAGATGTTTCATCTCTTTAGATTAAATACAAAAAAGTTTACATAGAAAATATATTAATATTTCATTTTCAATCCTTTAAAATGCAGAAATCACAAATATTTTAATCATAAACCTCACACACGTATTCACATTGTCCACTATAAGGTAAAAAAGCACAAAGTAGCCAAGCTAGTCCATACTACACATGACATGCATTAAAATGGTATTTTTAAAGTTACCGATAATAAGACCGACTTTGATATAAGCATACAATAATTGTCACATTTTAATTTCCTTCTGAAACACAGAACACTGTATGACACAGGAGAACACTAAATTCTCAGTTTTGAATTTGTAGAAAAGAATAAAACAGTTGGTAACTGGCTCAAACTTGTCATATTGACAATTTACCAGTACAATCTTCATCTGCACGCGTAACGTGTAAAGGAAATTGAAGCAATGTCAAGGAGTGTAGTTTACTTAAACATGCTACCATGTAAACAATGTTATAATCGGCAAATATCTTATTTTTATCAAACATACAAAGCAGTATTAACAATAATCATGAAGTGTATGTAAAATAATGGTAATCGATGGTTATCATAGATAGTCAGTCAGCTGTCATCATACCTACCGTATCTTTCGTCATGAGTGTGTTCAATAAAAAAACTTATAAGCAGCATACCTGTTTGTTGTGATGTAATCTATTTTTGCCCATCAGCTAAAAGCAAATTATCAGTACTCAGAATAACTCTTCACCTTATCAATTCAATCCCCTCATTAACCATCACCACGGGCTACTATCCGGACCCGTTTATCCACCGTGATAATATCACACAGCGGATCATCACGTTCAGATCACACCCGAGGAGGCCAAGTATTCAGTCAATATCTATCGTTATCCTCATAATGCCTTGAAGTCAACCCCACAATCAGATCGAACCTGTAAGTCGAACGCATGTGATCCATGTAATGATTCATGAGGAGCAATAACAGATCATATTGATAAACCACAAGGAACCTTAGATACTAAATCCACTAATCCACTATTCTTGTCGCTGATGGGCTGAGGTCAGATTGCATCTTCAGGAAGTAGAATGAGAAAATGATCACGGCATGAGCGTTGTGCTACAAGACAGTTTGAAGACTATCTGTTTTGAATGTAATTTTTCATGATGCGTTGTGTTCTGTGTCTGCTGGGAGTCCTCCAGCTCATCTGCTCGGGGATGTCTCTTTCCTTCATGAAGGAGTCGCAGGATAAAGCAACAGACACTGTCGACGTCCAAGTGGTTCATTCTGTCCACACACGAGAGAAACGATCCACAATGCAACATCCAGACATTCTTCACTTGAGGTTTAACTTCCGAGACTCGGAGGTTCAGCTGAACATGACCCAGAAGAGAAGACCCGTGCCCAATATACCTGTGTATGCAAACGATGGACGGAGCAAGGTGTTTC
Organism: Steromphala cineraria; assembly: GCA_916613615.1. NCBI lineage: Eukaryota > Metazoa > Mollusca > Gastropoda > Trochida > Trochidae > Steromphala > Steromphala cineraria. The sequence continues at coordinate 22,294,026 of OU744735.1, read as the reverse complement.
AGGAGGATCTACCGGAAAACGAGAAGTTTGCTGTATTTAGAGACCAATTGAAAGGAGCTGTTTTTGTTGTTGAAATCTTCAACGAGAATAACGTTAACGTTGCTGGAAACTTTCATCATGAGAATAAAATGTACAAGATATGGCCACAAGAACACAGAATACACAAGCGAACAACTGATCTCGAGGCGAACCACAACATACTTCCTATTGAGGAAGCAAATGATATGACAAAAGATATTTTGTCAATAGATTTAGACAGTATGTCTGTAAAAATACCCAGGGAGACGCCTGGCACTGCTGCAAGTGAAGAGGAAGATTCTGCTTTCGAGAGTGCAGAAACCGAGTTAAGTGTACCGGAAGTAGCTCGCTACGTGATTGAGATAGGCGTCTTACCAGACTTCGCAATCTACAACGTTTTTTTAAGAGAGGCGAACTTCAACAGCAGTGAAGCCTTGGCAAACCTAAGAACCTTCTATTCATTTCTTGAAGACTCGATCCAGCTTCGATACGACTCTGTCAACCTGCAAGATCCATCCATCTCCATCACCTGTTGGATCAAGTTCATCCAGATCGCTCAGACACCAGAAGAATCGCCTTGGATTGAAATCGCCAGAAATGGCACTGCAGTTGATATTTTGATCGCGGGTAGAAAAATGGTAAATGATATTGCAAAAAAAAGCGTCGTAGACACTGCAGACCACTACATGTTCTTCACAGCGTATGATCTTGCACTTTTTGGGGATAGCAGATACCTTGGATTTGCTCTTGTTGCTGAATTGTGCAGGTCTTCAGGTATTTCTATCGATAAACATTTCGTGAACGGTCGTACAGCTATCATAGCAGCGCATGAACTTGCCCACAATTTAAATGCCTCTCATGATGGTCTAAAATGCAATGCCAGTGCCCAGTTTGTAATGACTCCATTACTTGGTTATCCCGACTTGTCTAACCCTTCTAACCAGTGGTCTTTCTCCACTTGTTCGATAGAACAGATGAAGTCGTTCCTTACAAGAAAATCCGCGGGCTGTGCAAGAGAGACCACGATTACCGGAGGAATTTCTAACGGACAAAATGAAGGTCAAGTGCTAAATGCAGATGCTCAGTGTGCTCGTGAATTTGGAAAAGGATCTGTGTTCTGCAGACGTGCCTACCCTAACGATATCCATGGCATTTGCCAACTTTTGTTCTGTACGGAGATTAATGGCAATACTAATCAGAGTAATTGCACAGAATTTCGCGTCCCCGGAGAGAAGACATCCTGTGGAAATGGTGAGTGGTGTGAGAAAGGGCAGTGTGTCCCTAACGCTGCTGCCCCTGCCCGTGTAGAGAACTGTCCCCAAGGAGACGAGGCTGGGGCCAACTGTAGACGGTCAGACTGTGACACCTTAACAGGAAATGATTTGATTCGATGTTGTAGAACCTGCGCTCCATTTGAACCAACAGTCACGATCGAGAGATATATCATAGTTGTGCCTTTTGGATGATATGCTTGTGTATTATATATTGAAAGGTCTAATCGATGCAATAAAGCAATGTGATAAACTTTCAATCAAAATTCTCTACCATGCAAATGAACGTTGATATAGGAAATTCGTTTGCAAACATAGATAAACCGTATTCTTTTATCTATAATGTTCGTTCGTCTATGATAGGATCTGTAAAAATATTATGTATTATTTACATAATAATAAGCAAATAATAAACATATGTTCACATGTCTTTTGCTAATTAATTCGGAAGGCCAAATAAGCCATTGTTGAGATTGACATGGAAAAAGGACATTGCTTTAAAGCCCCATTGGCATACTTGCATGTGGTTCATGATGATATTTTGCTATTAAGAGATATTGAATGATAAGGCGTGCCAAAATAAAACTGTTAACTGAAGGGTTTTGCTAGGTATGATATCCAAAAAAAGTTAAAAAGTTCCACTGAAAATTCCGCTCCAATTTCCATGAGCTCTATTTGAAGGCTGTTTTTTTTACATTTAATTCTAGAGCCTTGAGCAAATAATATGCCAGCATAGGTTGTGATTGACATTCACTTTCGCGCGTCTCAATGATACACGTGTGTATAGAAGCTTGGATAATTACTGAAGCATATAAAATCATCGCCTTATGGATAGTTGATTGCCTCAGGCGACATCCTAAGATAATAAAGCAACATCAATAGACAACGAAACAAAATGTCTGTCGTGATTTAACTAAAATACTTGAAAAAATTGAAAATTATCGGTAATGTCCGAGGCCTACTACAAGTAAGATCATTCGAGATTCCAAACATGCATTTATGACATCCTTGTATAAAACACCTCACCTAAGTCATATAACCATACTTAGCGTTAAAGGGGAAGTAGCACGTTTTCAGGGGGAATATAAGGTGATGTCAGGAAAATAAAACATAATGGTTCCATTTGAAAGACACTGCATTTAAACTACATGGAGCAGTAATTATTCAAATATATAATGTAAAGTTTAGCCATGCGATTCTTTTTTCTTATACAAAATGAATTAAAGGTGTAAACAAAAAATGGCCGCCAACGGATTTTAGGTGAATCTTCATACTCTGTTCTCTGACTATGGAAGGTTGGTTTGTGTTATGAGATTTTTGACACTATTAAAATAATACATTTAGCGTTAACGTACAATTATCAGTGCAAAAATAAAATATAAAATTATTAAAAAATGTGCTAGTGCCCCTTTAAGAGGTATTAAGCATTCGAGAAAATGATAGGAAAGAAACTGCCGAGTATTCTCCAGTAATGCGATATTGCATGTGTAACTACACAGTTTTCTATGAGTAATGCATTTTTGGTAATCATACTTTGTGGTTTTCAAGTTTATGATTATGCTGGTATTGAAATACAATTCTTTATGTTTATTATTATGCATTACATGATGAATTAATGAATAGCTTGAAACCTTTGACTAAACGTGCTTCAATTAATGTGACTAAAATTGTTACAATTAATGTCAAAGGTTTTGATGACTTTTTACGTTTTATTAGACTGCTGTTTTAGTTAATGGTGCATGACGTGTATTTTTTGTAACCTTCCACTATTTTGCTGCTTCAGTTTATGTTACACAATGTGTTTTCGCTGGCTTTGATTTGCTTCCAACCTATGAAATGTTTGAAAAGTGAAATTTTTGTTTTGTTTTGTTTTGGTTTTTTGGGGTTTTTTTTGTTACAATTGGTTACAAGGTCAGTGCATATGTAAATAATAGACATAGTAAATGTATTATAACATAATGTACTGAAGACTGGAATGAGTGAGAACCATTTTTTCTTGAACTTTTCAATTTCATTGTTTCTCTGGGATAGTAAATTTTCAACTGGAAATATCTGTTTTAATATTTTTTTGTAATTGATGAATTTTGGAATAATATTCTTAATATTGCATAAATTAATATATTTTTTTGCTGAGATAATGATTTGGTTCATCAAAACATTATGTTGTGATGTAACAAACCAAATCAGGTATTTAGAGAATGTGATAGTTTGTGGCAAATAGTTGTTTATCCAAACTTCAAGTTCAATCCAGAATTTAATGGTCTCAAGACATTCCCAATAAACATGACATATGCTCTCAGAGAAATCTTTACAAAAGCTACATAGATCATTATCAACTAGATTCATTCTTAACAATTCCTTTTTAGTATAGACAGCTCTATGCAAGAATCTTAATTGAAAATCAAGAAGTTTTACATCCTTCATAGATAATCTATAATTATTGAAACTGTTGTAAGTGAAAAGTGAAAATTACCCAAGTTATGAGAAACAAGTTTTTTTTCCATGTGACTTGATAAAAATATTTTTTCCTGGAAAGCTTTTCTTAAATGTATTTTTGATAACTATTTAAAACTAAACATCTCAAAGTTTGGTTCAACATTATATTAAAGTGGGATTTTGTTTCCTTTTTTCAGGTTTATTATCATTGAGTTTGTTAGGTAATATTCTCTTCAATATATCTTACCTCTCAAGTTATTTTCAAGCCCTACTGGTATGTTTTGAATATGTGACATACATGTCTGAAACAAACACTTGTGAGAGTTATCAAACATGGTCTAGGGGAGACAACTTGCTGCCCTGTGTCCTTGGCCCTTTGGGGGCGTGGCTAACAATCAAGTGATGTGGGTCTGTTTATTCATATTTCAAACTTCTTTGTAATTTATAAATGAGTGTTACTGATTCAAATAAACTTGAATAGGCTTCAAATTCTTAAGAAGCCTAAACATACAACTACGCAATGTTCCCGCCATATTTTTTGCGCGAAATAAATCGTGCCATCTCGTAAAGGGGGCGGAGCTTACACAATGAAAGGCCGTCAGTCAAGTTTGACGGCCGGTTCGGATACATGTATTACTGAGGACACTGGAAGCTTATTTTTCCGTTTAAAGTAAGACTATTAAATCCAAATAAAATAAAATATGATTTTAAAATTTCTTTTAATTTCTTTTAAAACTTGTACGATATAAGTGTTATGTAAATTTGTTTTATTTTAGTAAAACAAGGTAATGACTGGGTTTTTTTTAGATTTCAGTGTTTTTCACATTTGATTTTATACATTTTCACTTGACACATACTTCAATTAATGAATTTTTTTCTGCTTTAGATGTCTATAATACTAAAAAAATTGTTCATAATTGTTTTGTACGCTATTTCAGCGCAGCTATGATAATCAAAGTTCACAACCAATGCGACCAAACAGTAATGGCGAAGTTTGCCGTAACACCGTTCTGATTGAATTACCGGATTTTGTAGGAAGTGGGCGTCATATATTTCACTTTAAACATCAAAAGAAAACTATATCAAATGAATGCCTGTGAATTCATTTTTGCCAATCTTTGATTATGGATATATTTTGTCCATTATGTAATGATCAGTTGATACTTTGGTACGTAGTGGCAAAAAGTCGCTTGTTTTCAGTTTCCATCTCGTCGAAAACAGTTGTCGTTTGAAGTCTGATTAATGCAATGTAATTTCCGTGCTTATGTATCTGAAATTTACATCATATTTAGGACGAGAGAAATGTCTATCGGTGGCTGAAATTTCAGCCAGTATCCATTTGTCATGAAAACAAACGATCGACTTCTATGCATAGTTGATTTTCCGCGCATTGTTTGTCAATGACGTCACAAGAAACAATGTTCAACAAATTGGTTACAAAAAGATAAATTGTAGTAGTTCCGGATCTAGTAGGTGCATGCAGAAAGTAAACACACCATTGTGATCACTGACATTTTCTCTCTCGAAAGGTGTAGAATAATTTACAGTTTATACAAATGGAAACTTTTTCCAAGCAATGGAGGGTCGGGATACCAACATGTAGTTTACTGAATTTACCGTAAAAACACGGTCTTTCTGTTTGACAGCATCGACAGTCGTCATTCACCTAAATATTTACAGATTTTTTATATCTGTCACTAGCAAATTACATAGTGAACAAGTGTGTGTAATTTGGTGATTTGATGTCGCCGGACAAAAAAGATACAGCTGAATTACGAACATGTATCAATTTTCGTTGACGTCACAGAAATTTATCTGGCACGGGGTAAGCGTCAACGTTATTTTTATGAAGCACCAAGGGGGTTAAGACCAACAACATATAATGAGATCAAATTTAGAACTGTACTGATGATTCCGTTTTAGTGCGTTCATTTTGAAACACAGTATCGCAACTTATCCCAATTGTAGCATAACAGCTATTTGAATTTGAACTATTTCCTTTCCTGTTGAATAAATTACCAAAATTGTTTTGATACTTATTTGAAAGAAAGTGTGTTCAAATGTGAAAATATAACATATAGCCCTAGGAAATGAGCCAAGTGCTGAAATCCTAATTTTATTATGGTGTATTCAGCGGTTAGAGACGGAGTTCGTGGAGAGTGTTTTCGTCACAGTTTGGTATCACAGGAAAAAAATCAAGAGTGCAATTATGACCCTTTTGCAAATTAACAATCAACGTTACATCATCACCGTTGCTAAGCGACGTTGCAACATTGAAATGACGTTGCAAGAAAGCTCCTTTCTCTCATCTCGTGAGAGGATAACGCCATCTTTTCCTCTCGACCAGAGATACGAGATATCACACCGAAGACATAAGATATTTTTTATTCACTATCATTTATTTGTTACTCCCTTTTTTTCATGATTACTGTTTTTTTAATAAAGACAGTCATCATTTGTGTGTAAAACAGAAATAATTTCAAGTAATTCAGCATTTGGATAAAAATATGAAAATGAAAAATATAACTTCTTTGCGAAGCAATTTAGAAGTTGGGATCGCAATGAGGAGATGAATATATAATAATAATAATGTGTCTATTTGTATAGCGCCATTCCATGCTATATAACATGCTCAAAGCGCTGGAGTCACTGCACAGTTGTTTGGAATGCTTCAAGGAAGAGGTGGAATTTCAATTTGGTTTTGAAGGACATTAGGTCAGGACAGGAGCGGAGGTGAGCAGGGAGATTGTTCCAGTGGGTGGCTGCAGCATAAGAGAAGGATCGCCCTCCATAGCCAGCCGTTTTGATTCTTGGAACCTGTAAAAGGTTTTGTGATTCCGATCGAAGTGTTCTGCGTGGAACGTACTTCTGAAGCAAGTCTTTGAGGTATTGGGGTGCAGATCCTTCTATGCATCGGAATGCATAGCATAGAATTTTGAACTGTATTCTTTGACGTACAGGAAGCCAGTGAAGATCATGAAGTATGGGTGTGATGTGATTCCACTTGCTGCATCTTGACACGATCCGGGCTGCGGTGTTTTGAAGTCTCTGTAATCTGTCAGTCAGGCACTTTGGAGAACCGATGAGAAGTCCGTTCCCATAGTCAATCCTTGACATGACCAGGCTTAGGACTAGCACTTTTGATGACTCTTTTGTGAGACATGATCTGATGCGCCCAATGTTTCGTAGCTGCATGTAACAGAGTCGACATAGCTTGTCGATTTGGTCGCACATCGAGAGATCAGAGTCGATGATCACTCCAAGATCCCTGGCTTTGTCTGCAAATGGGACTTCAACACCCCCAATCACTACATTTTCAAGGTTGCATTTATTCCTCCTTGTGGCTGGGCCTATAAGTAGAGCTTCTGTTTTGTCTGGATTAAGTTTTAACATATTTGAATTCATCCAGTTTTGTATATCTGTACAGCAGTTGGAGATCGAAGAAGCGGCAGATGATGATGATGATGGGTCAGGTTTGAAGATTGACATCAGCTGGCTGTCATCAGCAAAGAGATGATATGGAAGATGGTGATTCAGGTTTATCGTACCGAGTGGTCTTGTATAAAGGGTGAAGAGAATCGGCCCTAGCACTGATCCTTGAGGGACGCCACAGTCGAGTTGAACAGGTGAAGAGGTAACGTTGTTTATGATGACGGACTGGTCCCTGTCTGAGAGGTAGGATGTTAGCCAGTCCAACACTTTGCCCTTGATACCAAAGTCATGGCTCAGTCTCCTGAGCAGCTTGTCATGGTCGATCGTATCAAACGCCGCGCTGAGGTCGAGGAGAACGAGCATGGCGCAGTTCCCTTTGTCAACTCCCATCCGTAGATCATCTACTACTTTCAACAGTGCTGTCTCTGTGCTGTGCAAAGGTCTGTATGCTGATTGATATGGTTCGTAGAGGTCATGGCGCTGGAGGTACTCTGATAGGCGTTTGCATGCAGCTTTCTCAATGAGCTTTGATACAAATGGCAGGTTTGAGACAGGTCGATAATTCTTTAGATCTTCAATGTCCAGTCCAGTTTTCTTAAGTGATGGTTTAACAAGCGCTGTCTTGAAAGGTTTGGGCATGGAACCTGTTGATAGGCTGGCATTGATGATGCTTGTGAGATATGGAATCATTATGTCATCATTATCACAGATCAATTTGGTTGGGATAGGATCGAGATTGCAGCAGGTCTTCTTAGATTTCTTTAAGAGTGTGAGAACCTCATCCTCTGTGAATGGCCTGAATTCTGTGAGCGCCGGATTTGGTGATACTGGTTCAGAGTCTTGCGAAGAACTTGTCAACGTGTTGAGATGGTCCCGTATAAGTTGGATTTTGTCCTTGAAATATGTCGAGAAAGATTCAGCAATCTGTTGTGAATCACCAAGTGAGGGAAGAGATGTGTCTCTCGTCTTTCCCATCAGACCAGACATCACTTGATGCAGAACTTTTGGATTATCCATGTTTTCGGAGATCATACATTTGATGTGATGTCTTCTTGCATTTCTTATTACAGATGTCACCTCATTTCGAGCTGCGACATACATTTGACGATGGACCACCAGGTGTGTCTTCCTCCACCGGCGTTCAGCACGTCTTCTTTCTCGCTTGGCAATGGCGATTTTAGGACTGAACATCCAATGGCTCTCTACTCTTACTGGAACATTCTTTGTTTTCAGTGGAGCATGATTATCCAAGATTGAAGAAAGTTTGGAATTGTATGACAAAGCTATTTACTCACAATCTATATGGATGACAACACGAATGAAGAAGTTGTCATCCGTATCTTCTACTTCCTCAATGAGAAAATTTTGATTTTTCAATCATAATGTTTTGTAAATGATAAACTTTTTTATCTCAACTATGATTGTCTACATAAGCAAGACGTCAATTGGCAAAATCATAAAATTTTACGTACAATTTAGATTAATTTTCGTTGCTATAAATGTTCTTACCATTCAAAGTTTCAATGTGTGTCATAAGCTAAATTAGTTCCATTTTTATCATAAGTAACAGAAAATTCTTTATTGTGATGTTTTGAAACACTGGGCATAAGATAAAACCATCCTGTTACATCAGCATATCATTATTTTTAAAGCTCCTACATCACCTTAGTATCTTCCATAGCAAAAGCTTCGTCGTGCCCTCTATACAACTCACCAATGCCTTCAGCAATGGTGGCATCTTCCTACGCAGAGCCTAAAAGGCCAGTTTCCAAACTGTCATTTTATGCCTTGCTGCAGAGACTTTACTTTTCTGTGCTGCTATAGTGCCCCTACAGAGTAGAGAGCAAGCACAGAAAACTCAAGGCTATGCAGCAAGGCATAAAATGACAGTTTGGAAACTGGCCTTTTAGGCTCTGCGTAGGAAGATGCAATGGTGGTGGCAATGATTGCAAGGGCTCGAAATAATCCATATCAGACTCCCTTGATAACGATATTTTATTAGCTGATAACTTTATGCCATGGATATCTTGATCAGCGATACTAGGCATTTGGATTAATGGATATCAGGGTCTGAAGGAATCAATGCATTTCCCTTTGGTAGCTCAACTTATAGAATTCTATGGTTAACTCTGTTGCGATATCACAATTCTCGGACTTCCGGGGCATACACATGTTCTCTCCGCCACTATGAGTACACTTCACTTTCACAACATAAAGGACCAAGTTGTGATCAAGCCACAGTCTGATTGAAATCGCCCTAGTTCCGAGGATATAATATCTAAAATATTAATTCTCTACGGTATGTCTGACCGCACCTCCGATCCGTACCTCGCATGTTTTTGACAGTTATGGCAGCCGAAACCCAGTCGCTAGCGGACCAATCACATCGTCTTGCTTATAAGACTACCGGCGGTGATCACGTTCAAAGCATGGTTAACAGGAGTTACTTGCCCCTAGCTAATACCTAAAGCTTTGATTAATTGAGACATGCTACCTAGGGGGCTGAGGTCGGACTTAATAGAGAGGACCTTTCGAAATAACCCGATAGAGTTAATATTTTAAACTGTTAATTCTTCGGAACTAGGCTGATTGTAATAAGCATGGATCAAGACATGACCCATCAAATTTCTTACAAATTCATCCTCTGTTACTTATAAATTGCCACAAATATTTTCAAATCTAAAAAACACGACAGAGGCTACCCCATCCATTTGCAACAATTATACAAAACTTGATCAAAATTAACTTATAGTTATGAAGTTCTATGGACAGGTTTCAATTATTTCCTTTAATACTGTTGATTTGAAAATAGTTTTCAGTTTACGCAAACTCTCCTGTAGAAGAAAAAACAAAACTTTTCTTTTTTTATCCAATCAAAATTTTCAATACATTATATTATATAAAGATACCTTTTCTCGACGGCCCCGCAACAACAAACCGACTGCTTGTTTGAATGTTGGTTACGTAACCCGTTTGATTGATGCCAATACGGATTTGATATTGATAGTACCAGAAAACGGTTCAATTGTCGCAAAGATTACGTAGAAAGTAAAAAGTTAACCTATCTTTGTTGTAACACATGGGTTTTTTGTTACAAAAAAAATAGCAATACAACTAAAAACTCTTCCTTATAAGGTCTTCCTCGCTTATGGCCATTGAATATTTATTTGTTTATTTACACGTGGACATTCACAAATAATAATAACTTTGCCAATTCAGGAAATGTAATGGTCGATATGATATATAGGGAATAGATTAACAAGGTTTTTTCGTGTCAACAATCTTTAAATAAACATGTTTAAAAAATTGATCTTCCAAACACATAGACACTTTGAACTAACTATTTCATTGGTCCTATCTACCATAATACCCTTAACTATGGTGCTCTGAATTGTAAAGTCCTAGTGTAGTCTGTGAATTGAAGAAAAGCAGTGATTTGTTTTCCTTGGCTCTCTATAGTTGGAAGTACCATTATTGGACTACGAATGAAGTTTTATTGCCAAATATTTTCCTTCATTAAATAATAATAGTCATATAAACTGTTTCAATGACTGTTTATTTTCTCACCTGGCATTGATTAAATCGAAAACCTAAATGAAATATATGCACCTTTAAGTATTCAAACACAAAATGGAAAACAGAAAAACATGAAATTTGGACGCCCAGATGTAAAATTAGCGATGTCACGTTTTAATATTTGCCAATTATACCAATGGTGAGTCGTAGCCACGAATATGTATTGATTAGGTTCACCTGATAAAATAGCAGGTATTACACGACGATTTTCACACCTGTACAATCAATTATCTTTTAAGCATAAAAAGGGTCGGAAATATGAAATATCCTCATTCAAGAACCATGTTTCGCCAAGCGCTTATTCTGACTATTGTGAGCATTGCCCTTACTCAGGTATGTTCGAATTTTATTTCAAATGTTATTTTCTTTGTGGGAAAATTAACAAAATAAAATAGGATATGAAATCTCACTGAAAAGCTATTACATCATCAATCGAAAAAAAATATTGGAGACCATAGGGTTGAATTCCAACCCCAAGCTACAGAATTATTTCTTTTTCGATAAAATTACCTTTGCACTTCTATTTTGACTCTTTCTGTTTTCTTTTCCTTTCCTCTTTTCTAATACATGTAATCTTGTCCTGCAATGTTATAAAGGTAGGGACGGAGGGACAAGAAGGAAATAAAACGTGATAGAGGAAGACAAGGGTGAAATAAATACGTGGGAGAGAAAAGAAAGGTTGAAATAGAATTTTTTTAGAGAAACAAACCTTTTCACTCCTTGTTAGGGATTGTTCTTTAATGTTAAGGAACATATCTTTTGTCATTCTCTCCCCACAGAGGCAAGTCATGCAATGTTGATGCAGCCTCTGTTCTATTACGCCGAAATCCGTGGGTTCCGGCAGTTTTCCCTGGTCGAAGAAATTGCAACACAAGCAATTTGAATTTCTTTATCAAATGACAACGCTTCTCGCATGGAAAGGGTGGTTCATATCACAATGCTTTTTGCCATGATAAACTAGCCAAAATAAAGATTTAAGAACAGCGTCGCTGATTGCACAACTAACTTTGATTGTCTCAATCAGGCATCTCCATTCTATTCCACAAAGTCTACATGATAGAACATATGCTGTATCAACATTTCATTACTTGATCTGCCTCTGTGGGGAGAGAATGATCTTGTGTATGGCCAGAGATTCTAACAAGTTATGTATTGATGTTACAGGCGCAACGTTCACATGATGGGCAACCGAAAGGTAAAGCTTTACTTCAAATTAATCAAAGACAAGAGTTACCAACATCATCAATATTTTAAAATCGTTTAACTGATATTGTTTGTATTACCATTATTTTGATTATAATCACATTGTTATCCCACCGGTATGTAATACCGTGGGATATAGTCATCGCCCTGTCCGTCTGTATGTCCGTCCGTCCGTCCGTCCGTCCGTAATCATTTCGTTTCCGGAGCAGAACTAAAAAACCGGTCCACATATCTTTCTGAAACTTTACATGTGTATTGCCCACCTACTGAAGTGGTGCCTTTTGATATTTTCATATTTCTAAAAAAATTATTTTTTATTATTTCCATGGAAACGGCTCTTATGTGGACTCTGTTCATGAAAGGTTTCGTTTCCGGAGCAGAACTAAAAAACCGGTCCACATATCTTCCTGAAACTTTACATGTGTATTGCCCACCTACTGAAGTGGTGCCTTTTGATATTTTCAAATTTCTGAAAATTTTATTTTTTATTATTTCCATGGAAACGGCTCTTATTTGGACTCTGTTCATGAAAGGTTTCGTTTCATATATACAAAACCGGTCCACATATCTTCCTGAAACTTTACATGTGTATTGCCCACCTACTGAAGTGGTGCCTTTTGATATTTTTACACATTTCTGAAAATTATATTTTTTTATTATTTCCATGGAAACAGCTCTTATATGGACTCTGTTCATGAAAGGTTTCGTTTCCGGAGCAGAACTAAAAAACCGGTCCACATATCTTCCTGAAACTTTACATGTGTATTGCCCACCTACTGAAGTGGTGCCTTTTGATATTTTCACATTTGTGAAAATTTTATTTTTTATTATTTCCATGGAAACGGCTCTTATGTGGACTCTGTTCATGAAAGGTTTCGTTTCCGGAGCAGAACTAAAAAACCGGTCCACATATCTTTCTGAAACTTTACATGTGTATTGCCCACCTACTGAAGTGGTGCCTTTTGATATATTTTCACATTTCTGAAAATTTTATTTTTTTATTATTTCCGTGGAAACAGCTCTTATATGGACTCTGTTCATGAAAGGTTTCGTTTCCGGAGCAGAACTAAAAAACCGGTCCACAACTTTACATGTGTATTGCCCACCTACTGAAGTGGTGCCTTTTGATATTTTCACATTTGTGAAAATTTTATTTTTTATTATTTCCATGGTTAACGGCTCTTATTTGGACTCTGTTCATGAAAGGTTTCGTTTATATTAGCTTATACTATTATGAACCTTGCTTGAAAAATTTACAATTATCTTTCAAAGGTTTACATCTTACGATCATGTGGAACCGGTGGGATATGTCATCTTCTGATGACTCTTGTTCATTATCGTCACCGTCGTTGTAATCGTCATCGTCGGCATCATCACCACCACCACCACCACCATCATCATAATCCTAATCATAATCATCATCATCATCGTAACGCCGCTAATGGCTGAAATATTTGCAAAAGCGGAGTAAAACAATAACTCACTCACTCATTATCATCATCATCATAATTATTATCTTATTTCTGTTATCATTTTAATTATAAAGGTGATCCCGATTGTGATGTGCCGGCACTTAGTTGTGCTTCCGTTGAGATGGGATCCTCTAATGTCGACGAGCGTTGCAGGTAGGTGTAAAGGGGCAGTGCCACGTTTTTTGATAATTTCATATTTTGAATATTTCACTGAAAATTGTAAGTATCTGCTAAATGTATTATTTTGACAGTGTCTAAAATCTCATTACACAAGCCAATCATCAATAGTCAAGGGACAAAGTATGAAGATTCACATTAAATCAATTGGCTGCCATTTTTGTGTGAACACCTTTAATTCATTTTGTGTTAAAAACAGGATTCGCATGGCTTAACTTTACGTAATATATTTGAATTATTATTGCTTCATTTAGTTTAAATACATTGTCTGTCAATTGAAACCAATTTATTTTTATTTTCTTGACATCACCTTATATCCCCCTAAAAACGTGCTACTGCTCCTTTAAAAGATTGACTGGTAGGTGCCGATTGTTCATCCTTTTTGTGATTGAGGGTTGATTGAGTATCCTTATCTAAATAGTTATATGTATATTACATCATCACTGATCAGGTCGGAACTACTTTCAGATATGTTAACAAATGTTGAGTTACTTTACTTTCCTTTAAAAAGTAATACGATTATGTAATACAGAGAATGTTATCCTTGACACGCCACTGATAACACGGTTTATTATCATTGATAGATCTCGATATTTCCCCGCCATCATATAATAAAAATCATTTACTCTTTTTGCCTGAACGAAAATAATGTCAATCAATTAACAGAGGAATCAGTTCTCATGGTTAATCAAATTGTTTATTTCATGAGATGCGACGTTTTGGTGTAGATACTAACACCACATAAATCGACTTCTATATTGAATAAGATGTGACGTTTCGATGAACATACTTGTTGATAACGGTGTTTTGCCGCTATTCCACTACGAGAGGAATTATCAAGAACCATCACGAAAGAGAAGTTTTTCACATTCGTGAACAGTGGTAGACAATTCGTAATTAGTTATGGAAATTTTTAAACGAGTCATAGTTGATTCGGCAACATTCATTCAATTCGTGGCATTCGTGTATTTTCGATTCGTAGCTGCTGCGTTAACTATTCTTGACTAATTCGTGTAGTTCCAGTTCTTTGAAATTCGTGGTTGATAATTTCTATTGTCTGGCCCTGAATAACTGACGAATCATCAAGGAATCATTCACGAATGTCCCGAATTAAGGACGAAAGGTATGAACATGTGTGTAAGGATGTATTCAATGTTATCAATAAACACGTGATATCAACAGGTAAAATTATTTTTCCTTCATTTTTACAGAGCCTACAACCATTATTTCAAATGTCTCGATGAACTGCCAGACAAATGCACGGACATCAAGAAACAGGTGCCGGTCCTGAAGGCGTCCCTGAACACGGAGTGTCCGGCCGGGAGTCCCACTGTAAATACAATGTGATCTTGATAGGAAAAATAAACATTCTGGAATGTTTCCTTTGTCATTTATTTCTTGGAAAAAAATCGTGTCCAATCTTCATTCTTGTGAAGTAAAGCGAGTGGAAAGTCTATGTTTGAATAACTTTTATATTCTTCTTTGAGAGGCATTTAGAAGTTGTGGAATGAATAAAGAAGAATTATATGGCTTTTTCGACTTCTTTATTACAATAGTGCGACGTTTCGGTGTAGACACTAACACCGTTTTCAAGCAAGTGATTTCAATTCATCATTTATTTGAAAACAGTATTAGTATCTACACCGAAACGTCGCACTCTTATAAGAAATTAAGAAGTTTTAAAATCCATAGATTTTTCTTTATTCATTTTATATTCTTGAAGGCGGCTCTCTGATGATACGGACATTTTGATAACGGAACTTTTAAATATGATAAATCACCATATAAATCTATGTATAACTTGAAGGCAACTCATGTAAAAATGAAAATAACAGGTTTGAAAAAGGTTCCTCACAGCATTACCCCTTTTTGTATAATGGCTGCTGGTAAAATGATGACATAATTAATAATCAACAAGGAATGTAATTAATATATCTTTTTAATACCCATAGGGTGGATAATAAATGGGGACATATTTGCCGTATGGACACATGTGGACATATCACTATTTCCTAGCAACGATTGTTGTAGCGCGACTTCCCCTATATTAACGTCTGTAACGTCATAAAACCATTGTTGTGACGTCACTGTAAGCGACTGTCGCAAGAGTATATAATGAAATAGAATTAGTAATATAGAAATTATTACCCTCTAAAGTGTGTCATATGAACTGTGCGAAACTAATGCAAATTTGTGTATAACCCTCGCTCGCGTTCGGGTAATACAAAAGTCATATTACACTCTTCCTCGGGTAATAATCTCTATGTACGGTGCTCTTTATATAATAACTACCTCCCAAGAAGCCTCGATGTCAGTGATGACCTCTATCCATCTTACTAGTCCTATCTAGTCTAACTATCAGCCAAGATCGTTATCTATCCTTCTACATTAGCGTGTTTTCAAGTCTAGCCCCTGGCTTATCCTGATATCTATCTAGGCAAATGCCTCGGATCCTCTCGATCGAACCAACAAGTAGCATGACTCCCAGTTATAACGCTATAGAGGATGCAGCGGTAATGTAACATTTTGCTCCAGGCTCCTTAAAAGGCGCCATTTTCTTGGCTAAAATGACATCCAATGTTTATCCATAAATAACCAATTTGATACAAGTATTTTCTACTTGTGTATATATCAGGGTTTATAAAGGGCGCTCCTCAAGGGGGAAATGTTAAAATATATAGAGAAAAACGATAAAGCTTGTTATCTTTTTTCTGAGATATTATGCAAGATCGAGATCTAAAGGAGATCATACAATGGATTTTAATACCAACTGATATCACCTTGCATTTCATAATGTTTATGACATAGCAATGCTCGGACTTAGAGTGAAACGCTACTAAATCAACAGTACTTCGCAGAAGGTTTGTGTTTAATGATGTAAACATTATATTTTAAAATATTTGATAAAATTTTGATGAAACTAGTATCTCTCCCCAGTATCCACTACTATCAATGCCACTGATTAAAACAACTTTTTTCAACAAAGTATTTGATATCTGAATTGAGAATCCCTGTTTATATTGAGAAAGTTCGTCAACCCAAGAAGAGCCGATATGAATAAATGTAGCCTGAAAAAGTCTGGGCAAATATAGGAAGTAAACGATTTTCTAATCAGGTTTTGCATTTGATATATGATAAACAATATCTAGTCTTGCACTACATACAAACATATATCCTTAAACGAGTTCTACATGATGTTATGATAGTATACATCACGTGTTGCGGTTATCAAAGGTGGTATCTAGGTCGCTATCTGGGATAACTTCCCATGATTGATTTGTTATCAGTGAACAAACATAGAAAGAGACAGTTAGCTCTGTCCGATTTTTTCCCTCGATGTAATGTTTGAAAACATCTCGAAAGGATTGTTTATCAAACTAAAACAGGGTTCAGTTTTTAATTGTCAATTTTACGAAAGAAATTGCACTACATAATTTCTATAGTCCATTTCACAACATTGCAACAACCGCAATCTTCTTTGCCGCAAGTTGAGTAATCAGACGTGACACTCTCCACGTTTGTCACCTCCCAATCTCATTAAAATCAAATTTTATATTCCAAATACAAAGTTAAGCCCAGAGAACGAATCTAAGATTTGAATTTAATGAGATTGGTCATCTGCTCATCCTGTTGTGGTTTTTCACGTTTCCTTGATTGTCTGACAAAACCAGCTTCTTGTTTTCACTAGATCTCTTTAAGAATTCGACACCTGTAAGAATATCAAATTTAACAAAAATAACAATGTGACTTAAGAAACACGATTTAGTTAAGCAAAACAATTACGTGAGACTTTTCCTCATTTTCATCTAATTTTTATCAGTAGTCAGTATATTAACTATTCTAGAAGTTTCACCGAGTCAGAATGGTAAAGGCAATATCGGATTTCGTCAAAGAAAAAAAGGTATATAATTCAAAAATTTCCACGACAAGCAAACAAATATGTACAAATAATACATGCGTGTTTAATGACAATTCCGTTGATATTTTAAGTTTATTTTTCCTATAGCATACGATGGAACAACAAATAATTGAATCTAATTTACGATGCCAATACCATAAATCCGTCCTGAGAAGAACTTGCCCACCTCCTTGAAACTATGTGCTTTCGATTTGATGCTGCACGGAAAGATTAAACCAATGCTTTGCTACATGACATTCGTGAATCCCGTGCATCTCAATGTGAAATGAACAACGTCCTCGCAGCATTACGTGAATAGACAGATAGATTTCAACAACTAAGCAGTCCCTTAATTTCAGAACACAGAACATGATTTTTATTAAATACAATTTATCATATTATTTACATACAACATACACATACTTCTATAGCGCCAATATCTGTAACACACTCAAAGGCGACATAAACAATATACAATTTACATACAATTTACATTACAATTAATTGTTCAGTATATCTGACTCAAAGCAGTTGGTAACTCGCTAAGAATAAACATCCAATTGTTTCGTGTATGATGCAAACGAAATTGAAGTCATGTTTACGAGTTTACTCAATCAGTGAAACAACCAACTGTTCAATACCTTTGTATATTGTTGACACTTTACATATGTTTACAGACAAACGGAGAGAACTATCAACCATTTCCAAGTGGTGTACATGAAATAATGACATTGACCTCATGAATATATGTGACCTCTCAATGGTTTTCAATCAGTTGGTGCTCATCATTTCAACCTCAGCTTTCATTCAAGTTGAAAGTTAGTCAGATTCAAAACTAAGATAAGCAAAGTTTGACTTATCTTGACCTATTGAATGTTGAAAGTGAGTTAAAACATTCTACACAATGACAAATTAAACTCGACACCGCCGTCTCCCCCTGGACAATCAAGCATTTGGTATAACGCAGATGAAAGACCAGATGATGGATGCTGTTTCAGATACTAGATAGATAGTAACAGTGACTCAAAAACTAAAGCAGAAATCTGTTATACGTTCAAGATAGATTGTCTGTATCATACAATGGATAGTGTTCTCGGCATAATAAAGCCAACGGATATTTTCGATATCCGCTGGGGTCATATACGGATAGAGATGCAAATTTCAAAGGTCAAGGTCGGAACTTCTTTTGAAAATTCCGATGACGTCACAAGCGTTAATATTTTAAACGATTTAGTAACGGGAAGAGGCATAGGAATCAAAATGATACAATGCATAGACATTAATTTAAGAAATAACAACAAAACTGTATAGTTTTTTACCAATATGTATGACTTGGCAGTGCAAAATCACTGCCGGCGTGAGCTGAATGAACCGATCAAGTTTTACTCACAGGTACCAAAGGCAGGACACGTCATTTGTTTAAAACATCCATTTATCAATGTTCAGTGTTCTTTACTTCAGTTGGTAGTTTGAATAAGAGACTGCACAGCCTGTCTTCTAGTTACGCTCTCCGCTGGTTGTTTTGAACGACGCAAGCTGCCATTGCAACCGAAGGGAACTCTTGCCCCTACGTGAGATAGACTCGCCCTCTTTTCCCGTGAGGTGATAGAACGTATGTTCAAATCCGTTTAAGACACATTGAAATGTTTTTCACTTGGAAATTAGCGTTTTTTTATGTTTTTAAAACTTTTGAGTTGTGACTAAATAACTGAAACGGTATTAAAATACATTTATAAGGAGGAATTATATTTTGTCAAATCATTGTCGTAGTCATTACACGGTTCATTTGCATATATCAATACGCGCATCTTTTAAAACAATGTCAACTATAAAAATAGTATTATCAAGCATTTTTCGAATAAAAATGTAAAATGACATTGTATGATAAAGAAGTTATCATGCTCGTGTGTTTTGGGATCGTAAATATCCTGCATTAGGAATAAACACTATGTATTTAGCTCGCCAAGGCTCGCAAAATACAATGTTTATTCCTAATGCAGGATATTTACGATCCCAAAAACACACTCTCATGATAACCTCTATTTATTTCCTCCAAAATTGAAGATATACAGTGAATGATAAGTTAATATTATATTAAACAGCAAACAAACACGAAAAGTACATGCTTTGGAGCATAGGTACTAATAGAGAAAAAATGTACATGAATATTTATAAGCACATGTTGAGAAATCGTTTCCATTCTCGAAGCGCTTTACATGTTAATTTCATACATTTGATCCATATATTGGAGAAAATGGAGGGAAAGGTCATGACTTCTTTCTCTATACCCTGGGATCATCAGATCAATCACAGAAACCTCAAGGGTATGCAGCAAGGCATAAAACTGACAGTTTGGAAAGTGGCGTTTTTGACTTTGCGTAGGAAGATGGAAATACACTGGCACAGGAGAAGAACACCTACGACAGGAGACTAGGAGAATCACTGTGACAAGTATATAGTTGTGCGGACATGGGCATAGAGAAGTTTATCCTGTTGTCTGAATCGGGGAAGTTTATCTGAAATAATCTCCCATCACCTTGTTTTATAATGCATTTGAGACACAACACAAGAATTGCCACCCAGTTGAAATCTGTACCACATGTTGGGTATAGACTGAAACTCTGCGTTATCGACTTTATTACCTATATGGTGAGTCAGAAACAGTAGCATATTTTTCATATGTGCACATGTGCACATATCACTTTTGCCTAGCAACGTCAACGTTGTTGCGCGATTTCTGTGACGTCATAAAACCATTGTAGCCGACCGTCACAAGGGTAGCAGCCATGTTTTGGATATTTCTGAGAGAATAAAATGGAATAGAATCGGTAATAAAGAAATCATCACCTCAAGTCAATCAATCGCTCTCGCTCGGGGAGTACAAACATTCACAACCGTTTCGTAAAAGTCATAGAAAACACTTCCTCTAAAGATAATATGTATGTATGAGACCGGTTTGCATGAAGAAGGCCATGTGTTCCAAATCCTACCTGATTTGGTGCACTTCGAGAGAGAAGGCGGAGAAGACAGGGCAAGGTTTGACAGATGATAAACTTGCTAAACATGATAGGTATAGAGGAGGTTCAGTCATGGAATGGGTGGAATCAGCATGGATGGGAAAACTGATTTGCTTGTTTTCTAAAGGGGAGCCATGACTGATATTTTTAACAGAGAAGCGATCTCTACATCAAAGCTAACGTTGGAGCTATAGGGAATATCTTTATCATACATGTATTGAGCAAGGGTAGCGGAACAGTACCTCCAAATTGAAACAATTGAACGAATGAAGTGACCTGCTCATTAGCCGGATGTTAATCCTATAGAACATGTATGGAACCTTTTCCATAAGGCATTGCTAGGTCATGTGATTCAACCAAGCAGAACCCGGAAGATTTCCAACAGCAGCAGCACCTCATAGACACCATAGGAAGTCGTTGTCAAGCTGAAGTGCGTCCAACATAGATGTTATTGGCTAGATTTCGTCGTTTTTTGACTTTTTAGTTTTTGTTCTCGGATGTTTATTCAGGTGTAATGACAGCGATTTTTCTCATCTATATTTCATTAGATGTATTAGATGTTTAAATGAATCCTGGTCGAAAATTTACTTGACAATAATTAAAAGAATTGACTCCGTTGTCCTTAAAGAAAAAAAACTGAAGAGTATACTTTGATGTTTATTGAGAAAACTCCCTATACAAGGTTGTCAAAATACCCCTCTTTTACATAACCAAAAGGGAGTTTTATACATATATTTACGTGAATTTCGTTAAAGTCGTGTTTCATGCTTTATTGTGTATATTTATCACTAATGTTCACTAATCATCATTTTGAAACTGAATGCATTCTATTGTACTTCCTGTTTCAGGGATACGATAATCAGCCCAGAAAAAATCTCTCTAGACAAAAGAGACGTTCGCCCATATGAAAATGTCACAAATTATGTACACCCATAATTGATTGCGTAGTTTTGCACATGATGTGGCTAAACAAGATAAGAATTATCCATTTCACTATTAATACAGAAATAGAGTGCCCTATCAATGACAAAATGAATGAAGAATGAAATATTATGGAAGTAAATGCTTTTAAACAAGATATTGATGAACATGACATACGATCATGCATTGATGAAACCCTACGTGACAGTATAGTTGTGTTTTATATTAATAGATTTATCAGGTGGTTTGATTATCTGCAGGTACAATGTATCTAAACAACTCTAGCAACCAACCAAGGTAATTAGAAAAAAGCAATGTAACACGGCAGGTGAATCTTGTATACAGACTTCACAAACGAATCTTGTATACACAATAAGGCTTTTCCCCGCTGAGTGGTGAACAAAATTTCAGGTAATCTTATCCTATTGTATCGTATAAAGTTTGGTTACTTGGGATTAAAAAATTTCATTGATATCAGGTTTGTGCATTACATTACATACATGCAACAATTACCTTTAGGAAAAGCTATTTAAAATTTTCCCTTGATCAGAAAATGTTTTAATATGGATATTTGTTTCATATGAGTTTTTTGCGTTACGCTTTCTATCATTTTTCATAATGGCTATTTTTTTTGCAGAACCACAGAAACAGGATACTTGAGGTGGAAACATAAACCTTTCGAGAATGCAAATTTAAATTTTCCCTTTATCAGAAAATGTTTTGATATGGATATTTGTTACATGTGAGTTTTTTATGTTTATACTGGCTTTAATGTTTGCAGAACCACAGAATCCAGAATGCTTGAAACATAAACCTTTCGAGAATGCAAATTTAAATTTTCCCTTTATCAGAAAATGTTTTGATATGGATATTTGTTACATGTGAGTTTTTTATGTTTATAATAGCTTTATTTTTTCAGAACCAAAGAATCCAGAATGCTTGAGGTGGAAACCGAGAAGTATCTCGCCTGCCCAATATGCAAGGGTATTGTTGAGGACCCAGTCACTTTGAATTGTAACCACACGTACTGTAGAGCATGTATGGCAGACTATATCAAGTCTAGAGGGGACGCCAGGAGAAAGAAGATCATCCCCTGTGCTCTGAAATGTGAAGACACGAAAGTTCCCGATCCAGAAAAACTCTCAGAAGACTGGGCTTACCAGCTCAAACCAAGCTTCATTGTATCAAACTTGATGGATGATTTTCGTAAAGCAGAAGGTAAGTATTGATAAAAAAATAAATATCAAGGTAAAATGCATCCTGTCTAAGGGAACGAACGTTACGCTAACTCCACTTATCTGTACTCTTGGCTCAGAAGCTAGATTCGCTCGCGGCCCGACTTGGGATGCAGCCAATCAAATCATTTTTCGCCTCCTTCTCGATAAAATTTCAACGAAAAAATGATTTGATTAGCTACATCCCAATTCGGGCCGCGCGAGCGAATATAGCTTCTTAGCCCAGGGTACAGATTAGTGGAGATAGCGTAACGTTCGTTCCCTGACACAGGATGGGTAAAATGTATATATTTTTGCATGATTATTTCAGCCAAAGAACATATTTTGAAATTTGCATTAGCGATGGCACTAAAATGGCATAGTGAAACACTATGTTGTCTCATCAACAGCTCACATTGTTATTGTGAATAAAGTTATTTAATTTGTTTTCTTTTAATTAAAAATGATTCCTAGAATGTAATATCTATTATCATAAAGGTTGACGTATTCTGTCCTGGATGAATGAATTACTCCCTTCAATGACGTCATCTGCTGTGACAGTATTTACTCTTGGTTGCTTATAGTGCTGTGGCCTTTTCCCAGAAGGGCCTTTAAAAGAGGAGTAACCCCAACCTAGGGTAGAACAAGATACAACCTATGTATTATGATTCAGAATTTAGTATAGAATATGAAAATAATGGTTGTAGTCTCATACAATATGTTTAACTCTCTGAAATTTTGAAATATCTTTCATACGGTCTACTTTTTTCTTGGAAAAATATGGAAATTCTAATTTTCTACTGGTTGCCTACCCAAATTGCAGAAATCTGAACAACTATTGTCCTAAGACATGTAGACAGACTTAGTGAAAGCCATCATGCACTTTAACTGTCTCAATTATTCCGTTTCAGTTAAGAATAAACAAAAAAAGTTCGAAAATTTGACGAAAACTCTTTATTTTTATTAGGGTCATACCAAGCTATGAATGTCAAATGCAACGTTTCGTCTTCACTTTGCCATTTGTCCTGCAGGTAACCAGTGTTCACGCTGCAGTAGAAACAACACAAGAGCTCAAGCAGTGAAGTGGTGTCGGATGTGTGGCGAGTCACTTTGTCAGGATTGTATCTCCACTCACAGAAGAGACCCAGTAACACACCCTCACAAGGTCACAGATCTGTCACAGAGAAGCAGAGCAGAGAAGCTGTCGCAACCCTACCCAATTAGAGACAATTTGACATTGGAGACAACTAAACTTGAATACAAAATTGAAAAAGTGTCGACTTCAATTGCAACAAACAAGTCAAAAATCGACTCGCTGGTTTTCGATCATACAAGTCAACAAAAACTGATCAGGGACATGTTTCAGAAAATAAAAGAAGAAATTCAAGAAAGAGAGACAATGCTGTTACGTGATCTTGATGATGCTATAGGCAAAGAAACGGCCAAGCTTCATGATGTTATACAGCTGGAAGAACCCAGATTGGAGCAGTTTCAACAGCGAGTTCATTTCATTTATAAAGCTGTCAAATCAGGCTCTTTATTTGACATGCACAGAATGTGTGAGGCTCTTTTGACAGCTGAAATGGCAGAAACTGGCAAGACCAGACAACCCATGATAAACAATGTCAAATATCATGCCAACAGTGAACTCCTGGAACAATTAAAAGGACTTGATTTTGGTATCATTGAAGTATGGTCAGATTCAAAACCAAGACTAGCAGAGTTTAAATCATCTGGAATCATTGAATGCCGTTTATCAGATGACAAGGATATGCCTTCCGTCCATGACATTACAGTCCTTGAAGTAGAGGGTAACCACACGATAGTCATCACTGACTACAGCAACAACTGTCTGAAGTCATTCTTTACCAGGAACATCGCCCTTCACAGTCGCCTTCCCTTGAAGAACCAGCCGAAGGGTTTGACAAAACTAAACGAAAATGTGTTGGTTGCTGTTCCAGATTCCAGAGAGATTGTAGTAGTAGCGGTAACCGCCGAACTAAAGCGTAGATCTGTAATACAAACACGTGAAGGATACATAAGTCTAGCTGTGATGGGAGACCAGTCCCTGGCAGCAGGTAGGGATGATTGTGTTGATATCCTGAACATGAATGGAGATGTCCTCAAGTCCTTCTCC
The DNA here is from genome assembly GCA_916613615.1 of Steromphala cineraria. NCBI lineage: Eukaryota > Metazoa > Mollusca > Gastropoda > Trochida > Trochidae > Steromphala > Steromphala cineraria. The sequence goes on along the minus strand of OU744735.1, from coordinate 22,269,254 downwards.
ACACACAACAACACTGCTCTGTTCTCCAGTCCGTCCCACATGTGTGTCAGCAACAGCGGACAGCTGCTGGTGTCAGACTGGGTCAAGAAGAGGGTGACCTGCTTGACAAGAGAAGGACATGTAGCATGGATATACACTGGTACAGACGAACGACATCTCCGAAGCCCTGAAGGAATCACTGCAACAAGTACAGGAGACATCCTGGTGGCGGACAGTGACATGAAGAAGGTGATCCAGCTGTCTAAATCAGGGGAGTATATCGGAGATGTTCTCATCTCGGAGGATGACCTCGGATATACAGAGGGTATCTGTATAGACAAACACGGCTCACTGTTTGTCTCCAATTGGTATGTTGTCAAGCGGTACTCCTCTGTCCAAGAATGACGTTATTAACGAAACTCTGCTGTCTTATGCCCCTATTTCACTACGAGAGGAATTCTCACGAATCGCCACGAATAGGTGATTGTAAAAATTCGTGAATATTCTTGAATATTCGGCAACATTCGTGAACTGCATTTTCACTTGTACGAAACGTTTACGAAAATTCGTAGCTTTTAATGCTAAAACACTACGAAACCAATACGAATTGCTTCCGAATTATGTACGAATTGTACGATATAACTACGAAACAACTACGAATATACTACGAATTTTCACGAATATGATACGATATTCGTAAATGTTTCGGCGTTAATTCGGGACATTCGTAATTGTTTCGTAGATGATTCGTAAATAATTCGGGGAGAGACCATCAAATATATCAACCACGAATTTCCAAGAACTCGTTACGAATTTGTTACGAATGACCCGAATTAATTACGAATAGTTTACGAGACAACTACGATAACAAAATTCGTAGTTGATTCGGGAAAATCTTTTGACAAACAAAAAAAATGTTCACGAATGCCACGAATTGTAAGAATATTGCCGAATCAATCACGAATTCATTACGAATCACAAGAATAAATCACGAATTGTCTACGAATGTTCACGAATGTGAAATATTTCTCTATCGGGGCGATTCGTTAGAATTCCTCTCGTAGTGAAATAGGGGCATTAGTATCAAGTTATAGAACTTGGTCCTGTGCATAGCTCAGTTCGACCGCTATCAGATTAGTTCAGCAACTTCGGGCGTGGCTCGCCGGATGGTTGGGCGTCCTCAAAGGCTGAATGAACTGAGAGTTTGAAGGATGATTCCCTGCCCCACAACGAGACATGAGTTGAAAGACTTGTGGTGTCACCCTGGGCAAGTGACTATTCAAAATGAGCCTATGTTCACCCAGCGGTGCAAATGGGTTTCAAGTTGTGTTGGAGGTAACTCTTGAGCGCCTATATGTCAGCCCGAGTTAGACCAGGGTAATGGAGCATACGGCGCTTTGAGTCCACAGAGTGGAGTTTTCGCGTAATATTGAATATATCCAATAGGCTACTATTATATACGATTACGCTATAATGTTGTATATTATTGCATGATGTTGTTTTATCCGCACTTTGGAGTTTGGGTATTGAAGAATAGAAATTATTTTCAATGGTTCCACATAATTATATTCTATTGTGTAGTCCATTCGAAAAAAAGCATTAGTATCTTTCTTTGAAATCTAATTCCAAGAACAATTATATTGACAATTATGATTTCATAAGTTGATCTTGAGTGACGTCATCCAGCTGTCCATTACCCTAGTTTCATCAGATAAAATTAGATTTGGATATCGTGTTTATTTCATCCAGTAAAGTAGAAAAGTTCCTTTCGTTCTTACTTTGTGTTTTTGCTCTGGACCACGACAGCACCGCCAGTTCAAGGGCTGTAGCTCAGTAGGTAGGGTTGCCGCTCTTCACCAGGAAGACCAGAGTCGCATCATACCAGAAGACATTAAAAGATGGGAGTTTTGCTGCCGTGCTTGACACTCCGAATTATTAGACAAAACAACTCATTAACTTGTGCTGCACAAAACAAATTAGAATTGTGTAAATGCACAAATCAATAAAGAATTGTTACAAAAATTAAATTGCTAAAATTCAAGCAACGACCCACAATCTCCCATTTTTTAACGTCTTCTAGTATGACGCACATTACGCATAATAGGCATGTTCGTATTGATGAATAAAAGATAACATTATCATTTAAAACATTTTATTGACAAAATGTTTTGATCAGTATTGTTGTTTACTGGACTGGATTTCTTGGACAAACCCGCTGGATTTTTCTCAACAACGTTTCCATACGAATCCTGCATGTTGCGGTCAGCGCAGTTGTTGCACAGTCAATGTAGACATTTATTGATCTGAAAATAATAAAGCATTTTTTTGAGAAAGGGTTGCCATATATTTTTATTTTGTTCAATGATCTTGGTATAATTAGGAGATAAACATACTGTGTTTGGAAATCAGCGGCATATAACGGAATTATTATAGCTCTAAATTTAATTTAAAGTCGAACGCGTTTATCTCCATTCTACCATACTAGCTATACAAAATTGAACTATATTCTTACGCATTGACTCAGGTGTGCTGTGTCATGATGCCCGTGCACGATTTCCACGGAGCGACATTCACACAATGTTGACGGATTTGGTTATCTCGAATGACGTTACATATAGAAGGCCTCGGAGATTTCCGACAAATATCCGAATGCTGCAAAGGGAGCTCACTCTTTTCAGTAGACGTTTTTTATTTCGTGACGGTTGTTAGCGTTTTGAATATGTTAAGTTATACATGCCATATATTCACAAACTTGACGTCTGCATCATTGCATTGGTGTTGTAAATAAATTTAAGGTAAGTGTATGCCGCATTTCGATTTTATATTCGTATGATGTTCTGGCTGGTTAAACTTTGTCGGGCCGTTTTGGTCTAGCCTTACCTAATGACGGACCATGCAAACAGGAAATCTGAACTGATGTCAGTGTCGTGTATTTTGTCGGTTTTGAGAGCATGCAAGCGTTAATCTTTTTGAAAGTTTAAATGAATTTTATAAATAATGTACATATAACGCATAATGGCATAGTTTGTGCAAATTTCCTGCACAACAGCTATATTTGAGTACTACAAATGAATTCTTGCGCAGTAGACGAAGTAAACAGAGCACTGTATAACCAATAATACGCCCTCTGATTTTTCACATTAGCCAATCAGAAACGAGTATTTTGCACATTTATGGTAGAATTTGAAGTAAACTCCCTTTCTCGATGATTTTCAGATGGAATTTAACAAATATTTTGCATGACTAAGGTATAATAATTTAATGATTTTAGTGGGGCGGTATATAGAGATACATGTGAAAAGTCATTCAAACACATTTTAAGTGATAGGAAGTTCTGTCTTATGCGCTTGTATTAACATGAAAAATTATTTGTGAAACAAGGATAAAGCTACATTTCCTCATGGCAATGATGGTATAAAATGGAATGCGATATACAATAGGTAAACGACTTTAATGTAGCCGTACCTAAAAAAGTATTCAACTGATAGGCCTTTTCTGTCTTTAGCAAACAGTTTACAATTAGGAATAAGGTATCCTATAACTAAAAATGATGATGCTTAACCTTTTACAAAACGTGTGGTTGTGTCTACTCGGCATATAAAGCATAACGTGTGTGGCTCTACAGATTTCAGTTGCACAAAATACAATCTAACTGAAACGTTTTCCCTTGAATCCTTTGATGCGTAAAAGGTGATAGAAGTTTTAGTTAAGGTAAAGTTTTCAAACAATCTTGATACATAAATTATTACTATTTAGTACCTGCATTTCTCAGCATGGGTGTCAATTCGGTTGCCGGCTATGGGACCACAGCTCGCCATTTGTTGTGCGCATTGGGTAATTTCATCTGAAGCGAACATAAAATATCTATGTAATTAAGTTTAGTTTCTTGTCAGTTATCTGCCCCTGTGCCCACTGGGAGCAATATAAACAGGATATTCTGCTGTTGCTTTAATTTAAAAAAAAAAAAATCATTGGACACTAATAATAATGAAATATGATAAATATAAAAGCAGGTTTCCGTTACCATTTTTTATACCTTAATCTTGTTTTTTTGGTTTTACCTCTCTTGTTTAATTACTTATTTTTGTTCTTGTGAAGAAAAACAAACAAATCGGCCTTTATGAAAGAACTTGACATTAGCATATCGGTGTAACAGGTTATATTAAAAACCTTCAACGCAACATCGTTATATCTTTAGTGTGTATTATAACTGAACAATATCTCTGCAGCCTGCAGCCTCTGAAAGATCAATTAAGTCATTTTGACGGAGATCATAAGGAATATAACCGTTTGTAAAATTAATTGGTAGACACTGCCGACCCCACCTTAGAGCCACTGGGTCTTATTTTTAAGAAGACTACCAAGGTACGACCATGTTATGTCTTCAGTTCACAAACCTCTTATTTTATGGTACATCGAATCTTTAGACTCTTGGGGACAATAATATACATGTATACTAAACCACAAAAGAATCGTCAGGTTTCAAGCGAATTCCAAACACGTTTCAATAAAATTTGAAGTTAACAGTGCGACGATTATAAAATGTTGCATCATGTTCAAAGCAAATTTTGCAAAATAGGTTCGAATCTCGGAGTGGATCCTGTAATAAAAATACATCCCAAGCCCTGGATATTTGCACTCATATATCGATTTTATATTTTGAGATAAACTAAGTCTTCACTTTGTATTTGAACGTAATCGGTCAAGAAATACAGAATTTTGCGTAATTCTCGATCTATTTTCTATATGATGGATCGATAATTGCGCTAAAAATTTTCGTTTTCGACCGATTTTATTTAAATTTGAAATGTAGGTTTATCTCAACATATATGTGTGTAAAAGTACAAGTTTTGTAAATACTTTTTTTATAGGGCCCGTTCCGAGATTCGAACCTTTGTGCTTTAAAACTTATTTATGGACAATAGAAATGCTCACCAGTTCCAAGCTCAAATTGATATCTGTTCTGAAAAGTAAAATCATTAACACATAAATCAAAAATGAGTCATAAAATGCATTTATATCAAATTTCAATCAGGGTTACACAATTTGACGGTCTCAAAAATGATTAAAAAGTTTGGCGTTTATGTTATCCTGTTTTTATTGGTCAAATAACATTAGTACTAGTCTTTCTGGGGAAATTAAAGTAAAATAATGGTTGTTGTAATGTGGTAGTGGTATACTTTCATGTGACTTTACATGCATCTTCCTTTTAACAAAAGTATGAGCCAGTATTGACAGTATCAATATAATATGACGAAATTTGTTTATGATTAATTCTGATCACTCATTCGAAGAAAAAAAAATGTCGAATTAGCAAATCGAAATCAATTGAACCATAGACGTATTCAAAAATCGTATTACTGAAGTAAACAAATCAAAAGTATTTTTTATATTTTCAATAGAAAGAATTCAGTAACAAAACTTAAAGAGGCCTAAGCTTGTTTGTGTCTCATACACGTATAACAAACTTTTGAATGGTTTCATTTATTCGAGAAGTTTCTGAATTTTGCTATGTCACCTATTAAAGGTATGAGGTAAGTCGAGTGACAAGGATGACGACATAAAAGGGAAGTCGCGATTCGTTGGCTTTTTTACATAAAATGACAATCACGAATCATTAATATATTACATTATTTGTACATGTTAAAATGACGAATGTTTTTTCATCAGAATCTAGGAATCGAATAAAAAAAATATATTCTGTATCAGTCATGGTCCATGTATAATATCAGTGTGTAAAATAGATTGGAAACCTAGATTGTCCTGAAAGTTAATTGGTTAATTCCTTAGGGGAAAATAAAGACATTTTTTGAAAAGTTACCAGTTCTGACCAAAAAGTATAACCAGTCCTGGCAAAAAGTAGCCAGTCAAGGACTGTGGGACGGGCTATATTTTAGGCACTGGTTATAAACATATTCACGAAACAAAGCAATCTATATACTTACCCTTGGACGAGCTGAAGCCAAACACACAATGGCTAGAAGAAACACGAGGCGAAACATCTTTCTGGAATGAGCCGCTCATAATGTGTTTCCTTTTATATCATCATAGTTTCAAGTGATACAGATTGATAAATAACTGATTGTTTATATTCTTTGATTTTTTCCTACAAGCATGCTTAAGAGTGTTTAGGCACTCAGACCAACCGTTAAAATAGAGTATCGAATTTCTTATGGATCAATGACTTTGTTATCCTATAAGTATATTTTGTTTTTGTTATAATCAACTTGTGACTAAACCATTGCTAGCAGGTTTATCATCAAAATGTTTTGAATATCTATATATCTGTATAAACTGCAGCTGTTCGTCTGACGTATCGTGTGATGACGTGTTTATAAAGATGTACATGTATTCTCGTGACGAATGGCATATCAAAAACCCACGTGTCATCAATGCGATTGTATGCCAGCATGTCTTGCGATATGTCTGTGAACACTTTACTAAACGAAGCAGCAATGTATCAAATATACAATGTTAAGTTCAGCCGTGCGATTCCTTTTTCTTACACAAAATGAATTCAAAATGTTCACACAATGGGCAACAATGGAATTGAGTTGCGACCGCAAAACCTATGGCTATATATACATTTACGGTTGAAATAGTTTGTACATATCAGGGTGGTCGCACGTGAAAACTGTGATGTTTAGCCCGGGAGTCATGAGCTGCACGTGAAAAATGTCACGTGGTTAGCGCAACCGCCTGAAGCAATGAAGGTGAAATTTCTGCATGATCTTTCCGGCTCTGTGGAAAAACAACAATTTCGTAACTTTGATTAAAGATACCGGTTCCAAAAGGCTCTTTTTTTCAAACGATCGTAAGAAATAATATTTGAATAAATGTAGTTTGGTCCTTTTAATTTCCTGGAAAGTGAGGTATATTCCAAATTCGAACATCTCAGATTTTACTTTAAAATTCAATGTTCCCTCAGTTAATACGTCGGTTTATGTCCTCAGATTTGGTGCATTTACTTATACATCGGGATATACTGACAGTACGGAAATGTCTAATCAATTGATGAAATATATTTCTTGAGTAGTAAGCTTTCGGCCAAAATTATTCAACTTACCAAAAAATATAAGTAGAGCATTTCATTTACTAAATATCAAAGTAAGAAAATCAGCGTTTTTTATATTATTTATTGCATCTAATCGCTATTTCAAGGGTGTCATTTTAACAATTACGATTCCTGTTGGATTTACTGTTATCTTTAAAGGATCTGAAGGCAAGAATGTTCCCATATCTACACCATCGAAAACATCCCTCAACGTGTAGCCCTTGACGTTTTCTAGTTTTATTTTGGCCAATGTCAAGGTCACCGTCACTGGCATGGGACCCGGATACGGATTGAAAAATGCAATTGCCCAACTTCCGGGATTGACCAATGGCTTTCGCCATACTTGAACAGAATCGTCAATCTGAAAGAATAAAGGAGTATGTCAATAACTATTTGAAACCATCTGGAGAAGACTTTTTCTTCTTTTTTTTCCCCTGAAATTATTGAACATGCTTTTGCATAGACCTCGTGTGAGTCACCCACTTAGTTGATTTGACGCATTGACATATCCTTACAATTTTACCATGTTGTTTCTGTGTGCTATAGAACTACAGACAGTAAGAATGCCCTACAGGAGAAGCTTAAAGATTTCAAACAGAAGCTACATGACTACATGCATACTTCCTCAAAGTCAAAGTACGTGTGATCGTTTATTACATGAATTTTTCACATAATTAGAGAGTTTTTCCATTAAATAATTGACACTGTCGTTGAGAATGTTACATGGTGCTCGACTTAAGTTTCACTATATACCATCCAAATGTTTGGATTCAGATAACCGGACGACTCGCTGTCCGGACGATTTTCAGGTGAAACAAACACGTCCGGATAAACGAGGTCCGACTGTGAATGCTATGAATAGGACATACATGCAGAGGACATTAACGGTTATAGGAACAATGCATAATGCTTATCCAAAACTTAAGATCAGAGGGTTTACTCATCATAAAAATCCTAATATTAACATGTTTTACTAAAAAATGGAATTCTGAACAGGAAAGTGACTTAAAATGTCATAAAAATGTTCATCTGTTCAAAGTGATACCAAAGCATTGTGAGCTCGTTATCAAATAATGTAAACGCCTTTTGTAAATATTCCATATTAACCACATAAGTATATTAATAATAACATCACTTGTTTTTTTTAATCAATTCATTGATCCAAATGCATTATGTATAGGTTAATGTCCGAGTAACTCCCCATTCCTAAAATATAATGGAGCCTCGGGCCCCAGATTTAGTATTTTGTTGCACCATTATCAATGTCGATTACCCCTGTAGATATCACTTCATCTGACGACGTTTTGTATAATGGACGACATTGCTACGAGTCGTGAACCAATCGTGGTAATAATTGTAGAAAATTGACAACTGTAAAGCCCAAAACGATAAAAGCAAGATAAGAGATACACCCACGATAGTATAGAGGTCGGCCTGTCTAGCCAGGGGGTCCTGGCTGATGGCAATGACCTCCTTGTTCTGGAGTATAGCCTTAGCCTGAGGCCTGAGGTTTCTGACGTCAGCTGAGATATAGAGCGGTGCGGCGAACATGGCCCACATCCCGAACTGAACCTTCTCTCGGTCATAGCTCAGGCTGAAGTCTCCAACTATCAGCTGAAACAGATCGTCAAAAGTTCGTTGACACCAAAAGACTATATGGCGTCAAAGTTTATGCTTTAGCTGAATATCGACTGAAATATATGGAGGAGGATGTGACGTTACGCTGACGTAATTTGTAATGACATGATCTAGCTTTTGGCTAAAGTTTGTTGACACCATATGACGTCACAGTTTTATCTTAAGCTGAACTTTTCCAATATCGGCTGAAATATAAGGACAAAGACATGGTCTATGCTTTGTCTAAAGGGTCGTTATTTATTCGTTGCAACCAAAAGACTATATGACGTCAAAGTTTTAGCTAATTTTCCCAATATCTGCTAACATATGGAGAAGAATGTAAGGTTACGTTGACATTGTTTGTAATGACGTCACGATCTTAGTTTCGGCTTAAGTCTCTCAGTATCAGCTGAAATTTGAAATATATAAATGATTGTGAAAATTTTCATTTGCACAAGATGGCGTCATATGATGTCAAGGTTAAAGCATTGGCTGAAATCTCGGACCATAAACTGAAACAGAAAGAGGTTTGTCACCGTGTGACTTTGTATGTAAATCATATCATATGTGGACGATTCCTGCATTAAGCTGAAACAGATAGAAGATGCTAGAAAGTCTCGTTGACACGCAAATGACTTTAATGTGTTTTTTCCGAATAAAGTTAATATCTTCTACTCTCACCGGAAATAAAATAGTTAGTTAGTTAGTTAAAAAGACGTTTAACACCAAGGTCTTATTGTGAAGTCAAGTTTTAGCTCAGGCTGACGTTACCTGGTATCAAATGAATATATAGAGTATTTTTCGTTTGTTTGCAATGTAAATAAGCGTCGTTCTCGACACGTCCAATGCACTCTTTCGAATCTTCGACTCAAGTTATCTAAATAAAGAATAGAGAAAAGTAGGATTTTCTTGATAACAATTTCTATGAATTTTGTTATGTACTGGTACAAATCATCAGATTAGATAGATGCGTGACGTTTCCCTCATTTCACTGAAATAATGAAATGAAATGAAATAAACAACAAGGATTCGAACCTCGTCCGGGTCGTTAAATCCACCCGGCCCTGCTACCCCGGAGAAGTTGCCCAGGTTGACGGCGTAGTATGCGATAGTTGCAATCATGTAGAACCACTGGTCCTGGTCATCGAAGAAGTTTCTCCAGGTGTTGCAGTACCTCTTATTTCTCTCGTACATTTTCTGCACATGTTTAATAGGTTAATTAAAATATCATAATGTATTTTTTCCTTATTTTCTATTAGTTCCTGCTATTTCAAAGTCAAACATTTATCCATGTCTCCAAGACAAATATATGAGCGTTGCAATGTAAATATATATTATCAATACATTGATCAAGAAAAATGGCATAAATCAATTGCTAAAAATTGGAATATCATAATGTATTTATTTTATCGTTCATATACTTGAATACTTGAACGCAAGAATATATATTCATATTGCCTCTGATCCATTTCGAAAATCATGGTCGAGGGACTACCTCCATTATTAATCTGGTAAAATTGATTAATTTCTCAAGAATAAAGTCGTCATTAAAGATGAAACTTCAGGTACTAATTTTAAGTTTCGCTTGGATTATATTTTACTGTTGGACAACCATTTTTATTGCCGCTTTTGAACATTGCTTTTTCTTTGTGACAATAAAGTTAACATGAGCACCAAATTCAGTTATCTCATTGAATTTTCAGTTGCAAACCTACATGCGTATTCAGAATGTCATAAGCGGCCCATTCGCAGGAAAATAAGATGGGGCGTCCTGTAGCATTCAGTTCATTACTCATCTCGGGGTACTCTGAAATAAACGATGCCTTGAGTATTTTGTTGTTGATTTGTTATAGATATATTACTGACCTTTCAATGTCGCTTCGTATTTGGCACTTTCCTTAAATTGTAAAATAACGACATGTTAAAACATTACGTTCAATTCAAACTGTAATCACTTTAAATATGAAGTTGGAACCCTAATTGCAGATTTCGCTGAGGTTTTAGGCCTAAATAATTTAGTTGAAATAAAAACACTTGTGACTTTAAATATAAGAAATCTTTAAATCCTATTAAATCTATTCGATTTAAATCTTCTTACTAATGTCCATAAGTTCAAATGTCGTGTGACATCCGTCAAATTTTAGTAGATCAATCTCCCAGCTGGCGAATGTCTGCGCATCTTGCCGGATGTGATCTTGACTTCCGGGGAACCCCTGGCACGTCTTCGTTCCAACATCTGCGTAGATACCCAGCTTCAACCCGCGGTCATGCATCTACGGAGAAAGGATGTTTGTAATACAGACAATACGATCGTGCCTGTGACTTTTCGTGGACCAAAGATAATATCATCTTTTGAAATACACATAAGGATATAATTGCTGCAGTAGGCTACGCATATACGGGAATGAAAGGAGCCACGTGGATGTCAATACTCTGATGTAGCTTGACAAATCATTATTCGGAGGGATTGAATGAATGCTCTGGGCTTAACAATCAGAATAAGAACGTCATAATAGTTGTACGTGCAGGAAATGAAAATAACACAAAATGTTTGAATACTAAATCCTTGTGGAGCCTGAAGAGGCAAATAAAATTGTTCAACTCCATGAATATATGCTTAGCAGGACTAACAATCTGAAGGATAGACAGGCACGAATGTAACGGTCCTTCCGTTTTAAATAATGTATAAATGTACCACTCTTAAAGTGCCTGTTCTATGGACATCCAGTCCGCTATTTTGAATTGTGGGGGGTTACACGAAATACACCTGCTTGTTTTACAATACTATTAAATAAACTATTCATATTGATAGAATATCTGGAAATTTATATTTGATTAGAAAAAATGCCTTTCAATGCCATGGCTAGGCTTTTCACACACGTAGAACCGTTGACTTATTTTACCGACGGTGCGCTCTTTTGTAGGTAGCTTAATCAACCAAAACGTCACTCTCAGTAACCTGTTTCAACTGAGTTGTGTTATAATCATGTACGAATAGCATTAAATGTACAAACGGGTAAGTCACCTTGAATTTTGTTTCTACAAAAAATTATCCGATATACATTTGTACCTTCCACTTTAATGATGTAGATACTTACATATCTGGAGAGATTAAGCATTCCGCTTGGAAACCTGTCAGGGTCGGGCATGAGATTACCCCGGGGGTCACGTGTCTTGGCGGACCAGCAGTCGTCGATGTTGACGTAAACGTAGCCCAGGTCACGGTAACCTTCAGATATCATGGTGTCCGCGATTTGACGGAAAAACTTCTCACTGTCGTTAGAAAATTAACATTGATGATTATCATCATTATCATATATCATTGATGTACCAAAATTATAGGTAATGCATAGCAAATACTACTTATGCTATGAAAATGTGCATGAATTTCAACAGTTTAAATTATTGAGTTTCCAATCAGGAAATACGAAATTTACACAGTAAACAAAAGATTGGGATTATGTACTAATAAAATATGGCCTTTGACTTCAACAGACAAAAATATCATTTGATATGGTCGTCATTCCAAATTTATACACTTAGTATATTCACTTTTTGAGAGAATTCCACTTGCTTATTATATATATGTAATGGCCATATGACACGTGAGCTAGAACAAAAGTAAACAGGGCCAAACATTTTGTTCAGTATTCAACGAAAGTATAAATAACTCTTTTGATCTATAATCAAGCTCTTGCTTCTTTCATCTTGATAACAGCTATCAAATACAGTTTATCAGTTAGGGTGACTGACCTCATTGTGTATTTCTATAGCCACAACAGCCGATTTTTTCACCTCACAGTTGTATGTTATGTTAATTTATATGCTGTTACTTAAGCTAGAGTAATGACAAACTGAATATAGAATTTTCAAAATAAAGTCAACATAACTGCTGGTCCATAACCTATGGTATTCAGTCTACGTCTTAAAAGTAGATTTCCATTATTTTCGTTGATTCGACGACTTCGGCAATAAACAGGCTATCATTTGGTGCATATACTATCCTATTTTTACGACACGTAAATGAAAGAATCATTTTAAAGCTTTTCGACGTAGGATATTGTCTACAGCTAAGAAGGTTCGATGGTGATCGAAAACAGGACAATCACGAGCGTCAATCAGTCAAGCGAAATTTTGAAAACTTATCTTAATCAGTCGGAATGAAAGTTACGAGTTCATAATGTTTGATAGATTATATAACTAATATTCATGTTAGTCGGACGTATGAAATTTGCTTTTGCGAATATATATGACTGTTTTAAGACTTTCATTGAAAACAAGTTTTTAAATTATAATTGGTATTTTTGAATGAATGTGTGAGATATTTTAAATAAATATAATGCAGTTTAAAGGGGCAGTAGCACGTTTTAGGGGGATTATAAGGTGATGTCAGAAAAATTCAAATTAATGGTTCCAATTGAAAGACAATGTATTTAAACTAAACGGATTAGTAATAATTCAAATATATAATGTAAAGTTCAGCCATGCGATTCCTTATTCTTACAAATAATGAATTAAAGGTGTTAAAACTTGGCTTCCAATGGATTTTATGTGAATCTTCATACTTTGTCCCCTGATTATGGTCGGTTGGCTTATGTAATGAGATTGATAACACTATCAAAATAATACATTTAGCGTTAACGTACAAATATCAGTGTAAATTTTAAAATATAAAATCATCAAAAAACGTGCTACTGCCCCTTTAAAACTTTCATTGAAAACAAGTTTTTATAATATAATTGTTATTTCGGGATGAATATGTGAGATACTTTGTATTAATATAATGAATAATGCAGTTTAAGTTAGCATCAAAGCAAAACAGTATGTGGTGAAATATGCGGAGTGGCTCTTTAATCATCTCTATAGGGACCTTTTAAAGTTTACATAACCACAATCATATTTCACTATTTTTTGGAATATATGAATGTCGGTTACAATATTGTACAGAGGGTAAACTCAAATATGTTCAGTTTGGTAATGAAATGCATGACTCGCCACACGCCCTTTTTGTGACGTCATGAACAGAATAATTGCCTCGTAATCTATACATCTATCGTAACAATATCACAGAAAACAACCAAATATTTAAGATTTTCAGAAATGTTTTCCACTCAGGTAGATAAATCATTTGGCGATGAAACACTATTAAGCATTTGGTATAAAATAGATATCCACATCACTGGTAATTATACGATGATTTAAGGCGGTATTTCAGTTGAAATAGTGATACGCAACTCTGTAAGTCTGTTTATTACGTCACACCCGCGCGAGTTTTATGGTCCCTAGCCCAGGTGGGGTTTTCACAGCCGGTATTTACGCTGTCTTAATGAAAGGCTAATTAAAGGTGTTTTTTTGGACAAATTAACAAAAATCAAGCCCAGCTTATTTTGTTGAAAAACCTTAGAACGAAATTCGAGAAGTGATAAAGTCGTGGTTAGTGGTTGTTTAATCGTATCACATACCTCTGACATGTATCTGGATATTTCACGCAGTCCTTCTCGCATCTAAACCTCTCGTAGGCGAGGAAACCCATGGGAGGGGTCAGTGCAACGCCATTGTCCAGAGCACTGGTCAAGTGCTGAACTGACCACAGTAGAAATATAAAATACATTGACAACGACTTCATCTTTGCTAAGATGTATGATATGACCTTTCTATCTTTCTTATTGTTCCCTGATAAAGATTGATAAAGATATGGTCTTAGGTATATAATTACCGTATATTTTCTAATGGTTCTCTCTGACTTTGAACATCCAGTTAACATTCAAATCAAAGTCTCCACTTGAATTTTTCCTTTTAAAAGTGAAAGGCTATAAAAAAACTTTTTTTTTCAAAAACTGTTTTAAATTTTATACGGCTCAAATAGACCCTTGTTTAAATGTAAATATTTGTCTTATCCTTTGAAAAAAAACCCCTGGATATATATTTTAGACATTAAATCGTGTCGTGCTTAAATTTGACATCTAGTTTGTCGGGCTTATAACATAGAAGACTTTAATGTTGCGGTAACCAATTAAAGTCCACAATAGAAAGAGAAATGTAAACACTCAAACATTTATAGTCTAAACTTATATACCTACAAGACAAAAAACTATGATGAAATATATCTTGGATGATTTGGAATTTCATGCACCTCTGAACATTAAATGTAAAACAAAGCTACGATGAATGTTTAATTAGAGTTTGAAAGTAGTTTAAAAGAAAATCCTTGGGTACATGTATGTTCGTTTTGATTAAATTCTGAAATAGACTGATATGAAGGCTTGTATTTTCCAAATGAATTTGAAGCATTTTGCATAGGAAATGCATACTTATCAATTACCTCTTAATTTAAAGATTAAAAGCACTTACAGTGTCTGGAAGACAGCTTTTTATTGGTTTCTAAAACAATTCGTGTGAGTTGGAGAATTCTCGTTCAAGTTTCGTCTCGATGATTTGCAAAATCTGTATTTCTTGGATTAGATATTCCACTTAACATGTCAATATGAATAATGAATATAAATTATAATAAATATAACTATTAAAGCTTATTTTGTATTGTGAAAGCATTTGTGCATGTACGTACAAATGAATCATAAACATGTTCTAGACATTCTAGAATTTGGTAGTGTCGGGAAGATTAAAGTTTTCTGTACTTTCAATATGATAACTTCAATGTCTTTGATCAATATACAAATCATTTAATAAATTACAAAATGTACGAGAATGTAATGTCCCTTCACAGTCTAAGTAAACCTTGTCTCAATATTAGCCGTTTGACTCTGATATCGAGTCTAGAAAGGTCTAGTAGAGGGTCGCGTCAGCCCACGTGACGAATTGACCAATCAGAACTAATCTTACCAAGCCACAATAGTCAGCCTTCGCAAGTGTAACGTTGGAGGGTCATACATGTAGGTCGCAGAAAGGTCGTCTGACGCGACCCTCTACTAGACCTTTCTAGACTCAGCATCGGAGTGAAAGGGCTAATATCGAGGCTTGTCCTTTCATAATTTGCTTGACAAATAAAGAAACTAAGCCTTTTGAATGAAATCATTTTTTAAAAAACAAACAAATACAATAGAAACGCTGTTGCTTAATTAAATTCAACCGGGACAAAATAGTCATTTCTTTACAAGAAACCAGCAACTTCTACTTAATCAATAATTATGGTGCAAAATTAATTGGACCTTTTAAGTGTAATTAAGTCATCAAGTGTCTTACTAAACACATACGTACATTGAATTATAGCTGAAATTATGCTGACAAATCCCGTTCTCACTTGCAAAGCCAGGCGTTAACGTGTTGGGACTGTATAAGTCAAATTCAATCAAATCTGCTAAACCATGAAATGTTTCTTTATAGTCCTGAAATAAAAACTCACAATTGGATTTCTCAAATCGTGATACATAAAAGCCAGTGTCGACTGATTCAAAGAGCTGCCATTACTTTATATGCAATGCACGATAAAATCCGAGATTTTTGGTCAGACCTTTTCAATGTACATACTGCTGTTTGAGGTAAGCGTCTGATTTCTCCATAGTTACAGCTGTGTATCTTAGATTTGTTCATGCACCTGCGTGTTCTAGTGCAGATGTTGTAATTTGGAGTTTCTTTGATGAATTGTAGTATTACAAAAACGAAAAGGATCATATTGAAATTTCTCTACATAGGTCAACATCCATTTTGCATTAACATATTCGTATGCCATAACTAACAGTTAACCGTAACAATTTTGGCAGGTCTTTGAAGTGACCAGGGGTAGAATTTTCGAAAACACATTTTTTTCTGCTAAATCCTTCATACGTGATAAACAGCTCTAGGCCTATATCATATTTGTTCCTTCATCAAAATGACAATATAATGTTGATGATTTCTTTCTCAGGGAGTCTTCATGGAATAACTGAAAATTAAGAAAATTGGAATTTCAAAAATATGACCCCATGTGTCTATTTTACAGTGCCAAATTTTGAAATTCTGCAGTAGTGACCAGACAATTCTAAAAAAAACCTTCACAATGGCTATTCAATACATGGACAATTGGGATTCCTTTGTCAGTACTTCTGAATTTATTTGATTTACGTAAAAACGAAACCAAATACATTATATTTGAACATAGTTACGCAGCTGTGTAGTATATATTCAATGCATTCCAATTTTGATTACAAGGGAGATGCTCTGACCCCTTAGCATTACCTTCGTTTGCTTATGACATATTCTCAATTTCATTAAGCAAATATCACATAAAGATTCACATCAAAGCCAAACAAATGGTCAGGAAAATAGGGAGTAATTCGTTGATTTGTCCACTGAATGTGTGCAAAACGACTACTACGTAAGCTCGTTGTCGTACGACTTACCTAGTATATTTTCTAAAAGCCTAATTATGCATTTGCATTGACATTTACATTTAATTTTGTTGTTGCAGTTAATTCACCATGGCGTTTTTCCAAACTACAATCCTTCTTTGCTGTTTCTATTGCTGTAGTGGAATGTCTTTTACTTGGCTTTCACCTAAGCCCGATACACAAAGCCAAGGTAATTATTCTGCTAAGCTAGATTAAATGTTTAACCATTTATTGTAATTCAAAGGATTTATTCGAACAAAACAGACCAGGATATAAAATCAATGAATGATTCAAGGGTGTACCACTTTTTAACGTTATTTTCACCCTTGTCGCTGCCGTCGTCATCATCATCACATCATCATCATCATCATCATCATCGTAAATCTTGATTTCTTGGTTAAAGCCATTCTCTCCCCACAGAGGCAGATCAAGTCATGTTGATTTAGCCTCTGTTCTATTACGCCGATGTCCGTGGGTTCCGGCAGTTTCCCCTGGCGAAAAAAACTTTCATCACAATACATTTGAATTTCTTTATCAAATGACAAGGCTTCTAGCATGGAAAGGGTGGTTCATATCACAATGCCTTTGTCTTGTTTCAGTAGCCAAAATGATGATTTAAGAACAGCGTCGCTGATTGCACAACTAATTTTGATTGCCTCCAATCAGGCATCTCCCATTCTATCCCACAAACTCGGCGTAATATAACAGAGGCTAAATCAACATGACTTGATCTGCCTCCATGGGGAGAGAATGGGTTAAAGCATATATGTCTTCTTCAAAAAACCGAATTTGGGGTGTATAGAAGCGTTAATAATTATTTCAAATTATGACCTTTACTGTTTCAGGTAATGAGGTATCTTTTCTGGTCAGATTGGACTATGAAAAGGTTATTCCGACAACCAGAAATGTCATCTTTGACTATTTGGATAGAAATGTTGGAAATGGATTCAATATGGTAGATTCATCCTTCACTGCACCTGTAACTGGTAAGCCTGCGATATATAATGATAGTATCACATTGCAACTGAAAATAAACAAGTTATATTCAATGGCAAACGTTAAAAGTATGTACATTATCATGCATTTTTCAACGATTTGTTCCTTCTATGCAAATTATGGTCATGTTGGTTGTGAATAAAATCATAAATGTGAAAATGTTTACAAGTTCTGTCATGGATGAAATTGTCTTAAAAGTTTTAATTTTCAAAACGTTTGAAAAATAATCGGTTGAATTTTCATCTTCAAAAGGTAATTCTTCATCAAGTGCAGTCAATAATATTTAACAAAATATGTGGCTGATATGCACAGCTGAATCATCCAATGAAATTTTTTATCTAAAAATCAATATCAAATTTGGACAACGAATTCGGATTGATTTGTATGAATTGCAATTAAGGCCATAGATGATAAATTTGTTTAATATGCACATCTAAACTATCATATTTTGCATTCTCATACATCAAAATGCAAAGAGAAAAAAACTTAATAAGATATGTATTGTTGGAAAAAGTTACAACAAAATGTGCATAAGACATGCAAAACAGAGGTGGGTTTAACACTAACTTAAAGGAAAAGACAAGATCTCATAATGACGACATACTGTGCGTTAAAAGAAACAGATGCAAATATTTAAAAAAACCTTTCGAAATATGCCATTTTAGTGAAAGAAAGAGCTTAGAAAGACATACCAATTTATACCTACTTCTAGAATATCAATTTTGTGGAAATGATTTGAAACATTGTCACAGAATGAGGAGGGTATAATAAGTACAAATACTAAAGTAACAGAAAATCCGTAACGTGATATTACATTCTATCTTTAAATATACAGCTGTGTACATTAACCTTGTTTATTTACCTGCGTATTCTAGTGCAAATATCATGTAATTTGGCATATCTTTGAGTTATCCCAGCTTTGCAAATACAGTGCTGGAGTTTTTGGTTTGGATTACAAACCAAACCCAATTTACATGATATTTGCATAAAATTGCAAGTGAACAAACTTAATGTACGCAGCTTTACTACAAACAGCAAACAGAAGATACATCTTCAACTTTCTAATTTACATATTGTCATGTATTAATTC
Organism: Steromphala cineraria; assembly: GCA_916613615.1. Classification (NCBI taxonomy): domain Eukaryota; kingdom Metazoa; phylum Mollusca; class Gastropoda; order Trochida; family Trochidae; genus Steromphala; species Steromphala cineraria. The sequence goes on along the minus strand of OU744735.1, from coordinate 22,250,194 downwards.
TCATTTTTCATTTTCAGGTACATATATATTCAATTTGATGCTGCAGAACGCTGACAAATTCGGATTTTCCGACTACTGTCTAATCAAAAGATCTTTCAACTCACAATCCTTCCTTTCTTGTACCACGTTGACGATGCCCTTTGATCAAAAGTCTATCACCATACTTGTTCCTTTGAAATTTGGCGAGGGAATTGTTGTCACGAAGACCTTTGACAGCGGCCATAACGCATCATTGAGAGGAGGTAGAAATTGGTCTTCTTTTCAAGGAGAGCTCCTTAAACCGGAAGTGCCTCTTCATAAAACATAACTCTTCGTTCTTGAATAAAAGGTTGAGGAATTCGTTGTTTTTATGTTTTTACATTTGATGTTGTTCAGATATTGCAGTGAAGATTGCACACCAACGATACTTAGTTACTCTAACAATTACATAACTGATATTGTTACAACAATATTCAACAACACTAAGACTAATAAAACTGATTAAAGGAGTATATTTGAGCAATATATCTCGAAATGATTACAATGACAATTGTAACTTTTATATCCATTGTCCACGGACTTTCATTACATATCGTATTACAAAATGCTTTGAATTAAAGTTTTTTTTGTTTCACTACCGGAGTTTTCCGAAATCAAGCCCAGGACCTATACATGTATACGGAAAATAGTTTTTGTGACAACTGAAATTTGACTAAATATAAGCCCGATCTGATATTCGGAAAACTAGGCTTGTTTTCGAATTTTGTAAATGTGACGATCACACTGAATTAAAATCCCAAAACATTACGTTGGGTATCATTTTGATGTATTTAAAGGAATACGACTATTACAATGAGTTAAGAAAAGGAAGCGCATGCGCATGCATGGAAACTCTTTTTACGATGAAAATTAAAAAAATGAATGAATTAGACATCCTCTCCAACTCGTCCATTAAAACTACGTTGTTTTAGTCTCAAAAATTTATTTTTCCACAAGGGTTTGAAAATTCAAATGTTTTTAGGATTTTATTATATCATTTTATTTGATTTGGCATACATGTATAAAATGGCTCGATCAAGTATGAACATATAATTTCGTAAAAACTTATATCTTTTCTGAAAATTCAGTATTTATGTTCATCCTCAATAGATTGAAATTGAGATCCAGATTCCTTTAAGTGTTATATTTATAAAGTTTCTGAATATTTTAATAGTTTTTGTGTGTACAGGTCTCAGATCAGTGTTTATTATAATTACCCTGCATACAGGGATGTAAATGGAAGTAGAAACTGCTTTTTTTGATCAATTCCTTAGTTCCACACTGTTTTGTGTCCATGTCACATGATCAAATGGACTCAAATGATTGCATTCATTAATGAATTAATTCACTATTCACTATGCAGTTCTTAAAAAATATAAAGAACAAAATCGACGGACGGACCAAAAGGAAAACATATTGCAGTGTGTTATGAAGCGATACCTCAAATATTGCTATAATTAAAGTTGAATAGGGGCTATACATACACAATACAAGACAAGAGGATAAGTCGAGTACAGTTGCTGAACAAGAGTTTGTTTCACTGTACAGTGTCATGTAAAATCATCAGTTTTGGAAATTTATTAATTGCCAACATTTCTAAGTATTGGACAGACACTTCCCCTGGATAGGTATGTCATGGACTCATATTTACACTACATTCATTGAAAATAAAAACTTGGTCTTCATGTAAGTTTGTCGTCATCAGTACATGAACATATTGAAAATTTGCTTTGTGCATTTTGGACCAGTCAGCCAGAGTACAGCGCCAGTTAATGCGTTGTTCAGTCTTAACAATGCTGAGTGTCAAGTAAGCCAGCAACAACTACAATCTTGTATCGTCTATATATATATATATATAGGTATAAAGATGAAGGGGTCTCACGTGAAGTAAATGTAGATTTGAAAATAAAATACTTCAGACGACACTTGCTGTAGATATCATTTTAATGATGACTGGATGCGTCGCATTTCGACTTGTTAACAAGTCTTTTCAACAGTGTGGAGTTTTAACAACATGGCGAATATATAGTACATGCTTGACAATGTAACAATGTGTAATGGACTTTGATTAATTGACACGTGACAAGTGGTCAGCTTGATTAGCGCACAATGTACCATTTATGAGGGATTAAGATTTGAGTCATTGTAGTTCACACATCCTGGTCGGCCCAAGTCAATGAACCGATGTTTTGCTTGATTGCACAATTTCTTTTCCCTGTATTCTTTTACTCTCTCGGGGTAGGATTTCACGATCGGCAAATGTCGTTTTATGAAGTCCAGTTTACTCTGGAAAATACCTCTTCTCTTGGTGTTACGGACCAAGCGGACTGCAGAAATATATGGTGAGTTTCTAGACATGCCGACCCCTTTCATACCCAATAAATTTGTGGAAAAGGGAAGCGGTTTTCCCACGGAGGAACATCAGATAAAATTATCAATTCATCTGGTTGAAACTGAAACTCACCATCTTTTGAACGAACACGTCAAATATGTTCAAAAGTATCATGGAATTGATGATTTTATGTCAGAACTCATTTCAAGTATGTACACTGATGATATGCAAGATAAATTGTTAGAACTATGGGAAAATGATACAATAAGGGAGGAAAATAAAAGTGTTAAACTGTGGATGAAAAGGGAAAACTGGCTATTGAAACTCCCTTCAACAAATTCAAATGTGCAGAAGACGAATGTAAAGAAATCCCACAACACAAGGATTAAACATCATCGAAACAACAGGGATTACAAAGCAGGGACCGGTCGCACCACAAAAACGCCTCCAGCAATTGTTCAAGAAAATTGTTTTGAACATGTACCAAATGATCATTATCATTTGAATGAATCTGTGCCAATAGATATTGAAAACCATTCTATTGGACTATCATCATTGGAGGACCGGGAGGACATTTACCAGTCGAACACAAGCTTACAGAGTGTTAATTCCCAATCATCAGTACCACAACGAGACGAGCAAAAGTACCACTCATCATCCTTCTCTGGAAATACCAAGAGAAGAGGTATTTTCCAGAGTAAACTGGACTTCATAAAACGACATTTGCCGATCGTGAAATCCTACCCCGAGAGAGTAAAAGAATACAGGGAAAAGAAATTGTGCAATCAAGCAAAACATCGGTTCATTGACTTGGGCCGACCAGGATGTGTGAACTACAATGACTCAAATCTTAATCCCTCATAAATGGTACATTGTGCGCTAATCAAGCTGACCACTTGTCACGTGTCAATTAATCAAAGTCCATTACACATTGTTACATTGTCAAGCATGTACTATATATTCGCCATGTTGTTAAAACTCCACACTGTTGAAAAGACTTGTTAACAAGTCGAAATGCGACGCATCCAGTCATCATTAAAATGATATCTACAGCAAGTGTCGTCTGAAGTATTTTATTTTCAAATATATATATATATATATGGTAGATCGGAGACAATTGTGACACAACCAAAAATAGGCAGGGTCATATTGCTGTAATAACATATTAATTGAACACAAAAATAGTTAATTTAGGTTGTTCAAACTGGTAATTATTGACTGAAAAAAGCATGCCATATACAACCATTTTTAACGTACTTTAACGATACGATATGTTTGCCAATACAGAATTTAGGGTAGGAACTTCGTGGATATACGTTTCGCTTATGTAGCAGAATACTCCCACCAAAAAGCGAGAATAAACATGGACATTCTGGATTCTTTCGCATCGCTTGCAAAACTTGGCTGACAAGTAAAGTATAGATTTCGAGTCACACATTTGTGTATAGTTTGTTAGTAAAAACATATACAAATATATTGCATAAATCATTTACATCAAAACTCCGCAATTTTCCTCATATATTGTTTTGCTTTGATACGAATGTAAATAGCATAACTCATTATAAAGATATCACACATTTATCCCCAAATGCCAAAAATACACTAAAGACTTGTTTTAATGAACATCTAAACATAGTCATTTATGTTCGGGGAAGGAAAATTCACACGTAATTTACAAGGACATTAATCCCGCCAGGGGCTCGGCAACTTTGTCTGCAGTAGAGAACTGTTCTACACGAAGTCAGGTGTGGGTGCAATGCTACACTGAATTACAGTGCAGTATCACCGATGGTTCTCAACCGTTGCTCGCAGGTTTCACCGCAATACATAGCCACAATAGTGTTGCGGGCTTTCTCCCTGCAATGATACTAGCAGTCGCGATGTAAGTGAAATACTCTTGAAAGCGTCGATAAACCCCATATCACATCACATCACATCACATCACATCACATCACATCACATCACATCACATCACATCACATCACATCACATCACATCACATCACATCACATCACATCACAAGGACATTAGTTATATTAGTTATAAACAATAGAGCAGTATCAACTCACAACTGTCATTCTAAATGCTCTAAATAATTTTCCAAAATAACGTTTGCCCGGTTGACGCGGGTCATTGTCCGTTTTTTTTAATATAACTGCGATTTCAGACTTTACTACCGTCCACATACAACGTCAATTAGCTTTGAAGTGACACTTTCTTGCAACAGTCGACACTTCTTGTTGGAATGAAACTTTTCAAACATTATCATATGGGATCCTTTAAAGAGACTCTTTAACTGTGATGTTAAATGCAAATTAAACGTTTTCTTAAACAAATTTCAAGTGATACTTAATAAATGTGATCAACTTTTTTAATAAAATCTCTGAGACATGAACTATTCAAACTATAATCCACAAAACATGCAAATCATATCTTTCATGTGAGGAAATGTTAAGACCTAAGATTTTTTTTCAACAACGCTGACTTTTATAACCTGATCGTGTCAAAATTCAAGAAAGTTTTTGTTTTGTTTGTTATTCTAATTTTATTCAAACCATAAACTCATGCGACATTAAGGTAGACCTTTTGATATTACACGCTGCTGTCAAAGGTAAGTTATTGCTAGTTATAGTCTTATTGCTTAATATAATCATATGATTTCATTTTTTGGTTGAATACTTCCCAATTGAATTGAATATTTTCAATTGCAAACGCGTAATTTTGACTCATTTATTATTTTGTTTCTATTCAAATACCTATTTCATTAACAGATTCCCCCGTTGTCATTTTTTCTTTGAGGTATGTCTTTGATTTCTCACTCAAAATTCTGTCCATTTTATATAGTCAGTTGCTTCTACTTTTTTACACGTCTTTCTTATTTAGGAATATATCACCGCTAATGCTTTTATTTTTTAGATGCCTCCCTGACATTGATTTCTCTTATGTTTCGCATTGTTTCACTCACTTTTTTCACATCCAATGATTTTGTACCAATTCTCTCTAATGTCACTCTATCTCTTTTTCTCTTTTGACTCTGTACTTGGCTCTCTGTTTCTCACAAGTCTTTGTCTCACTCCAAATTGTCTCTTATGTGTCTCTAGACCTAATTTGTTTCTCTCTTTAATTGTTTCCTCCCGTCTGATTACCTTATAATTGATCTCTCTGCTTAGTCTTTCTATTTCTCATCTGTTTCTTTGTCTCATTCTTCCTCTATGTCTCTCCCATTCTCCATGTCATATGACCCAAAAGCTGCGCACCTTAAGTTTGTTCACACCTACGTACATTTGTATCCTAGTGAAAATACCATGCAATTTTTGATGTCTTTGAGGCAGCATAGCATATCGAAAAGAAAACGGATTTTATTGGAATATCACTTCTGAAGATAAGCTTTTTTGTACTATCACATATGTAATATTATATCTCACAGTTTACCGTTTTTGCAGGTCACTAAAAGAGTCCAGGGGTCAAAATCTCAAATCTTTAACTATTAATTTATTTATATTTCTCACGAGGATCAAGCAATCCTGGAAATTAGTAGCATAATGGTTATTTTACACATATGCTCTATGCGTCATTATCATGTCTCTGATATTATCTATGTCGCTTTATCAAAGATTTAGTTTCATGTATCTCTGTTTACTGCCGTTTCTTTCTACCCCGCATTGTTATCTCCTCTCCTTAATATTCTCAGGTGAAAATATCTGGTGGTTGGCAGTCGACATAATATCAGTCAATTACACATTGCTTAACTAACCTTTAAGGAAAAACAAAACTACCAATTTGGTGAGGGGGGCGGTGTGTGAAAAATGTACTTTTCATAATAAAGTGGGGCTGCAATAGTAAAAGATGATTAAAAAAGTACCAAAAGAATGACATAACAAATTTTTAGTCCAAATGTCTTGAAACCGTAGAAGAACGGGTAAGTTGGAGTGTACATGAGAAATCCTCGCTTTTTCTCTTATAATCCAAAATAATACCCTCGTGTTGTGAAAGTCGTGTAACATGCATGTTATTGTGATAACTGGTTTTATTTCATTGATTGTTTAGATACTTTCAACCATGACGCTTTTCAAGTCAATGATCCTCATCTGTTGTCTGTATACCTGCAGTGGAATCTCTTTTACCTGGATGGGGTCGCCACCAAAGAGCAAAGGTAGGTTATGTATTACATCCCTTTACGCGGTGTATTTGTGTCCACGAAGCTTCTCTAATACCCTGATATCTATCACGGCAATTGCCTCGTATCGTTATCTGTTACCTGCAAATACATGCATAATTTTGTTCGAGCAAATTTGGAAGTATCCAAAGGAGAGTATGGTTGTGTTAGATACAAATTGCCTTCTGCTACTTTCATTTGCATTCAGCAAAACTTCTACCAGGCATTTGCTGCGAAAGGTATCACTCTTTTGTTCTTGAGGGATGTTTACTTTTAGAAAAAAATCTGCCTCAAAGGACGTGGGGGTTATCCAAACATTTGGTTATAATCAATACCATCGCCCTGCGCTGACGATCATTATGGTTGAATGTCACTCTTCAAATAACCTTTTCAACAACAAGATCAATTTCTCCCCACAGAGGCAGATCAAGTCATGAAATGTTGATCGAGCCTCTGTTTTTATTCGCCGAGTGTGTGTTATTTGGCAATCAAGTTTAACAGTTGTGCAGTCAGTTAATGAATCATGGCAAAGGCATTGGAATATGAACCACCCTTTCCATACGAGAAACATTGACAATTGCAAAAAACTTCAAACGGATTATGGTGAATTTTTCCGCCAGGGGAAACTGCAGGAACCCACGGAATTGGTCCAATAAGAACAGAGGCCCGATTTCATCTGCCTCTGTGGGAAGAGAATGCAACAAAACGTTTGATCACTTTTAGAAAATATCTTTCTGCTGTCACGAATCACAATTCTTCTTTCTTTCCACACGCCGACCTCGACGATCAAATTCAATAGCTAATCTAAAGGAATGTATTCATGGGTACTTATAGAACGAATATCTTATTTTGGAATGTGGGATATTGTCTGTAGGGTACTGTTCATATCAGCCTTTTCCGTTATCAATGATTTAAATTTAAATCCGTTTCTTGCAGTTCAAGATGTCTCTTTCCTGGTCAAACTAAACGCTGAAAGAAGTATTCCAATATATGGGAAGGTTGTGTTTGACATCTTGGAGCGAAACATTGGCAATGGGTTCAATGTGTCAGATATGACATTTCGTCCCCCCGTAACTGGTAAGCCTCGTCGTATAAGTGATAAACTCAAGCATATGAGAAACATGTAATGACTGATTTCGAAAGAGTCCGAAGTTTTAAGCCACTGCTTTTGGCTTTTAATCATCGATGAGAAATTAACGCTGAAGATCACCGCTTATAAAACATATGTTCAACGTGACTCAAAAACCAGGAAAGAGAATTAATTTTCATTTAGCTCAGATATTCACTTAATGCATAAATGCTATGATTTCTTGTTAAAACACACAAGTGAAACTTCGTGTACGAGGACAATTAATGATAGCATTAACATTATCTAATGTGTTATATTTCATTTTGAAAAAGATACCTATCTTAATAATATTGAGATTGATATAATCGTGTATTAATTGACCAATAACAATAAACATAAATAACAAATGTCCGGCATTAAAACTTAAAAAATCTGACATATGGTAAAATACAAACATATTCATTGTGGATGCTGTCAGTATCATTACATCACGTTTATCTTCTGTACCAAATGTGCAATTTTATACAAAAAGAGTACATGTATGTTAACTATTTTTTTTTAGATTATAGTTGGACGAGTTACGAATAGAAGTATAATAATTATGTTATGTTTCATTTTCAGGTACTTACATCTTCACTCTGATCCTTCAAAACGCTGACAAATTTGGATTTGCTGACTACTGTTTATTCAAATTCAGGAACGCCTTGTCGTGTACCTCGCTAACGATGCCTTTTGATCAAAAGTCAATCACAGTGCTTGTCCCATTGAATATGTTCGATGAGATAAGTGTTGTGAAGATATTCGACAGCGGACATAACGTTTCCCTGAGAGGAGGAAGAAAGTGGTCTTCTTTTGCAGGAGAGCTCCTAAAACCGGAAGTTTCATTCTTAAAATGAAAGGCAAATTATGATCCTCGGTTTAGCATGGAATAAAGGTGTTATGAAAACTTATCGATTTTTGTCTTTAAATGTTGAATTTAAGTTTGTATAAATTGTTTACAAACGGCTTAATCCTCTCCTCTCATCATATGTTGATTAAACCTGTTTAAATAAGCCAAGGTTTTCGGCTAGAAAGGGAGACGCTGATTTGATAAGTTCTGCTATCAGCAACGCTGACAATGACAATGACCATATGACAAAAATCGCCATTTCCATGCAAGAAGTTTGTCATCAGCTGTCATTTTAAAGATGGTTTTAGGTGTATAGACTAGCAAGTATGTTTTCGCTAGGGAGCCACGGATCTGGTTTTATTTGAAAAAAGTGCGATAATTTTATAACTTTTTAAATCTCTGTAGGGAAAAATTGCTCCATGATAATATTTTACCAGGCAGGGAGCTGTATAAAATCCAAGTATTGCTGTCGAACAAGGTGTATCCACAGAACCTTCACTCTCAATTATTGCCAATATCTCTAGTAGAGCAACACTATCTAGCACTCAACTGTTCAGTATTTAAACATCCACTAACCTTGATTTATCACTTTACGATTTTGGTTCAAAGATTTTTCAACAAAATAAAAAACTGGGCTTGATTTTTGTAAATTGGTCCAATAAACACCTTTAATTAACCTTTCATTAATACAGCGTAATAATCGGCCGGAAAAACCCACCTGGGTTAGGGGCCATAAAACTCGCGCGGGTGTGACGTAATCAACAGACTATAAAGATTAACGTATCATTATTTCAACTGAACTACTGCCCAATTAATTGTTTAATTATCATTGATGTGGATATCTTTTTTACACAAAATGCTTAGTAGTGTTACATCGTCATATGATTTATCTAACTGAGTGGAAAACATTTTCTGAATATCGTTAATTATTTTCTTCTTCTGTGGTATTGTTACGATAGATGTATAGATAACGAGGCTGATTCTGTTTATGACGTCACAAAAATGGGGCGTGGCCAGTCATGCATTCACTGGTTTGTGGCCAGATAGGTCTAAGCGGCCCATCAAAAACGGCTTTTATTACCAAACTGAACATATTTGAGTAGCGACCTTTGACGCACTATACAATTTTGCAATCAGACTTTCATATATTCCAAAGAAAATAGAAAAATATGTTTGTGGTTATGTGAACTTTAAAGAGAGTATGTTGTACGTGGCTGTTATATCAGGCGTCATGGCTTTTCTTACACCTTGTGTTTCATTTGATTTGAGTCACGATATAATTATTGGACAGATTTTGTCTCAAAAAGACTGTACCTTGGCAATGTATACTGTGTATTAATAAACAAAAAGTCATTTTATTATATGATCAGCGATGAAATACTGTGTTTTGTCAGTGAAATTAACTGTCTATCAGGCAACAGTGACGATATATGATATTTTCACTGTGACCAGTGACGATATATTATATCGTCACTGGTCAGGTGCCGGAACTACTTTCAGCCATATGAACAAAAGAGGGTAACTTTCCAGTTTTAAAGTCATTTTAATTGCATATTTAATTAAAAATCATATAATAAATAGAATACTTAATGTAGTTTTCCAAATACCAGGTTTATTTCATCTCGTGACATGGGTAAAGTTAATATTTCACTCGTGGCTCTATATATTTTGGATAAGAATTGGTTATATAAAGGCGACAAACTAATTTTAATAAAGTTTCTATTCATAATAACATAATCATCTTAACACTAACCCCTCGTAAAACATTACGCGTACTTGCAAAATATATATAGAATTTGACAAAATTTCATATTTCTGCTAGTTAATATTTTAAAAATAATTTTGACAAGAGATAACATGATATAAAGCTATCTCCGCAGATGTTAACATTCTCAGTCTTCAACCATATTTGACAAGGTAAGTTGTTTCAATGGTTCCAATGCTTATGATTATACTTGAAACATAACTATTTATTTTCATAACAATATGTATATGCTCATATACTTTCCATTCTCAACCGTTTGTGATTTCCAACATTTCATTGCAAAAGCTCCAATGGAGTTAGATTACATTGGCATAATTCAAACATATTTTAATATTTATCATAGAGGACATCAAATAGGCTATACATAATGTACAGTAATTTCAATATTAAACACGGGAATTTGACCTGTAAAATGACAACTGACGCCATAAATGATAACAATACGTAAAAGAGATAGCTTAACCGTCATTAATTGTTAAAAATAATAAAAAAACGCCGTGTTTCGTTTTTACAATGGAGGTTTAAAGGAGAGACATATTGATAAAATATAGACAATGTTACCAATGATGAAAAACGGACTTATCAACAGTTACTTTTTCATTCGGTGTCGACTCTTTATACTAGTAGTGCCTTTGAACAGCTCCGCTGCTAATGTTTAGCTTATCAGCTAGATAAGGTCAAGCAAACATCTTCAACACACAGCATATACCGCTGCTTTGGTCTCTTTATGTTCCTATTATTCTGGTCAATTTTACTAGGTGTTTTTTTATTAGGCTGCCATTCTTGTAGCATTGAAAATCATTGTTAGTTAATTTTAAGTTCTGAACAGAAGAAAGAAATATATCGATCGAAAATCTCATATGTACTGTCGAAAACCTTCTAGAAGCACAAATAATATCTTTGAGAACAAAGGGTTTTTTTCTGTTGATTTTCAGCAGCAAAGATGATGCTCCTTATCAGCCTGGTTTTGGTGTTCGTCAGTTCTACGCTGGCTGCCGACCCAAGGTATATAAAATGTAGTTTATTTCTGTTTCTAAACATGTTCATATTTCAAGTTAAACTACAAATATTTTTCTCCCAGGAAATCGATATTGGGATAAATTTACTGTTAAAAATTCAAATCAGTGTTGATAAATGGACTTGGTGGATTCATAACTGCCATTTTGTCCGACCCTAGAAACGGTTGGGTCATTTTAACCTTACCAACTATTCCCTTAAATAGAAACATTCGAATATCACAAAAATCACCCTGCTACATCCGCGAATTCGAATCCGCAGAAGTTTATTTGGCCTGAAGGGAAATCAGGGTAATCGAAGGAGCTCTTAAGGTTCAAATAAGTTCATATAGAAATTATCAGACAGTTCATTTTCTGCCCAGTATTATCAAATCTATTTCACAGTCAAGCAGCAGCTGTGGCCAAGTTCAAGGCTATGGTCCACCAAGCGGTGGACGGTATGTACACGACAGTGGACTCAAACAAAGATGGCCGCTTTGACAAGGGAGATATGACCCCAATCTTTACACAGTATGACGTAAACCGTAAGTAGGTGCAGGTTGTTCCAAAACCTGAATCGTGCAAAATCTCTTCGTACAAAATGGCGACATCATATCGCTGGACCCGGGGTGAGCTGTTAAAAGTGATAGGATATTTTCTTCCTTCTGAGAGGATGTAAAACAATCTGACATGCAAGTTACCATATATTTAGAAAGCACAGGCCACCGTGTTATTGTCAGTTCAATCGTTCCTGCCGCAAAAGAAAAAAAACGTTTTGAGACAACCCCTCGATTTTAACAAATGCTGAGCGATGACTGATTTTCTAGAATTTCTCGATGATTTGCAGCATTTATTTACCGGTGGCGCCGATTTAGAGGAAGGGCGATATCTGGTTCCCATCCTTCGTCTTTCTTTCTCAGAATGTGCACACACTCATCGTGTTCAATTATTATTCTACTTTCGTCAGAGAAATGACTTTCTGCCAGTAGTTATTAACAGTCAATTGACTTTTTTCTCTGCATTATGAAAGCAATTTCTTCGGTTATATCCCTCACAAACAGTCTCTCTGTTTGCAAAACGTCTTCTGAAACCATGTTTGTGGAGTGAAATTGTAGGGTTCTCTTTGTCACCTGTCACCTGTCACCTGCATGCACAGGATGTTTTCATTAAAATGCTGTTATGTCAGCAACTGGCAGCAAGAGTATCACGTCTATTCACTTTAACCATCTTCTTTTATTTCCTGTAATCTCGCGTGGTGACAAAACGAGGGTGGCTTGTTTTCGCTAGTGTTTCGCTCTTTCTCGACTTTTACAAAACTTCCTATGGTTAAGCGAGTAGTAGCACTTTTAGGACTGATGTATCGAAAGTTTTCGCTTTTGGACGTAATGTTGTTTCTACCTTTTTAGTGTCAGGTGTTATTTCGGCGCATCTTTAATTCGTCTTCTCGCAACGAAATATAAATATTGTAGACGACATAAAACTCACATTTAATGACGTTAGGGCCCTGTCACACTTAAGCGTATAGCAAGTGCGTTTGAGTTGCGTATGGAATTTTTTTCATACGCAACCAGTACGCTCAAACATTTACCGTAATTCTCCTTGCTTGTACCGCACATGGAGCGATTGATTTACGAACTTTGCGTTGAGGATGCGTTGGAGTTGCATATGATTTGCGTATCCCCACTTTATTGGGGCACATCATTGCACATGCAGAGCGCATATATACCATACTCCAGACGCTCACAACTTATGTCTACCGCTTGTCTTGCGCAAACAAAGCGAGCATATTACGAGCCCGTTGCGTCTTCACATAAATTCCCACCCTTTCTGTCTTTGTATTACGTTTTCGTAGGTAATATATATACAAACGGACCTCACGTAAACGAAAAGCTTTGTTACCAATTGCAAGACAACTATTAAAACAAAAGTGTACTGAATAAATTTAAGTTTACTGAATCCATTTCTCTAACACATGTGGTTAAAGGAGTTATGTCAGTCCGCAGTTTTCGCTTGATACTTGATCATTTCTGTACGAATACATACCCCTTGATTGAGGTATGAAACTTCCGAAATATCAGAATATAAAACATTCTTCTCCCAATTAAAACTTTGGTTGAATCTTTTCTGTTACATGCACCCACGTTCTACTCACAATATCATGCTGTAACAATAGCATTGGTTTCATTCTGTCGCATTTGGTCCTGACCTGCCTTTTTCAAGGATAACTTACATTTGTAAAACACTTATTCAAAATTTCCCGTTATCTAGACACTTGACCAGAAGATTTTCCTGGATAACTCCTATATAAACAATTGAATCATGCACAGGTTTAGTCTAATGGTATATTACATAGTCTGAAATCGCTTTGCAACCGAGAAGTTTACAATGAAAACATTAAAAACAAATCTTTAGCTTCTTTATGATTCTGTTTGCATCGAAATGTAATGTTATTTATTGTTTAATTAATCTCTTATCATCTTTGATTTACTAAATTAGAATTGGTAGTAGAAATATTTCATTCATTTTGTTTCTAGCCTCAAAGTTTGAATAATTTTGATAAATAATTGGATGGAATTCTTAAAAATAGGTTAATTAATTTTAATGTGTATTTGTTTGATAGTTTCGACTCTTAGTTCTTTAAAACTATAGCATCAAAGTGCTATATGAAAGAAGGAAACACAATGAAAACTATCAAATAGCATAGGGAGGTATAATGCTCACCAACCCTTTCGTTATCGTATCTATAACAAATGCACGATGTACCCTATGCACGCTATGAGTACGCTTGTCATACGTTACTCATACGCAGAAACTGGACCATGCATTTTCCATTGTTTATCAATCGGTTTGAAATCGTTCTTCATTCGTGCTACATTTGCTTGAAGGTCGTTTTGTGTACGTCTTCTATGCGCTGTCAGTGCGTTCGTTCGGGACACCAACTTACACTGCGTATGAAGTGCATACTCATCACGATTACGCAACGTACATGTGCCGCAGTCGACCGATGTAAAACTGATGCGTTGCGTGTTAACCATACGCAGCATAGTTTTGAGCATGTTCAAAACTATCAAGCGTATGGAAATGGTCCAAGCGCATGCCGACGTATAAGAAAAGACCTCAACACAACCAAGATACGTATGAGTTACGTGTCCTGCGCATGGATGCGTATTGCTGCGTATGAGAGAAATTACCATACGCAACTCGTACACTGCGAGTATACGCTGAAGTGTGACAGGGGCTTTACAGATCACATGATTTCCTGTTACCAAATATAAAACCAGTATTATTTTGCATTCACATACCAGAGACACTCATTTAAAGTTATGAACAAATGATAAAATGACGTCGCCAGTTTGTCCGAATACTTTTTGCAAGACTCCGTTTAAAGATAAATGATTATCCCCCGCCACGCGTTTAGCGCGAAGCGGGGGTTAAGATTTTGATTTCCGTATGTATGTACGAAATCGAATAACTACAAAAATTTTTTTGCATATTGGTTCGTCGCCATAAGAGTAAGGTGCCTGTAGAGCTTTGTGACCTTGATTTCAAGGTCACAACGAGACTTTGACATTTTGACCTTGTTAGCGGGATATATCAAGAATCATTCATTGGATTCTCTTCATAACTTACACTCATACATGTAGCTTCTTATTTGGAAGCGAGGTTTGAAAGGTTCAGCATTGAAACCTGCATGTCAGCGTGATCTATCAAAACCATAATCCAAAATCTCAAACCTTCCTACTTACTGCGTAGACGCCGGTACCAGTCGATTTTAGTGACCTTCACATTATTTTCAAGCTCACAGCGGCAGGACTTCGAAAATGTCGTCATTTAGGCCTTGTTATTAGGTTTGTCAGCTGTATATATCCAGAACTATCAGCATTATTACCTACATGTTAAGCTTTTCGGTGTGATATCTCAAAAGCCATTCACTCGATTGTTTAAGGAAGACACCGGATCCACTTTATTTTGGTGACCTTTACATTATTTTAAAGGTCATAGCTAAGCCAATATGCATGTGAAGCTTATAAGGGTGATATGTTAAGAACTATTCTCTAGATTCTTTTCATACTTTGCTCAGAGCTTCGGTAAAAGAAGGGATCAGTCGACTTTGATGGTCTAAATGACATCTTATCAACTTTTTCTAAACATTGGGTTTGGTTGTTAAAATCAATTTGCGGCGGGGGATCTTGAGATCTTTGTGACAATTTTGTTTAAGTTAATTTTCCCTTCCTAAAAGGTTATATAGAGTTCTGTCGTACCGTACAAGCATGGCCGCCGCCATGCACGAGAGTATCTTCCATCAAATATCAAACGAATTTCAGTGAAGATAAACTATAAACTATAAACATTCCCCGTCAACTCCGATGATTTGTATGTTGGAATTCTTCTTTGATTAAATATTTTTTCAATATTTTCATTTAGACGACAAGGAGGTAACTGAGAAGGAATTCGTCGATCAATTCGCAGCAAACCAGAAGGATCTATCCATAATTGCCAAGGGTCTCTTCATTGAACTCGACATGGACAAAAGTGGCGGCATTACGTCCAGTGACCTTGACCTTTATTTCAAGAAGATCGACCAGAACGGTGAGTCAAAGGGAAAATATTCTCCCGAAAAGAAATTACTTTTAACTTTTTAAATGAGAAACACCGACGTAATTCAGTGTCGCGTGGCATGTGAACAATTGTGCTTTCAGGCATTCGGAGATTATACTTAGAGGGGGGAATAGTTTGGTTATAGGCATTGGTGCAGGGACGGTGAACATTGACAAGAAAAGGACATTGGGGTATGAGGACAAAGAATGATAGCATTCACTCGTACCATAGTTTGACCATCACAGGCAAAGAAGGAAATAATATATACAAAACATTGTGAAGCTTCGGACGAGAAAGGAAGACTTTGACAGACTATTCACGTAGTCAATAGGCATGAGGGCAAGGAAGTAAAATATTGACGGACAAATTTTCTACTCAAAGGTTTTGCATTCTCTACCGCATACATGTAGGAAGCTCAAGTCATAACATGATGATCCAACCTCTGTTCGATGGATGGAAAGGGTAGTTAATGTCACAATGCCTTTGTCATAATTCAGTAGCAAAAATGATGTGTTAGGACAGCGTCCCATCAGGCATCTCCCATCCTAGCACAAAAACTCGTCTAATTAAAACAGAGGCTAGATCAACATTTCATGACTTGATATACATCTGTTGGGAGAGAATAGTTTTTGGACAAGAAATGAATACTTTGAAAGCGGTTTCTACTAGGGTACCTTCATGAATAAAAAGAACACTAGTTTAGTTATTTTGAATTGCGATTCATACTTAGCATCTTAGCATATATATACATAAATTATAAATATATATACAATATGGGAACAGATTGACAGGAAGGATATTAATGATAGATTTAACAAATCCGGACACTGAAAGATATTTTTAAGGTTTTGAATTATTTTCGGAAAATGCTTTGGTCCTTGATCGATATGACAGAAAATGTTCAAAGACCAAACTACCATTGCATTCGAGTTTCCTTGAACTTCAATTATAACTCTGAACGCTTTCAACGTCAGCATAATTTTGATATGTATAGGTTAAAGGGGCAGTAGGACGTTTTTAGGGGTTATATAAGGTGATGTCAGGAAAATCAAAATTAATGGTTCCAATTGAAAGACATTGCATTTAAACAAAATGGAGCAGTAATAATTAAAATATATAACGTGAAGTTTAGTCTTGCGATTTCTTTTTCTCACACAATCAATTAAAGGTGTTCACACAAAATGACCGCCTATGGATTTTAGGTGAATCTTCATATACTTTGTCCTCTGAGAGTGGAAAATTGGTTTGTGTTATGAGATTGTTGACACTATCGAAATAACGTTAACGTACAATTATCAGTGAAAAATATAAAATATAAAATTATCAAAAAAACGTGCTACTGCCCCTTTAACAGACACTCAGATGGTCATTATTACAATTTTGCAAATGTAAAGAGATTTTCGATTTCTAGATATATTTTATCTGAGGTTTGTTACATTCTGAGATGTCATTTTACAGACGATGGAAAAGTTGAAAAGAGCGAGTTCGAAAAGTACTTCACTGAGGTAAGTCACTAGCGGATCCAGGGGGGGGGGGGGGGGGGGCATTCCTACTCATTTATCGTGAAAGAAGGTAATTGTTGCTAAACAAACTTAATGTAAAAAAATGTCATGTTGATATTTGTTTAGGGATTGATATCATTTATAGCCATGATGAAACATATTTTGTCATCAAAATAAACTGATTCATTTTCATCATTGAATAGTGTTACGGAATGTTCATGATTTCGGAGGATAACTAAAATCTTACACACAGGTCTCTGATATCAAATATACTGCGGATCAAAAGAAACTTCAAACGCCATTATATTCATACTTATCAGACAACGAAAATTGATAGAAGTTCGAATCAAGTACCTCTTATAATTCTGCCATTTCTCAAAACAGCCAACTAATAAACATTTAAAAGCAAAATAACCACTCTGACAGTTAAGAAATCTAAAGGGAAACAAATGCATTCGTTTAGTTGAGAAACTGTTGGTATATCGCGGACGTTTTATTAAAGCGATGATCAAAGCATGGTTAACAGGAGGTACATGTACTTGTTGTTGTACCTAGTTATCGAAGGCTTATGTCGGAGGCTTGTAATTGGTCAGCTGAGTAAACTTCAGTGGAGTGGAAACCCATCAAAATAATAAGTTCAATTCTCGATGGAACTAATATTTTTGAACTCTTATTCATCGGAACTAGGTCGATTATAATCATATTTACAATTTATTCGATATATCTAATACCAGAAGACGCTTGTGTGATATTGCCTGTGCTAAGGACACTGGAACATGCACAGCACTACTAAAAAAAAACTGTTTTTGTTTCAGTTATTCACGGCCCTCTACATCCTCCAAGCAAGACAAACACACACATCAGTTTAAGTACAACATATTTGAAGAAATAAAGTGATTAAGCTCTTAACCCTCTTGAGTTTGGTTATTTCAATTTACCGTAAATGTGTAATTGAGAATGCATGAGTAGGAGACAGTGGAATCGTGAACATTTATGAACAAGTCTCGAATGATTTCGGAACAGATTGTTCTAGTGAAAAGTCCAACGGGTAATATAGTGTATAGCATTGAAACGAAGGTGCAACAAGGCTATTCTGTTTTTAAACGATTGGATTCTAACAGAATGTACTCTTTTGAATTCACTGGCATCAATGGGGTAACCTTTGAAATGGAACGGGGGTTACCCTTTTAAACAATCCTTTCTACAGCCAATTATAAAAAAAACCTGACGTTTTAGGCAACGACATAGACAAACAAAGATCAAATGACAGTCTTGCAATTAGTTTATTTCCGGTAGTTGAAGATTGGATACATTAAATGCTTACAATTTGTTAATATCCTTGAGTAGACTGAACAGTTCTAGATCTACAGAGTCTACAGTTCGATGTTGATGGTTGCTCCGTCCGTAGACAGAGTGAATTCTCTTGTTTCAAGCTCTGTCTCTCCACGCATGACCTTCAGAGAGTAGTCTCCCTTGAATGCGCGAATACTGCTACTTCCGGTGTCCAAGGACAAGTTGACGTTTGTTCGCCAGTCTTGTCTCACCAGCTTCTGCCATTTCAGTCCGGCAGCGTTAGGCTTGAAAATGACAAAATAATTATATTACATATATGTATATTGTTACATATCTCATATCCGGTTATTGACGTGAAACTCTGCAGGAGACGATATGATTTGTGCTGCTAACCCGAGAGCTTCAGGCTGTGAATTCTAAGGAAGTTGTCGTACTCGTTGTGTTTGTCATCAGTTTTAGCCAAAGTGATGCCGTTTAATTGTATCTTTATATATTCTTCGATAATTATTATTAACGTTTCCCGGAAAGCCTATGAAGAAGAACAGGACTCACAGTGACGTCATCTCCATTAGCAAGAGCTCCTTGTGGTATCCACATCCTCCGATCCCAGAATCCCCAGAGCATGATTCCCTCTACCGCCGGGTGACTGAAGTACAGTGTCAGGACGTCCTCCAACAGTTCGGCCAATTTCTCCGTGTCTGGTTCCTTGATGTCCAGCTCCGTGATCCACAGGGGCAGACCCACACTAGCCAGGGCGTCCAGTCGGTGCTAAAACGATATGATTCACTGTTGTATCATTCTCTCTCTACAGGGGTAGTGTATGTCAAAACATGCTGACCTATCTGTTCTCTCTTTGTAATAAGGGTCTCTTTCAGGCAAGAAAGGGAAAAGCCTGTTTGGGGAGAAGAAGGGTAGTTAGCAATCAGCGACGCTGGTCAAAGGTCAACATTTTGGCGACTGAAACATGGCAAAGACCTGGGTAACAACAACCACTTGGCTGAAAGTTGTTAGATGATTATTGGGTATTTTTTGCCGCTAAAGTAACCTACGGTAACCAAAGGACTTGCCGTAATCCAACAGGATTAGATGACTGAGCTCCCTCTGTTTGAGAGATTGCTCCTGCAAACACCTTTAAGATTTCCTATTCAAAGATATGTTAACTTCTTTGCTTTGAGTGAATGAGTAGGTGTTTGACATGTTGTCATTCGTAGATGTTGCCATCCATAACGGAGTAGATAGATCAAGTGGAAAATGGTTCGAAAAAAAAAACCAGAAAGAAACTCAGCGATAGAAAGAAGGTTAAAGAACGACTCAAATTTAGTCTGGCTTAACAACACGATGGTCCAGTGTTGAATTCTTTCCTCTAAATAAAATATGACTTTTAAATCGTATCGTAATGTATTTGTAAAATTGCTATCATTGTCTGTTCAATTTAAATTTCATGTAAGATTATTAAAAAATGGCGTCACAAATAGACACTTCATTTGAGTAAGATCTAGAGGAGGATTGAGGTGGCTCTGGATACCAATACCGTAGATGTTGGTGGAGGGAGTATCCTTAAACAGCTTTGCCTGGTTCACATACGCCTGGAACAAGGGTAAGAGGATAAATTTTCACGAATGATGATTAAATAATGATATGCCATATTCATAAAGAGCCATTTTTGAACTTCTCCAGGTACTTAAAGTTCTTGAAATGAGAACACATTCCCTATTGATCGATGAATGCAAAATGTGTTTTGAGCTCTCTTTTGACTTCTCGGTTGTTGGTTAAGACTAAGTTGACACCTGTTCTAAAATACCACAGCTGCCTTATCAAAGAACATGTTCCTATACATTTTAGTCTTTAGGTTGGTATGATGAGCAACGATACCGAAACAGGTCGAAGAGCTCATGCAGATTTGGGATTTCAGTTGTAGTAGAATGAGTAGATAGGATGTTTCTGTTTGATACAGTATAATGCATTGTGATCATTAAGTTAACATTGCAAATATCATACTTATTAAAAAGGCATGTTATGAAGGTTAAAACGTTTTTAATATCGTAAAGACGATGGAAACACATAACAAAGATGTACGTATCTACATGTAGGCATTACCGCTTCAAAGTACAATTCTTACTTGGCAAGATTGTAAGTAACCGTTCTAGATGATGGCAGTATATGATAGCGCATTATAAATATCTACATTATTATTAAATCCTTTTGTCAAGTATGCATACCTGTGTAAATCTTGAGTCACTTACAACGCCGAAATCATTGAGGAAGAGTTTTGGTTTAGGGTCCGCATCGTGCACGTCTTTGAAGATGTCCATGGTGGCGTTCACTTCTCCTAGCGCTTCCTCATACATGTTACCATGAACGTTTTCATTGTTTACATCCCAGTGCTCTAATCTAAAATTGGACGGTTAATAAAACAGTACTTTGAGGAATCATACACGTAGAATTCACAATTAAGTCGGGTTCTTGACTGCAATTACGCACATGTCACTCTGACGAGCTTTCAAAATACAACTCAAGATTATTCAAAGCTGCCACGCCTCTTGACCGTTTATTTATGGAGTCCCGGATACAAACTACTGCGCATGCGTTACGCAGGGATTCTCGTAAATCAAGGATTCAATTGCGAAATGCGGATCGTGATATTTTTAACGAGTAATAGTACAAACACTATACAACACAAGTTGGATCGTTTTCTGCAACGCGTGGTATGCATCATTCTCTCCCACCTCAGTCGTATTTCTCCGATCTAGCCTCCCTTACTATTAGCCAAAATCACGGGGTTTCGGCAGATTGTCTTAGCGGCAAAACTTTTCTGCGATTATTTGTAAATATCCAGAAAACGGTCGTACATTGACGTTCTAAATATCATATCCAAATGCTTTGCCAAACCAGATATCTTCGGAAATATAAATATGTTTAAACCAAATGCTAATTTTTCACTAACAGTATTAGGGAAAATAATTGACTATTGATTGTTTTTCAAGAAGATAGTGACTCTGGAAATATTTTTTGTTTTGTGATAACATTGTAAGGATAAAATGGGCAAAACTATGCTTTGGAGCTAGGCGGAAACCAATACAAATATACAAATATACATATTAAAGCAGAATTATGAACGATCGCTTTAAGGGCGTGTATTAAAGAATGTATGTAAAGCAGTCGCAGATCATCAATATTGGTGCCGAGAGGATGTAACACTGGGAGCGACGTACTTGCCAAGAGTCCTGCTAGTGACGTCATCGAGCCGTCTGCTCATCTCATCTGCAAGCTCCTGCCCCTCAAGTTCCTCCACCCACAGCGGGTCTCTACCCACCAAGCCCCAGAACACTGTGTGGCCCCGCACCTTCTTCCTGAAATAGAAGAAGCTTCTCCTGTTCTATCCGCGATTGGATGTTAGGATGCTATAACCCCTGGGACTTTTCATCAGAAACTCATGATGAAACAGTCATCCAGTGAAGGTTTTGACATGAGATTGTGTAATGTGTTACAGTATCTTGGAGTTTTAGCATCGCTTGAACTGGCCATGCCATGTGCCTGTCTGGTGCTTGTAGAACTTTCGGAAAATAGAATAAATGGGACACTATAAATTTGAGAACAACGAGAGTTAGAATTCCTGCTAAACATGAACAAACTTTATATTGTTCATGACAACAAGACGATTCATTCGTATCAATCCCAATTATCCAGTATTTGTTATGGTAACGTTTCTTTTGTAAATAATTTGCCTTTGTAATTTGTGTCCGTTCATTTCAGTTCATATAGAAAAAGTCGGAAATAGTGTATACAGGTTACAATAACTAAAGGTATGCCGATGACATGAGCATTGATGAATTCTTCTAACTGGCAGAGCAGTTGTTAAACAGTAATCAATGCAACTTACCCCATCTCTAACATTCTGTCAACAGCGTTAACACCCCAATCGTAGTATAGTTGACCCTGCAATTAAAATATGTTCAAACCACAATTGTGAAGATCAATAAATTCAAGAAAGACATGTTAAAAGATTATCTAAAAAATAAAGTGGGAAATGCCTTACCTGAAGATGTAATAAGTTAAATCCTTAGTTACAAAGTCCCAAAAGTTACAATCCTCGACACTAAATCATCCCTGGAAATATTCATCAGGAAAATCTGTACTATAAGATTACCCACCCTAATGTGTAAGCCAACTGAACTACTTGGACATGTTAAAGCATAAAAAGAGACGCTTTGCTTTTTGTTGATAAAATTGGGTGTTACAAACCCTCAGCTCACACTTTCGTGTTGCCTTCGAGTACAACAAGGCTTTCATTTGAATTTTCAAATTAAAATTTCTGGGTATGCAGCCAAAATTTGAGATACCAATACTTATTTTCGTCATCTAATATCCAGCCCTTTCGTTGGGTTATCATGCCATAACGAGAATCAAGGGAGGGTAATTCAAGTACAGATTTTCCTATGAAAAGTCCCAGGGGTATACATGTAGAGCACCATTCAGACCTGGATATTAAAGAGAGGATAGCTTCAGCTAGGACGCACTCACCTGATGATACTCTGTATGTTTCCACTTGAGCATATTCTCATTCACACCCCACTCGAAGTTGGCATCAAAGAATTCCTGGTACTTCTGGAAATGGCTGTCTACGATCATAACTGAACTCACAGCTGTTCCGAATGCAAATTCACTACTTTTCTGACTCAGCTGGAAAGAAAAGGTAATATAACAAGTTATAAAGTGTTGAAAAACTATTTCCCTACAAAGTTACATGTATTCTGACTCAACTGGAAAGAAAAAGTAAAATAACAAGTTAGAAAGTGTTGACAGACTATTTCCCTACAAAGGTACATGTATTGTGACAAAGCTGGAAAGAAAAGGTAAAATAACAAATTAGAAATTGTTGAAAAAACATTTCCCTACAAAGGTACATGTACATGTATTCTGACTCAACTGGAAAGAAAAGGTAAACTAACAAATTAGAAAGTGTTGACAAACTATTTCCCTACAAAGGTACATGTAGCTCAGATAATAAATCGTAATCTAACCACTGATATAATTGGTACATTTATAAGGCTAGAGGGAGAAACCTTACTAAATATATTAAGTTAGATTACTAATTGGCAATGCAATGGAACCTCTAGGAGGACTTATAGATGCACGTATTACGATAAAAGCAAAAATCAGGTTTTTATGACTTGAATTAACTTATTTCGAGAGAGATCTGCGTTGTTTTCATCTTCCTTGTTTTGTTCTCCTTTAAGGCATTGTTATAAATACTTAACGATTTCACTAAAATGCTTCAGAAAAATCTGTTATTTGCAATTAATGTTTTGTTATTGCATTGTTCTGAATGAGAACATGAAACTGCAAATGAATCTATTTATAAGTATATGAAAGCTTTTATCTACCTCTACAGTGACACCGCTCCCACTGCCACTCGTAACTCTGAAATAGATATATATTCATCCAAAAAAGTTATGAACCACCCAAATCAGCAAAATCTAAAACATAGTGAGTAAAACTATGTAAATTCAGACTTTGAAGTTTAAGTGATATGCTCCCTTTAAACGTGATCACGTGACCGGCATATGCCCCAAAATGGAGGTTTTACAATAACCGTCGCATTATGAGGCTTACACAACATTCTGCTTGATGATTAAAAGTAACAAGGTCATGTGACTATAAGGACTGTCTTAAAATTTATCATTGCATTGCTCTGTGATGCAATCCAAATAACATAGTTTTCATCAATTTCTTTTTGAAAGTTAGCTAAATGTGGGTAAATATTCATACTTGAGTTTAAAAAATGTTGATACGATTTATTAAGAAAATAATTTAGATATGTTAAATAATCTCTTCTATGAGTTACTTTTTGTCGGTGAACTCGAGCTCACATTTGAGAAGCGCCACCAACGTGTACGGAGCATAGGGTCAGTTTCATTGAGCGCGCAAAAATGTTTTATCTTTTTATTTTTTAAAATGTCAACTCGTAACTTAAACTTTCGTATAACTGGCTGCTCAAGCTACGCCAGTTATGCAAGTTTAACATACTAATTTCGAACCATTCTGGTTCCCTGAGTGAATTACGCTACGCTTCATAAACACACAGAAGGTCCGACCAATGGCCGTGCCCATGGGCGAAAATCATCATACCGGCTTAGCAACTCTTAACATGAAAATGTTTCCAAACAGACGTTTCGGATTTTTTCCTAGAATTGTCATCACTACTGACACATTCATCCAGTACAGTGAAGTTATCCATGTATCTCAAATCTCTTAGAAAAGCCTCTGCAAATCTCAATTCACGTTTGAAAACTAGCGTTAGGGGAGACCAGGGCAAAGCGCGCCCCCTAACATATAAACGTGTTTTCTGGGCATATAAACATGTTTAGAATGCCACTTGCAGCATGTCTCTAATTCTCATCTGATAAACTATTTTATGACAAATGCCTTTTAAACTACCATGCCTGCATAAAGAGATATTAACGAAAATGTATTTCGTCAAAGGCGGTGCACTTTGCCCCGTAGTTTGGGGCAAAGTGCGCCGTGCGAATTGTGATATGTCAAACACCTATAATAAGCCATTACCATACAAAAAAGTGTTTTAAAAGTGCCATGCAGCTCACAGGCACCCTTATAAAACTAAACAAATAATACAAATTCTAAGCTTAGTATTAAAAGAAGGACAAAATATGTTTTTATATGTCATGTACCTTTATTTTCGAAGTTCTTATCCAAAAACTTACATGATTAATATGAACGAATTTCTAAAACCTATGGGAGTCTTGATAATTTAACTCATTTACGATCAGAAACCAGCAAATATACGAAAGAAATAAAGAAATTGATTGGTTGAATGACAAATTTAACATTCTACAAACATCTAAACTCTGGCGGACTTGCCCTTACGGCCTTGTCTTCTTAATTGTTTAGGGATAAATCAAAATCTATGATGAATATCTAACTAATATTAAAAAATCAAAGAAAACATATGTGTTTTCAAATGAAACAAAAACCCTATAATATATTTTTATTCTTCATTTTAATACCAATTTTTAAAACATATAGGAAAATAATAGAATGAAAATAACAACTTTATTTTACAATATTTGCTTCTAAAATTAATTGATAACTCTGAAACTATAATGTGTTGACCATAAGTATATATTTTAGATCACTCGGGGCAAAGCGCTCCCCCCGGCTCACTTTGCCCCTTTGAGGGTAGCATTCGCTTTTTACATCATAGAAAATAACTAAAGCAACGAATTGCAAATTTCCTTATTTAATGAATAGATGATATATTTGTGTGTAATAGGTGTCCTAGAGTTTAATGTTGCGTTTTATGTTTATGGGAAATATTGGAATTCGGACATAATCTTTCGTTAAAGAAAAATGACGTTTTTTCAACTTTTTGCAATGGTAAATCTCCAACTCACGCTAACGATGCAAACGTCGATCACAACGTTTCTTAACGTTTGCTTGCATTGTTTGATAATGACAAACCACTCCATCTGTCAATCGTTAAGGAGAAATAACGCTTAGTCACTTTGCCCCGACGGCGCGCTTTGCCCTGGTCTCCCCTACTGGGCAACATGTAGACAATACAATACAACACTGCTTCATTTCTTTAGATATTCGTTGTTATATCACACATTTTACAGATAAAACGTAACGATACATTGTACCCAACGACCAATATAAAGAGAATTCCCAATCGTTAGTATTTTAAGCATTTTGGTAAATTTCCTATACAGACTCACACAATGTTTAGGTCGGCTTTACGGATGTCTTCAATGGTGGTGTTGGCAGCTGCAGCCCAGTTATCGGGGAGAGACGGAAGCTCGGTGAGAGACGTGGTGTCCAGTAGAAAGTCCACTGAAGCCGTGTCCAGTTGGATGAATAGCGCAAACTCGTCATAACCTATAATAACCATACATATTGGAAATAGATTAACACATCTTGGACCATCTCCTTGGTATTACTTCATACTGACCTATCATTCATATGTCGAATATATAAAACTTCGACCTACACACAAGATTGTCGACCTTCACACAAGATTGTCGACCTACACACAAGAATGTCGACCTACACAAAAGATTGCCGACCTACACAAAAGATTGCCGACCTACACACAAGATTGTCAGTCTTCTCACAAGATTGTCGACCTACACACAAGATTGTCAGTCTTCTCACAAGATTGTCGACCTACACACTAGATTGTCGACCTACACATAGGATTGCCGACCTTCAAACAGGATTGTCGACCTTCACACACGATTGTCGACCTTCACACGAGATCAAACAAAAAGGTAGATGGACAGTACTATTTTAGAAGGGGAGATACAATACAACATTTTACATTTATTCACACCCTAACTGGCATGTTTATCTCCTATGCACTGCACTTTTGCTGTGTGACAATTAACATCAATTAGAGGGAGAAAGAACATCAGCTTGATGCCTGCTTGTTAAACATCTATACATGGCATGATGAGTTGGTTAGCTGCTGTTCGGTCACTGTTAATGAGGCTGGCTGACTTAGAGGGTAGGGCTTCGTATCCCGCAGAGTCCGACCAAAAAACATTACAAGAACTGTCTCATTGCAGATAGTGTGATATAAATTACAGCAATGTTTCTTTTTTTTCAAAATCGCATGTATCTCTTTGACCTCACAGCTATCTTTTCGATGTTTAGTAATTGGTGTTATCGTATATCCTTAAACACTACAATGATGTCTTTTCCACCATTTACTCTACAGTGCGATAGGCACTTTCATTCCCTTTCAACACAGTATAAGTAAAATAACACTCAATTTTACCCGTTTCAATCCGATATTGAGTCTAGAAAGGTCTAGCAGAGGGTCGCGTCAGCCCACCTATCGAATTGACCAATCAGAACTTACCACACGTTACCACAACTTACCACTTACCAAGCCACAATAGTCTGCCTTCGCACGTATAACGTTGGAGGGTCACAGCTCGCAGAAAGGAAGACTGACGCGACCCTCTACTAGACCTTTCTAGACTCAATATCGGGGTGAAACGGGTAATATTGAGACTAGGTTTAATTAAACTGCTTTCAACACAATTACATTCAACATAACAATCAACAATGAACCTCCACAAGCACCTCAAGCCGTACCTGGGAGACACTTGAAGTCAGCACCAATCGTCTGCCAGATGTTTGCCTGCATGTAGAGGGACTTTGCAATGTGAACATACTTCCTAGCGCCTGGAAGAGTAGAAATGAATGTGATGATCCGATTGTGAACAGTTGCAACAATCTTTTGTAGGAATGTTTAAGGCATATTTTATCACAAAATTAAATTAGCGCTGGTCATAAGGCTATTCTTAACGCTCTTTTACATTACTTGACTCAAAACAATACAAGTATTCTGTTACATAGACCCTAAAGCAAAGAGATAAGTCTAGAAAATGTTTGAAAGTCTAATTGCCTCAGATTAAGGCCTGGAATGTAATGTTCAGAACTCGCTTTAATTTCTATTTAAAAT
Organism: Steromphala cineraria; assembly: GCA_916613615.1. Lineage (NCBI taxonomy): Eukaryota > Metazoa > Mollusca > Gastropoda > Trochida > Trochidae > Steromphala > Steromphala cineraria. The sequence continues at coordinate 22,222,086 of OU744735.1, read as the reverse complement.
TTAGAATTATAATGATAAAGTTAGTCATGAACTCTTTTTCAGGTCCTATATGTAAGTCTTCAAAACAAGGCAATATAAAACATATAAACTCATTAAAAACAACATCTTTATATATTGTAGACATGTAGAACACAATGTTGTAAAATGATGTTGGGTATGCGAGGTCTTTAACGAAATAGTAATGTTAAAGGGGCAGTATCACGTTTTTTTCTTCAAATTTTATATTTTCATTTCTTTACTGATAATTGTACGTTAATGTTAAATGTATTATTTTGATAGTGTCAAAAATCTCATTGCACAAACCAATCATCATTAGTCAGAGGACACATTATAAAGATTCACATGAAGTCCATTGGAGGCGTTTTTGTGTGAACACCTTGAATTCATTTGGTGTAAGAAAGAGGAATCACATGGATAAACTTTAATTAGATATTTGATTTATTACTGCTTCATTTAGATTAAATACATTGTCTTTTAATTGGAACCATTAATGTTTGTTTTCCTGACATCACCTTATATTCGGCCTAAAAACGTGCTACTGCCCCTTTAAAGAGCGAATACTGTCGTCTTTATGTCCGCCATTTGGTTTTTGCATCGAATGAATCGAATTCAAGTATGAAGTTGTTAACCAGTTGTTCTCTTATTGACAACAATGACAAATACGTTCTAAAGTTTTCACAAACGTGATACACAGATTATAACTTATTCCAAGCAAAGAGCATGGCATTCTCTTCCCACAGAGGCAGATCAAGTTATGTTGATTTAGCCTCTGTTCTATTACGCTGAAATCCGTGGGTTCCGGCAGTTTCCCCTGGCGGAAAAAACCCGCATCACAATCCATTTGAATTTCTTTATCAAGTGACAAGGCTTCTCGCACGGAAAGGGTGGTTCATATCACAATGCTTCTGCCTTGATTCAGTACCCAAAACGATGATTCGAAAACAGCGTCGCTGATTGCACAACTAACTTTGATTGCCTCCAATCAGTCATCTCCCATTCTACCCCACAAAGTCAGCGTAATATAACAGAGGTTAAATCAACATGACTTGATCTGCCTCTGTGGGGAGAGAATGAGAGCATGGACACATGTGACTAGGAACACAGACTGCCACATTCTATGGTTGTTGTAGTCCATGAGCCAAGAAAGATCTGATTACCAAAAATTATAGTGGCATTTTGTCTCCAAATTTGGTAGTCAAATTCCATTTTTCAAGCCCTGGCTCATGAACTATTTTAGGAATAATGGTAACTTACTAGTTTGGGAATTGCTGTACATAAGTATAACCTTCACGGCTTCCGTGAGTCTGCCAACACCAGTGCTGAGCAGTTTGATGTACCCGGAGAACACATAATTCTTCTCTGCTTCAAGCACGACGTTGTGGAGAAGTCCCGCCCAAGCCTTCGTCCTTTGAAAACATTTACGTAATATCCCCTTATTTATTATAATAAATCAAGTATTACAGTTGTAAATATTTTAATTTAATTGGTTCATTCTACATCTGTGTAGTGAACTTCATTCCTCAGTGCTCCTTTCAATATCCTGATCTCTACAGGCCAAATGCCTCGAGACGCTGACAACTGGTTTTCCATGGCAATGTTTAGAGTGCATATTTTCAGCAAATGATAGCCGTTATGCAAGCTAGTACCTCGATCAGAAATAAACGGATTTACTATTCGGGTATTGTCTCCATTTCGAGATGCGAGTCATTTCATTTGCTTGGCATTAACCTAGCGATACGAAGCATTTGGTCTGGAAGGGACCAGGGTATTGGAAGGAGCACTGCGAAATTAATTTGCTGATTTGAAAGGATGCTTCAACGAAGCTGACAAGCATTTGATCACTGATTATCAAACACATTATGATCAGCTCTTGTGTGACAGACAGACAGATAGATTTATTTCGTGCAGTGGCCATGAGGCCAATAGTACAAGTGAAAGTATTTCGTTTGTTACATTAGAGCGCTGTCATGGTAAATACATCAATATGAGCATCATTCAATGTATAATTTGTTAACGAATAAAGCTAGGCGTATGTAACATTAGCATTTTGGATTTTAAGAAGCTTAACGAACTTTGTTAAGCTAGGATCTACATAGTAATATTGAGGGATATATGTGCTGCGTAGATCAAAATATAAAGGACATCAGAATAGCGCTATCGCAATAAGAACAAAAAACTTGACCTGCATCTGTGTGCTATCAAAATGGAAAGTGTTCAACAAACCACAGAGGTTCGAATCTCTGACACTATAAAAAGTTAAATTAACCATGGACTTTTGCACTCATATATCGTTTTTATATGTTGAGATAAAACTACGATTTCAAATTTGAACAAAAATTAAACTCGGTCAAGAAATAAAGATCTACACGTAATTCTCGATCTTTTGTATAGAAATCACAAGGGAGGACACTTCAGTCGCTAAAACTTGATCGAAAACCGGACACGCCGACTCTTTTAAGAGCGGTTCAATTAAAACCTACTTTACTCACAAAATTATGCACTGAAATCGTAGTTCATCCTTTTAACTTTCTGTATCCCTTTCACAATTATTCTTACATCTACTCATTATTGAAAACTGACCATTAAACTAGCACCACCCTTCCCATTGTACAAATACCCGGAGGAAACCAAGGTTGGAGAAGCTGGACAATAATGATGATGATAATAATAATAATAATTTCAACGCCTAGTATTCAGTCCAGGACTGCTAAACGGCGGTACAATGGCGCTACAATGTATATTATTACCCTAAGGGAATTGTACTTTCGGCGAGGATCGTATAGGCCCGTACTCTCCCCTTATTCAGATACCCATGTGTACAGCTGGGTGAACTGAGTGCAATGTGGATGAAGTCCCTTGCCCAAGGACACAACACAACACATGGCCCAGGTTACACATTTTTGGTGTCTCCACCTGGATTCGAACCCGGGCCTCTGGCGTGACAGGCCAGCACGCCAACCACTACAACACCTGTGCTCCACAAGCTTGTGACCCACCTGTCAGAGACCTTGACGCTATGGTCCCCGGTGTAACTGTCTGTATCGAGGGCGGCGGAGCTGTCCATGGTGAACCACCCCGCAGTCTGGTCAGTGAAGGGGCTGTCCGTCTCAAAATCACCGTTGGTCAGCAGGTTTGGGTTGCAGTCGACCATAATCCCGACCGTAGCCAGGACAAGGAGGCTCGCAGTGAGGTAACTGTAGTCAAAATATGATCGATCAAGTTGCATTAAACATTTCGAATCAGAATCCAATATTGGCTTCACACGATACAATGCAATCTAAATTTTCCAAATCACTTGTTGACAAAATTATGATTTTCTATCAATACTTTATTCTAATTAACATCAGTTAAAATAGTAAAACGCTGAATGGTAAAAGTTTTGCTAAACAAAGACAATCATTGACAGACAACATATGTTTTAGTGCCACTACCATTGATAAGGCAGACATCGTATTTGATTCTGAAAAATAGCGTAGAGAGCAACGAAATCGGAATAGGGATACTCAAAATATTTTATAATGGACTATTGGTAAAAGAATTTTCAAAACATATATCAGATTTGTAGTGATTGTAAAATAAACATTAATGTGACAGACGTAATGATTAGGACAAGGATTAGAAAAGTATATGTTTTATTCTTGGGATAAATGTTGAAATAATTTATAAATTGAGCAGGAAAGTGAATGTTGTAACCAATCCAAACATTACCATATCCTGTTTTGCTCAACTTATGTCCGTGAGTCAATTTCGTTTCCATCTTTCGTCGTACAGTTTTATAATTTCATAGCAATTTTAGGGAAATCAGTAACATGGCATCTTCAGTAGTTTAACCAATACTTCACTGCTCTTATAGTAGTATATATAACAGAGAATATATTTCTAATTCTACATTAATCATAGTACTGAACTATAGTACATAGCAATACAAATAATAATAATCAATTCTACTTACCGCAGCATCTCTGTAGGTGTTCAACTTCGTAGCAAGGAATACCTTCACTGAATCTATGTAGTCCTCTCTTACTTATATACAATGCATTTAATTGGACTGGAGTTCGAACCGTACCGACTTATCACTTCTCTATTTCCTGATAAAATGCGATAATTATTTTCCTTTGATGTAAAAACATTAACGAATTCAATGCAAACAAAAGAAACCCTAAATGAATAAGAGTCGTATAACGGACGCTCTTATTATTAAATGAAACAATGATATTCCATTTTATACCCAAAAATTGTTGATAAATGTATACGACGGAAAACTGTTGATGTGTCCACTTCAGAAAGCTTTCACATAGACAGATGACATTTCCTATGTATTGTTGACTTCTCAGATTATCTCCCTTGACATTGACATCTGCCACCTTTTGTTATTATATGCATTGGTCATTTTGCACAGGAAATTGAAGATGATTGATATGTTAAAATATATAAAATTGTGATAATAATATCCCCCTCGATCTCATAAATCTGGAAAGAGGTATGATTATATTGATTTTTTTCAATGTCCTGTAATGGGCTCCCGTTTCTGTCAGTGTATATAGTTCATCGAACTGAAACTTGATATTATGCATTCTTACAACTGCGGAATAGAAGATATATGTAAATCATCATTTTTTGAAAATTTTGAATTGATAAAAAATATTCTTACAGAATATTTTATAGACAATACATGAGGATGAAAAGTTCAAGAAGTCATATCTACATAACATATTGAAGGTTGCATGCTGTTGACAATTCTGGCACTATCAGAAAGAGTCATGGATGAAAAGAAATTTCAGATTTTCATATTTCGGTTTAAATTGTAACTTTGTCGGGACAGTTTGGACAGAAAGAGTTAATGTTGGCCTTCATATGTTATGCAATATGTTGGCTCTTCTTCTGAATAATCATTGTGCCTCACAACTTATTAACAAAGATTAGAAAAAAATTGTATTTTCAATGGTTAAAGGGGCAACAGCACGTTTTTTGATAATTTTATATTTTAAATATTTCACTTATAATTGTAAGTTAGTGCTAAATGTATTATATTGACAGTGTCAACAATCTCATTACACAAGCCAATCACCCATAGTCAGAAGACAAAGTATGAAGATTCACATAAAATCCATTGGCGACCATTTTTGTGTGAACACCTTTAATTCATTTTGTGTAAGAAGAAGGAATCGTATGGCTGAACTTTACGTTATATATTTGAATTATTACTGCTCCATTTAGTTTTATTACATTGTCTTTCAATTGGAACCATTAATTTTCATTTTCCTGACATCACCTTATATTCCTCCTAAAAACGTGCTACTGCCCCTTTAAGCCATTTGAAATCAATTTGCTTTCAATTAAATTATTTTTTGCATTTGTGTGAAACGTGTAAATACATCAAGTAACTTGAAAGTAATCAATCCATGTTAAAGGGGCAGTAACACGTTTTTTGAAAAAAAAATATTTTAAATTTTTCATTGATAATTGTACGTTAATGCTAAATGTATTTTACATCAAATCAATCAAAATATTCAAGGGCACTTGCACTGATTTCAAATAAGCCGGTGTTTAATAAAATTCTGTCTGTATATATGTGAGTATTAGAATCGTCTAATGATAACAGAGACAAGTTAACGTCTTGAGAGAAGAGGGTTATGATTTAACGGGATGCTTAAAATTTTGTGTGTAAAATGCTTTATTTTAAGTGTTATATTTTTATATTTTTTATATTTTATAAACCTTTTAATAGAACTAAAGCTTTTGTTAACAGTCACCAACCTCTTAATAATATGTAATATGTTATCCAGTCTAAGTAAACCTAGCTTCAATAATATCCGCATCATTCCGATATTGAGTCTAGCAATATGTAGTAGCAGGTCGCGTCAGCCGACCTTTCGCCAACCTATAACCCTCCAACTTTATATATGCGAATGCCTTGGACGCTCCCTGATTTGTGAATTCGATAGATCGACTGACGCGACCCGTTACTGCATCTACTAGACTTAAAATCGGAGTGAAGATTGTATGTTATCATATCATGACGTATTTCAAACATTGGTAGTTGAAGCATGCACAAAATATTAATCATTAGCATTGTTGGATGACAATGTAGGTCCAAACTTTTCTATAATGTAGCATTAATACACCGACGTAAACCAATTTTCTTTATATGGTTGAACACTTCGAATAACAGGTTTTTATCATATACTATCTATATTCATAACTGGAAGAGAAAGTAACTGTGCATTTAATTATATTGATTTTACGGTATTTGTGTTAACAGATGATTTTTTTAAAAACAGTAAAAAACATCGAGCATGCATGTGTTTGTCATGCAACTGTCACGGACATTTCGTGCCTCTCGTCTTAGACGCCAAGAAAAGGTCCATGCACGTAAAGTCTCCAAGGGAGTAGACAAAAGCTCAACACTGATTTCAGAACACGTTCTTAGACTTTTGAACGAACGTTAAAAGAACAACGTCCAAACTTTATCTTATTCATTGACAAGATGCCAAGTCTGAAGATCGGTATGTTAAGAGCTGAGTGAAACAGAATGCCTTTACTGTTAGCATGACGTGCTGGTGGTCACAGAAATAGGGTTCTCTGTAGCACCGGTAGCAACAAACCTGTTCCCGGACTTAGTTGCGCGTGCTCACCGCGTGATTCAGATTAACCAATGGAGTGCTTGTAGATAATATATCTCATGTTCCGCTGCAAGCACCCGCTAAGCTCCAAACAGTGTTCTATAAGATTTCCACGAGAGGCGTCGCTAGACCACAGATGTTCGAAATATACTACCCACAAAAAAATAAGCATCAAACATATTTTTTCAGAAAATATTATACACATTCTTGGTAGCCAAACATTAAGAAAAACTTTTGGAAGAATTACTCTAGATCTTAGGATACATAACCTTAAATCTATTCATTCATCAGGCCGATTGAACACAACGCCCAACACACAACACCGAACATGAACGCTAGACAAGATGAACATGTTGCCTAATTTTGTGTGAGGAGTATAGTTTCGCTGACTTAACAGCCGTCATGCTATAAGGATATCAGTGATGCAGAAGAATGTTTCAGCAAGTGAATACACATATCCACGAAAGTGTATATTTAAATAACAAGTTGCTTAAATGAATTACAATATATGAATAATACTTGTTATAACCCACATCCGGTCTCGTTGCTATGGTTTCCTTTGTTCTAAGTGTAGGTGTATTGACCGATACACCTCTACTTTTTGTCAATCTCATTAAAATGATATCTTAATTGCTTCACTACGTTACGCAGATTAAAGATCTCACAAGGCCCCGTATAAGTCCAGCCGTCAGGGTAACCTTTGACCGCTGGATGTGAGGAAGATTTCATCCACCAACCAAATCGTACCTTTCTTAAAGGACAATTCAAGAGATTAAAGCAATTTAACACAGTACAGCCCAAATGATAAAATGATGACTTATGACCTTTCGATTTTCCCAAAAAGCAGTGTTAGGTAATTTGCATATGTCGTAACATTCGCTAATTCAGTTGTAATGTTTGACTATTTGACAGAACTAGATTCTTTCTAATTTGCATATGTACATCGAATATGTGTGATATCAAATCAACAAGACTTTATCTAATGTTTTTATGTCAGTTCTGGTCTTCTCATTTGTGTCAGTATATTTATGGCTACAAAATACAACGAATTAAATGAGCATAAATCGTTTCATATAAGATTTAAAAGGAAACGTTTATATAACGTAACTGTTCCAAATTGAATTTGCCAAGTTTACGGTGATTTCTTCGATAATGATAACATTTACGTATTTACCTGGACGTTTTTGGACCAACAAATTGATAGGATCGATATAAATCACAGTTTGAGTAATTCATTCGTACAAGACAGGAATATTTGTTGTCTACATTTAGAAAAAGTCGGAAATGTTCGTTTTTCGAGTTCTGAAGATTAGATATGAATACCTGTCGCCAGCAACCCGAGTTACAGGTCAAAGTCGCTGATTGGCTGAGTCAAAGGATACTCTGACGGCTGTTATAACTGAGCCTGGTATGATCTACATGCGTAGCGTAGTGTAGCAAATAGATCATATTTTAATAAGATTGACTTTTTATGTCCTAGCTGTAGGTGTATTGACCAATACACCTCTACTTTTCTAATACCCCTACTCTTTTTTGTTCATCTAAACATATGTTGTTATTTCTTTCCTATATATGCCTATGTATCGGTACTAAACTAGTGTCCAAAAGAAACGCTACCACGTGTTAGCATCGACATAAAATAAAAACAAACCCATATAGAAATATCATTTTGGTTTAACTTTAAAAAGTGTCCTTTTCACACAATGTGTATAAAGTTTCATTTTAATCAAGTCAGAATAACCGTAAGGACAAGCCTGTAAATATGGGTGGGGTCCTATATTTGAAAAATCATTTAAACACTGATCGCGAAAGCGTGGATAAATGTCACAATACATGTTACAAAGTGATGTTAGTAACGGGTATGTACACCATAAGAGTCTATACAGGCAAAAACACGTCTACGGACTGACGTCGTCACACGTCTGATGACGTCTGCGGTGATCCGTTGCCATTCGTTGAGGGGGCATTGTTTAACATCCTGGATGTTGGATTGACGCACAAGACGACTTCTGACATTTCGATTGAGATAATCCCATAAATGTTCGATTGGGTTCATATCGGGTCGTGCCCAGTCGCGACTCTGCCAACGGCTAACTCGCCTGGCCATCAGTCTGTTTGTCAGGTATCAGGAACCATCCGCGGTATGGTTGGAGTGGCCGATACCATGTTGTCGCAGTATCTGGTACACGGTCTATCGACTGAATCTGTTTCCCAGTGCTGTAACCACTGTTGACGCTGTTGTGATGGCGCAGTTCCGAAAGTGTTATAACTGGATGTAGTGGTCTTCACGATTTTGGGCATGTCTGATGTCTAACCAACTTGACGTAATCGATACATTAATCTGCGGCCTGTTATGCGCGGACAACCAAATGGTCTGGCGACGTCGGAGTGTGAGGCCCCTTGTAGGTCATTTCCAAGGGCTCTCTCTCTTTCATTGACTGTCAAATATGGCATTCTTTGGTGTTCTTTTTGTTGCTATGACAATAACGTGTGGGTCGAGCCGTTTTATACAATTTATCTGCCCATGCAAGACTTGCTACAGTCAAAAATTCCTTTTTCACAAAATTCCCTATTTAACCGGAAGTGATGGCATGTTCCCGGTATTTTCGATCAAATACACAGTATTTGGTATACCTGATATAAAAAATCATGTTTCCAAACGAAATGATAACAAAGTAAAAAAATTATTAGGAAAATATGTGTGTAGCGTTTCTTTTGGACACTAGTTTAGTTTGTACCAACGTTTAATAAAATGAAGTTAGTTTCGGTTTTTAAAACGGCAAGAGTATTGTTAATATTCTATTGATCTAGTTAGGTCAAGACAAATATACATAGAAAAGGATGGAAATCGTTGCTTCGTCAAATATAACTCAACCGGAGTGGAGTATAAGTCAGATATACCCACGCGTCCCTCGGTGAATCACCCAATACACCTCCTGTTTGAATCGTGGTTGTGTGACCACCAGCACGTCAAGCTAAGGCATTCTGTAATCTCAGCTCTTAACATGACCACGGTTCGTTCACGATCATCAGGCTTGGCATCTTGGAAACCGGGATTCAAACAGGAGGTGTATTGAGAGATACGCCTCGGGAAGTGTGGATATATTTCTCATATAAATATCCTTGAAGGCAATTAGGAAGATTCTTCGACTACTACATATGGTAGGCACCGTTGCCATATCGTCTCTTCAGTTTCCTATCTCGCGCGATCGCTTTCGTTGTATGTGTATGTACGTGTATGTGTCTGGAATATATTATTGATAATAATTTATAATATGTTGTAGAATAATGTATTTTTAGTGTAGAAATGTGAACTCATAATTAAAAATAATTCTTTTTACTGGCATCATTTATTGCTCAATTTTAGACCAGATACATAGAGAGAATAAGACATTGCCAGGCAACATCGTCGTGTACAAGATGACGTCATCACATTCTCACGGAACATTTAATCCCTTGAAGACTTCAATCATCCCCGTTTGCTTCGGGCAAACTAGAATTAATCCAAATTCAAAAGGTTATGCCACAAGCTTTTTACATGTACAAAGTGAGATGTTTGATAGTTACATTTGAATTATATATAACAAAATGTACACAGATGAGAAGCTTTTGAATTAAAATCTGGAATAGATTTACAACCGAGTATTACTCATATTATATTTGAATATAAAGAAAAACTATATTGTGTATTAAATTTAATTTTTATTGTAGCTTAACATTATATTTATACCTGTTAAAGGGGCAGTAGCACGTTTTTTGATAATTTTATATTCTTATTTTTTCGCTGATAATTATAAGTTAATGTAAATGTATTATTTTGACAATGTCAAAAATCTCATTACACAAGCCAATCATCCATCAGAGAACAAAGTATGAAGATTCACATAAAATCCATTGGCGGCCATTCTGTGTGAACACCTTTAATTCATTTTGTGTAAGAAAAAGGAATGTTTTATATTTGAATTATTACTGCTCCATTTAGTTTAAATAAATTGTCTTTCAAATGGAACCATTAATTTTCATTTTCCTGACATCACCATGTATGCCCCCTAAAAACGTGCTACTGCCCCTTTAATGTCAGAATAGAAAAACACAAATGAACGGCCTGAATCAATCAATCTTACAAGATACATATTACATCAGTAAGTAGGGTCTATACACTGAATGTAGAAACGAGAAATGTTTCTCCTTCTGGTCATCTTGCCAAAACCTTTTCACATACATGTAGTTTATCTACCAATCTTATAGTCCCTTGTTCAGACTTGCATATCCAGCTAAGCCTTCCGAAAAATTGTGGCACAGGAGCACATAGCCGGGTAGAAAAATCTTTCAGGAAATTTTTGATACCACAATCAGATTGTTTGATAAACGGGAAAGTACCTAACTTGACTGGTTATTTTACACATGGACAATTGCTGATATTCTGTAGGTGGTCCTGGATCTATTTTATGAACGTAAAAAACAAAACCCAAATTACATGTTATTTGCACTAAGATCACAAGCAGGTGAACAAACTTATGATATGGAGCTGTATGCTCATCCTTAGGTATTGACATTTTCCTGAGTAGGCCTATTGTGATTTCTTAACTCATTAGACTCTAAAATATGTATAAGGGGATATCTCTAAAATCTTCAGCGAAATAATGTACCTTAAAGTTGATACCGCTATGAAACTTTATTGGCAATAGTTGGGTTGCAAAATACTAATCAAGTGACTCTATGGTGCCCTACATGTGCCACACCCTTAATAATCGTGATGTCCCTTCCTCTAAAAGAAAAATACTTTGCAATGAGTGAGCGGGGGTATGATGGGAATTCAATGATACATGTAATTGGTAAATCTTTGAGTAAATAAAAGCCAGCTGCACTCAACACTCTGAACTATTGCTAGTAAATTGTCAGATCAATAGTTTCGGATAATTAGTTTTAGCAAAAGTTGTTATCACATAATCTTTAGAATTATCTGACATTTCTTATGGTGGGAGTGGTTACAGTGCATTTTTTTTTATTTTCGGAAAAATACCACTATCAATAATACAAATAAAATAAAAACAAATTCAACTCATTTGCAAATAATAAGTCATCATTTGATTCAAATTCATTAGGGCTGCTGTATGATACAATACAAGTTTTAAATGATGGCATTCCAAGCATTCTTTGAATTGTTTATAGAAATTGTGTTTCAATATTTCTTCAGCTTAACATTCTCTTGTCGAAGCAACTATTTCTTTATACATCTCATTATTTTCAAACATAACTGTATTTTAATATTACACACCACTATCATTACAGTTGAGCAGTTTCTCCGTGATCTTTAGACATGTCAAACTAAATACTTGACAATGAGTCAAAACGATATCTGATACTTAATCGATGTAGGCATAATGTATTTTAAAGAAAACCTTGCCACTATCATTTCAGCTGAGCAGAGCGATCTTTCTACAGACCAAGTCATGCAAATCGTCAAGGACCACTACCGTTATGATAATATCGGGGGAATCCTAGGAACCGTAGGCAAGAGAGGAGGCATCTGTGACCGGAGGAAGAGAAACGACTCGCAGTCGAAACTCAAGTGCGAGCTGGTCCTCCTGAAGTCTCTAGGAAGCTCGGCTTCTCTAACCGACATGCAGAGGTTGATGGAGATTGAACAGTTGTTGGAAAAATACGATTAAAGATTTAAAGGGATTTTACCCTAAAAGAATTGGAAACTGGAAACTGTAGTCCTATAAATTAAAGTGATACAATATTAATAGTCTGTACTTTTTTAATCAAGACCTTTATTTACTTTAATCATTGGTCAATTCTGATTGAAATCTGTCTAGTAACAGAAAACAAATTTCTAAATATTAGCTCTATCGAGATTCGAACCTGTTCCGTCATGAGTTTTCCTCTCCACCAATTGAAAGGATCTTGTACCTTGAAAGAGTTGAAATTTTGATTTTTTTATTCCTCGGAACGTGGTTGATTTTGAATAAAACTGTAAATTTAACCGTCCCATTCGCAATCACTTGTAAACTTGTAGGTATGAAATGTTTTAAATGGTGATGCTATTTTGAAGTTACATAAACAGAAATGAAAATTAAGATAATACGCAAGTAGAATATTCCCATGTAACAAAGCATCATTTAAATAAATACCAACAATCAACATATAAAAGACGTTCCTGGTGTAAAATGTTTATTTGTTAAAGTCCCACAAGAAACAACTCACATCTTTCCACAGTGGTCTCTGTGTTTTCCTGACTAATTGCAGTTTTGTTTTCATTTTCACATTAAGCAGTATATCTGTGCAACAATCACTCACAGCTAATGAATATTGAGAAGGCCGTCAAAGGAACGTTGTCTTTAGTACGTAGAATTTACCGACGTTGATTTAACGTCATTTGAAGGTAGAATTCGACAATTCGACATCTTGTGCCTGTTAGAATAAATTTCTGCTCAAAGATACGGGATGAACCGAGCAATTGGGATCAACTGTAACAGAGGATACGTGGTAATATGACTTGAGTAACCTTTATCTTTGGGAGAGTGTGTAAACCGAAGCTTATTGGCTAAACCAATGATGTTTAAGGTAACCCAAAGATTGGTCACGACTTCTTATTGAAATTTATCATCTAAAACTAATACAACAACTTCAATGGTACTTGACGGTATAGTCAGGGACATATTTAGCCCATTGGTATCAGTAAAATATAAAATTATCAGAAGCGTGCTACTGCCCCTTTAAGTGTGGTATAATTTGTGTGTGTCCATATGTACTCTTCTAAAGATTTTGATTGATTGAGGTCACCACAGACCGATGTAACGTCATTCTTATCAACGAGTACATCTTTGTTACAGGTCAAGCGATATATTGATAGCTTGGTCCAAGGCCCGAAAGTAACTGACTCGTCAAATTCGGAAGTACTTAACCCCTTAACATCATAAATGCAGTAAAAAAATCATTTTTGCCAAAACCATTTATAAATGAGATTGGTCAACTGTCATAATTGTTAAACGTTTCCAAGCAACGGTTTCGGTGTATCACAGTTTGTGGGTTTGATGAGGGACCAGGCTACTAAGAATGTTTGTCTCATTTCAAACTTGTTTTTAAGCTTTTGGCAAATAGATACTCGTTTTTTTATTAACTTTAAAATATTAACCGATTTGACGAATCAAATTCTTAAATGTCGTAAATACCGGTTACTTTCATACAATGTACAGTAAATTGATATTCCTTATATCAATATCAATTTACATATCATTAATAATACTTATATCGATATCAATTTACGGTTAATTAATAATACTTATATCGATATCAATTTACGGTTAATTAATAATACTTGTATCAAATTAATTTTGAAAATTATTCCAAGCGAGGAGTTAAATAAGCAGCTGAGTTGGTATAGCGATCCTTTAGCACCCGGGGATGCGAGGATTCAGACTCAGATTGTGGAATGCTAAGCATTGTAGAGATTGAAACAAATATTTAATATTGGCGAATAACTTCGACTGCTGGATGCGAAGCGTACACAAATAATTCCTTTGTTATTCATCGATGAAGATAAAAAGGATATATTTTCAGTCAACAACAAACTAACTTGTGACTATTGACCATTCCTGCATAGGTATCAAGTATCAACTTATCAACTTGATATTTTGGAGGAAACTGTGAAATTCTATAAGTCGTTATACTCTAGCAGAGATTGTTGTGATGTTGATCTTGATGAAATAAGCCAGCACTAAGCTTGAAGACCATGAATCGGCCGAACTTGAAGGAGAACTTACCTACGATGAAGTACTATCGGCTTTAAAGCTTATGAAAAATGATAAAAGTCCAGGCTCGGATGGTTTTACCGTCGAATTTATCAAGTTCTTTTGGCGAGATTTAAATAAATACTTATTAAATTCATTAAATTATGCCTACCGAACGGGTTCACTATCTATTACGCAAAAACAGGGTGTTATTACTTGCATTCCAAAAGAAAATAAATCAAAACGCTATTTAAAAAATTGGAGACCTATATCTTTGCTTAATGTTTCCTATAAACTTGCCTCGGCTGCAATCACGTGTCGCCTTAAAACAGTTCTTATAACCATGATAAGTGAAGAACAAAAGGGCTTCCTTCCGGGTAGATATATAGCTGAAGTCACACGGCAGATTTATGATGTAATGGAACATACAGAAAGATACCAAATTCCAGGTCTGTTAATGTCAGTGGATTTTGAAAAAGCCTTTGACTCCATTGATTGGAAATTCATACAAAATGTCCTTAAATTCTTTAACTTCGGACCCTCCTTTCGCAAATGGGTAAATGTACTATACCACAATTCGGAATCATGCGTCCTCGTAAATGGATTCCCCTCCTCCTTTTTTAGGTTAAGTAGAGGATGTCGCCAGGGAGACCCGAATTCTCCTTACTTGTTTATTCTTTGTACAGAAATATTGACAATACTACTTAAGACCAACAAACAAGTAAAGGGCATTAAAATAGGAAATATTGAACATCTCTTAGCTCAATTTGCTGATGATATATCCTTATTGTTAGATGGATCTGAAAAATGCCTCTACGCAGTTCTCAATACCCTTACCTTATTTGAACGTTTTTCTGGACTTAAGGTAAATGTTGAAAAAACAAAATTAATTTGGATTGGATCAAAGAAACGAAGCAGAATAAAGCTATGCAAAGATTGGAATCTGGAATGGGTACATTCTTTTAAGTTATTGGGGATAAAATTTCACATTGACCTTGAAAATATGATTGAAGAGAATTATATGGAGAAGTTTACCAATATTGAAAATCAAATGAAAATTTGGAAATGTCGAATTTTAACCCCACTAGGTCGAAATACTGTCCTAAAATCATTGTTGTTACCAAAAATTACGAATCTATGTGCATCTATTCCATCACCATCAGATCATACTTTGCAATCCTTCCAATCGAAATGCTTCGATTTCATATGGAAAGGAAAACCTGATAAAGTGAAACGGGATATAATTGTAGGTAGTATACCAAATGGGGGAATTAAAGTTCCACAAATTAAACATTACATAGCTGCACAAAAGGTATCGTGGTTGAAACGCTTTTATTGTACATCTAGTGAGAAGACGTTTTTCGTATTCCATAACAAAAGCCTTCCTGCAAATGTATTAGAAATGGATTTAAACTATATAAAGGATTTTGTTATTCCAAAGGTGACAAATATGTTTTGAAGGATACGTTACAAGCATGGAGTTTATATTTATCAAAATGTAAATCTTTGAACAGAAATATATACTCTCAATTTATTTGGTACAATGACAACATAAAAATTAATAAGAAATCCGTTTTCTATAAAAACATGTACTCCGCTGGTGTAAAGTTTGTGAGTGACTTGGTAACTGATAAAGGCATTTTATTAACATACGAACAATTTATAAATATATATAAAGTCAATTGTGATCCGTTAACCTTCTTTGGGCTGAAAAATGCGGTCAAGGAGTACTTGAACAAATTTGAAAAGGACACTGATTATATACCGGAAAACCCAATACTGCCTTACAATCACGTCCAACTTCGAGCGGACCTCAAAGGATCAAAACATTATTACGATATCCTATTATCCGGGTTCACTATCTATTACGCAAAAACAGGGTGTTATTACTTGCATTCCAAAAGAAAATAAATCAAAACGCTATTTAAAAAATTGGAGACCTATATCTTTGCTTAATGTTTCCTATAAACTTGCCTCGGCTGCAATCACGTGTCGCCTTAAAACAGTTCTTATAACCATGATAAGTGAAGAACAAAAGGGCTTCCTTCCGGGTAGATATATAGCTGAAGTCACACGGCAGATTTATGATGTAATGGAACATACAGAAAGATACCAAATTCCAGGTCTGTTAATGTCAGTGGATTTTGAAAAAGCCTTTGACTCCATTGATTGGAAATTCATACAAAATGTCCTTAAATTCTTTAACTTCGGACCCTCCTTTCGCAAATGGGTAAATGTACTATACCACAATTCGGAATCATGCGTCCTCGTAAATGGATTCCCCTCCTCCTTTTTTAGGTTAAGTAGAGGATGTCGCCAGGGAGACCCGAATTCTCCTTACTTGTTTATTCTTTGTACAGAAATATTGACAATACTACTTAAGACCAACAAACAAGTAAAGGGCATTAAAATAGGAAATATTGAACATCTCTTAGCTCAATTTGCTGATGATATATCCTTATTGTTAGATGGATCTGAAAAATGCCTCTACGCAGTTCTCAATACCCTTACCTTATTTGAACGTTTTTCTGGACTTAAGGTAAATGTTGAAAAAACAAAATTAATTTGGATTGGATCAAAGAAACGAAGCAGAATAAAGCTATGCAAAGATTGGAATCTGGAATGGGTACATTCTTTTAAGTTATTGGGGATAAAATTTCACATTGACCTTGAAAATATGATTGAAGAGAATTATATGGAGAAGTTTACCAATATTGAAAATCAAATGAAAATTTGGAAATGTCGAATTTTAACCCCACTAGGTCGAAATACTGTCCTAAAATCATTGTTGTTACCAAAAATTACGAATCTATGTGCATCTATTCCATCACCATCAGATCATACTTTGCAATCCTTCCAATCGAAATGCTTCGATTTCATATGGAAAGGAAAACCTGATAAAGTGAAACGGGATATAATTGTAGGTAGTATACCAAATGGGGGAATTAAAGTTCCACAAATTAAACATTACATAGCTGCACAAAAGGTATCGTGGTTGAAACGCTTTTATTGTACATCTAGTGAGAAGACGTTTTTCGTATTCCATAACAAAAGCCTTCCTGCAAATGTATTAGAAATGGATTTAAACTATATAAAGGATTTTGTTATTCCAAAGGTGACAAATATGTTTTGAAGGATACGTTACAAGCATGGAGTTTATATTTATCAAAATGTAAATCTTTGAACAGAAATATATACTCTCAATTTATTTGGTACAATGACAACATAAAAATTAATAAGAAATCCGTTTTCTATAAAAACATGTACTCCGCTGGTGTAAAGTTTGTGAGTGACTTGGTAACTGATAAAGGCATTTTATTAACATACGAACAATTTATAAATATATATAAAGTCAATTGTGATCCGTTAACCTTCTTTGGGCTGAAAAATGCGGTCAAGGAGTACTTGAACAAATTTGAAAAGGACACTGATTATATACCGGAAAACCCAATACTGCCTTACAATCACGTCCAACTTCGAGCGGACCTCAAAGGATCAAAACATTATTACGATATCCTATTAGACAATTCCTTTCAAAAAGATACATATAATCGTAAATGGGAAGAGATATTTGACGAAAGTTACTCTGATTCCGAGTGGAAATTAATAAATGAAATGCCTTTCAGATGTACCGAATGTACGGAACTACGGTGGTTTCAATATAGACTTATCCATAGAATTTTACCTGTGAACTCTTATCTCTATAAACTTGGATACATTGACTCCCCAATATGTCTTTTTTGCAAACATGAAGTGTGTGACATTTCTCATTTATTCTGGGAATGTCAATATATAAACTCTCTTTGGAAAGATATCCAACATTGGATCAATACAAAAGCACATCTAAGAATAACCTTCACAAAGAAATGTATTTTGCTTGGATATTTATCCAAAAATAACGATCCATTAAATATAATCATTCTCCTAATCAAGAAACTGATCTTGAAATGCCATAACAAAGACTCTAACATATCTATGGGTAGACTCCAAAGAGAGTTATCGCACTACTACGATATTACAAAAGCCATAGCTTTTTCTTCATGTCAACATGATAAGTTTGTAAAATTCTGGTCAAGTTGCCATCATTTATTTATTAATTGATTCATTTACCCTTTGTCCATAAATACTGCCATTCTCCAATTGTATCCTGTCCAAATGTGTCCGGTATCCAATTTTAACCGGTATTTGTATGTATGTGCATCAAAAAAATGTGGAATAAAAAAAAAAAAGAAAAAAAGTATCAACTTATCAAACTACATATCTTACAGCTCTTTCTCAAATGCTGTTTAGATTTACCAAAACAATTTCACTATAGGGTAAGGAAAACTCAATGAAAGACTATGGATTTATTTCATCCTAATCTTTTTCAAGCTGCGCCAGGTTAATGTTGTACCAAGGACTCGAGTTGAAGAATATGTTGCAAGTCGGCGGGTTTGGCATTTACTCCTAGAAGAAGCATCTCGCAGAGTAAGTTGTGGTCTTCACTTCTCTTTCGATCTCCGCAGATACTGTTTCTCTTGTGATGCATCAGGGCTTCAAGCTCAAGAAGTTGCTGCATCGTTGTCTCGGTGTGGTCATTGCCAAGACCTTGCAGCAGAAGCGTCTCGCAGAGTAAGTTGTGGTCTTCACTTCTCTTTCGATCTCCACAGATACTGTTTCTCTTGTGATGCATCAGGGCTTCAAGCTCAAGAAGTCGCTGCATCGTTGTCTCGTTGTGGTTATTGCCAAGACCCTGCAGCAGAAGCATCTCGCAGAGTAAGTTGTGGTCTTCACTTCTCTTTCGATCTCCACAGATACTGTTTCTCTTGTGATGCATCAGGGCTTCAAGCTCAAGAAGTCGCTGCATCGTTGTCTCGGTGTGGTCATTGCCAAGACCCTGCAGCAGAAGCATCTCGCAGAGTAAGTTGTGGTCTTCACTTCTCTTTCGATCTCCACAGATACTGTTTCTCTTGTGATGCATCAGGGCTTCAAGCTCAAGAAGTCGCTGCATCGTTGACTCGTTGTGGTTATTGCCAAGACCCTGCAGCAGAAGCATCTCGCAGAGTAAGTTGTGGTCTTCACTTCTCTTTCGATCTCCACAGATACTGTTTCTCTTGTGATGCATCAGGGCTTCAAGCTCAAGAAGTCGCTGCATCGTTGTCTCGTTGTGGTTATTGCCAAGACCCTGCAGCAGAAGCATCTCACAGAGTAAGTTGTGGTCTTCACTTCTCTTTCGATCTCCACAGATACTGTTTCTCTTGTGATGCATCAGGGCTTCAAGCTCAAGAAGTCGCTGCATCGTTGTCTCGTTGTGGTTATTGCCAAGACCCTGCAGCAGAAGCATCTCGCAGAGTAAGTTGTGGTCTTCACTTCTCTTTCGATCTCCACAGATACTGTTTCTCTTGTGATGCATCAGGGCTTCAAGCTCAAGAAGTCGCTGCATCGTTGTCTCGTTGTGGTTATTGCCAAGACCCTGCAGCAGAAGCATCTCGCAGAGTAAGTTGTGGTCTTCACTTCTCTTTCGATCTCCACAGATACTGTTTCTCTTGTGATGCATCAGGGCTTCAAGCTCAAGAAGTCGCTGCATCGTTGTCTCGTTGTGGTTATTGCCAAGACCCTGCAGCAGAAGCATCTCGCAGAGTAAGTTGTGGTCTTCACTTCTCTTTCGATCTCCACAGATACTGTTTCTCTTGTGATGCATCAGGGCTTCAAGCTCAAGAAGTCGCTGCATCGTTGACTCGTTGTGGTTATTGCCAAGACCCTGCAGCAGAAGCATCTCGCAGAGTAAGTTGTGGTCTTCACTTCTCTTTCGATCTCCACAGATACTGTTTCTCTTGTGATGCATCAGGGCTTCAAGCTCAAGAAGTCGCTGCATCGTTGTCTCGGTGTGGTCATTGCCAAGACCCTGCAGCAGAAGCATCTCGCAGAGTAAGTTGTGGTCTTCACTTCTCTTTCGATCTCCACAGACACTGTTTCTCTTGTGATGCATCAGGGCTTCAAGCTCAAGAAGTCGCTGCATCGTTGTCTCGGTGTGGTCATTGCCAAGACCCTGCAGCAGAAGCATCTCGCAGAGTAAGTTGTGGTCTTCACTTCTCTTTCGATCTCCACAGATACTGTTTCTCTTGTGATGCATCAGGGCTTCAAGCTCAAGAAGTCGCTGCATCGTTGTCTCGTTGTGGTTATTGCCAAGACCCTGCAGCAGAAGCATCTCAC
Organism: Steromphala cineraria; assembly: GCA_916613615.1. NCBI lineage: Eukaryota > Metazoa > Mollusca > Gastropoda > Trochida > Trochidae > Steromphala > Steromphala cineraria. Next base: position 22,201,535 of record OU744735.1, on the reverse strand, counting down.
AGAGTAAGTTGTGGTCTTCACTTCTCTTTCGATCTCCACAGATACTGTTTCTCTTGTGATGCATCAGGGCTTCAAGCTCAAGAAGTCGCTGCATCGTTGTCTCGTTGTGGTTATTGCCAAGACCCTGCAGCAGAAGCATCTCGCAGAGTAAGTTGTGGTCTTCACTTCTCTTTCGATCTCCACAGATACTGTTTCTCTTGTGATGCATCAGGGCTTCAAGCTCAAGAAGTCGCTGCATCGTTGTCTCGTTGTGGTTATTGCCAAGACCCTGCAGCAGAAGCATCTCGCAGAGTAAGTTGTGGTCTTCACTTCTCTTTCGATCTTCACAGATCCCATTCCTTAACTGTAAAGCGGCGCACACCCCTGGAACGAGAAGCAGAAAATTACAATAAAATAAAATATTGTGTATATTGATACGTTTTCATTATCAATCAGTAACCTGTTTCCCATTTGCGAGACTCATTTATTTCCCTAACTCTTAGTGTCACAGTGTCTTTTAGGGAAATCATTGTCAAGAAAGTTGATGGTAATGGGTTTGATGCTATAGCATTTGAAGGTAATTAGTTATTACTAATCGCCATAGACCGCATATTCACACATATTGACTTACCTTAATTTATGAAAACAATTGCACAACTTTTAATTTTGTTTTTGTTACATTGGCCCACCGATTTCTGTTTAGATACTTTATCATACGGAAATAATTTTACTTTTCTTTACGACTCTCTATATATAGCCGGTTTTGGGAATCATACATATTTATAGTCGGTCTTGAACCACATGGAAAATGTTGCCGCCTCAAAAGGCTCAATTGGTGTGTTGTTATGAATAAAACTTTAAAGAGGCAATTCTATATTACAAATATTTCACTAATAAATGTAAGTTAATGCTTAATATATTAATTTGACAGTGTCAAAAATCACATTACACAAACCAATCATACCTAGTCAGAGGACAAAGTATGGAGATTCACATAAAATCCATTGGCGGCCATTTTGTGTGAACACCTTTAATTTATTTAGTGTAAGAGAAGGGAATCGCATCGGTAAACTTTACGTTGTATATTTGAATTAGTACTGCGTCATTTAGTTGAAATACATTGTCTTTCAAATGGAACCATTAATTTTCATTTTACTGACATCACCAAAAACGCACAACTGCCCCCTTCATTAACACCATATAAAGTGGCATAATTGTCGCGGCAAGAGTTTCCTTTCGTATTATGTTAAATATTTGATTTGAAATATATCATAAGTAAAATTATTCTTAATTAAGGAGAAACTCTTTTAAAATTCCATGGGTCCATTTCATATGTACTTACCAAGGCAAACCGCGAAAATAATCAATTTCATGCTGAGCGTTTCGAAAGATAACTGACGATCCCTACCAAGCGACTCTGTATATATGTATATATGTTTTTATGTTAAAGGACATGTGTGACGGTCAGGTGGTCACACTCATGATAAAGGCCTGGTGATCTCTCACTATTGTCGTCAATTATGACCAAACGAATCTGTTTGTACTACAGCTAGGACACCATTTCGAAAGACGTTTTATTTCTTATATTTTATAAGTTTTGGTTTGCGAGTTCCTATCGAGTGAATTTTATTAACAAGAATATGTATTTCATGCTTCGCTGTTTTATACAAATGATTTTTTTCTGGAAAACTCACGAAATCGACCACTCCTGTTGAATGTCTGATCTCATGTTCTTCACATCAACACCGATGGAACTTTCTTGTGTGTAGTCGTAAGTTTTGGCAATGATGGTGTTGTAAGCTCAATGAATTGCTATTTAGACAGTTGTTTCTCTAAGTTGGAGTCAAAATGGTACATTTGTGTTAAAATTGTGACTTAAACATACATGAGGGATAACATACAGGGACAAATTGAATTTCATATTGAACAAAATAAATACATTTCCTTCAGCAGAAACAATAAACAACCTCTCATTAAGGTTTTGTTTAAGAAAGAATTCTAAACGTAGTTTGTGCTATATTCATACCCTTATTTATACAGTCGTAAATATCTTTGACTTTTGATAATTACAGACACTGGTTTGAACAATTTCATTTTTCCCTTCACTTTTAATGAAACCAAATTTGAAAAAAAGAAGCTGTAAATCAATAGTGTAAAGCACCATTTCATACGTTTACCCTTTTACATTACAATTACATATATATTTGATGAGAAAGTACAAATTAGCTTCCAAAATATATAAGCATTTTTGCACAAAGGAACTGAAAAATAGTTCAAGGACAATCAAAAAGATATATTTCAAAGAATATTCATTTATTGTTTTCTCATCTATTTCATCATACTGAAAAGAAATAAGCAATAGCACAGTTGTCAGATATTGCCAGTGAAGCAATGTTATAAATAATTTGGAAAGACAGTATGGATAAAATGGACAGATCTATCGTACAACTAAGTCCGTTATTGTTTGTTCTACAGCCATGTTGATCATAATGGAGATTAGCATACAAAATCTCGTACTCCGTTTTCCATGAGATGATACTAATCAAGCAAATTAAGATTTTTCGCACAAATACAGCTGCGTATCTTAAGTTTGTTCACTTATTTGTGTTTCTTAGTGCAAATATCATGTAATTTGGGTATTGTTTTGACGTCCGTAAAATAATTCCAGGACCACTTACAAAGAACCATAAATTGTCCATGTGTAAAATAGCCATTTCCAAACAATATTTCGGGGTCCTTTTGTCACTGGTGCTGAATGTCGATATTTGGCATGGTTAAATAGACTGATGGGGTCCTATTTGGGAAATTCGGATTTTCTTAAATTTCGATTTAAATAATCCATGTAAACTTTGTAGGAAAACAATCAGCACAATAACATTGCCTTAGTGAAAAGGAACAACTATGAATAAGATCTAAAGCTGTTGATCGCTTATGAAGGGTTTTGGAGAGAAAAATAGAAAACAGTACTAGTGTTTTCGAAATTTCGACCCCTGGTCACTTCATTGACCTTCCAAATTTGTTACGGTAATCTGTTAGGTATGGTATGCGAATATGTTAATGAAAACTGAAACTTATCTTATGCCGTGAAATTTCAACATTATTGGTTTCGTTTTGGCAATGCTAAGATGTCTCAAAGACATTCCAAATTACATGATATTTGCACTAGAATACGCAGGTAGGTGAACAAACTTAAGATACGCAGCTGTAGGGATCACTTTTCCAACAGTCACTTAAACCTAATATTTTCCTACAGTATAGGGTTAGGAGTTTGCCTAGGATCGTATTCATTACCCCTACCAGCATTTGTTTGATGTTAAAGGGCCAGTAGCACGTTTTAGGGGGAATATAAGGTGATGCCAGGAACATGATAATAAATGGTTCCAATGAAAAGACAATGTATTTAAAATAAACAAAGCAGTGATAAATGAAATATATATATTGTAAAGTTCAGCTATGCGATTCATTTGTTAACACAAAATGAATTAAAGGTGTTCACAAAAACATGGTCGTCAATGGGTTTAATTTGATTCTTTATAAGTTGTTCTGGCTGGATGATTTGTAAGTTTAATTAGAATTTTGACACTTTCAAAATAATACATTCAGCATTAACTTACGATTATTTCAGTGAAAAAAATGTAAATATAAAATTTTCAAAAAATGTGCTACTGCCTCTTTAAAGTGATATTCTGAGTATACGTAAGCATTTTTGATATACCATTGTATTCATTTATCTAATGTCTCTTAGGACGTTCTTCAAAATGGCTATTGATTCCTTACAACAACATGTGACACAATGCTTAAGCATAAATCGGAGCAACTATGATGCCATATGATGTTAGGAGTCACGAATTGATCCAGAAATGATATTAATCATGTTATCTTTGGGAAAATACCATAAAAATATATGAATGGAAAAATAGATTATGAAAAGGGGTGGCGAACCAATTCTATAGTTATACCCATAAATCAATATCTTCATTACAGATCGTCAGTAATTATATAAACTTTAGTGCTTAATTTTTTTTGGTTAGAGTATCATTAGAAATGCTACTATTTCTATTACCGCACAAAAGTTCATTTCTTCAATGTCATACTCTGGTGCTATACAAACTATATCTCAAATGACAAGTACATATTTAGTACATATAGGACGATGATAAGACATAGCGGAAAAATACTGAAAAAATTACAGTTCATTTAGCACCTTCAGAAATAGCACTTATGTTGTACAAATGAAACACTGTTGGACAAACAAATAAGTATACATGGAATAAACATTTTTATTTATTTTTGCTTGTGTAGATAAATCTCACGTGGCGAAGGCCGCTCCAAGAATCGAGTTGACTAGAAGACAAGTGAAGAATCCAGGAGTTGTTAACAGCTGGTTATCTTGAACCAGGTCACACCCAGCTGAATAAGAACATAAAAACATTATTCAGAGACAATCTCATTAAATCACTTTAGACTTACGTTTCAAAAGTTCAGCTTTACTTTGCAGTGAGTTAGTTAGTTACTGTTTAGCTCCGCTTGGGCAATAATGCAGCCAATAGCGGCGAACTTTACGTTGCAGACAAAATCGATTTTTTTAAAATGAAATACATAATATTTTTAATGAAATTGCTAAGTTTTCATTATATTTGTCCCGTGATTTAATCTTACACTGAACGTTAATATTTATATAGAATTTTGAATTGCATAGTGAACAAATCAAAATTAGTTATAATAAACATTTTATTGATAGCAAGATATTTGAAAAATCTAAGTAAATTAAAAAATAAATATTACTCAAAAGTTAAGGGTTAAACGTATATATTGACATGTTGACAGAGGAAAAACCATTGCGTGATTGCGGGCTGGTTGCACACAAAGCAATGTTGCACAGAGATTTTGTTGCATCCAAAGACTGACAAACTTCTCGTTTTAACCACCCTGTAGCCACACAAAGATTCTCCCTATCATTATCGTTTTGATTACGTCTGACCATGACGAAATTTCAGTTGAAGGCATCATCATGATGGTAGTCGTGTTCGTGCTGAAATTGTTCACAGAAAATGCACATGACACGTTTCGAGACAAGCACCTCAGAAAGGTCCGACCACATTATGTTTGACCGATGCAAACAGTTTAATGGATTCTTGTTTTGGTGAGGTGAGGTGAGGTGAGGTGAGGTGATATGGGGTGAGGTGAGGTGAGGTGAGGTGAGGTGAGGTGAGGTGAGGTGATGTGGGGTTTATCGCCGCTTTCAAGAGTATTTCACTTATATCGCGGCTGCTAGTATTATTGCAGGGAGAAAGCCCACAACACTAATGTGGCTATGCATTGCGGTGAAACCTGCGAGCATCGGCTGGAACTAGCAACCATGGGTGTTACTGCGTTTTGAGGAGGAATTAGTGAGTATTCAATAGACTCCCATGCTCGGTTTCTTATTTGACATAATGCTTTTTCAGCAGTAATTGTCGTGAGGACATACTTAACCCATATCAACAACATATCTGCTTAGAAATTGTATAAATATCTTTTTTATGCAAATAAACAAATTGGACAGAAAATAGATTTGCCTCTTACTTTCTTTGTAGTATACTTGGACCTATATCAACACACATTATCTCTAAAGCATAACAGGTGTTTAAGAGTCAATCTGTTAGAGACCTACAGACCCAAGGTCGTTATATACTGACAGTGACCTTAAAGTTAACTCAACCAACATATCCCCGTCTGTGATTTGACCACCATCACATAAGATAATACAACTTATAAGACATACATTGAATCATGTGAATGATTATGATTACTAGCAATTGATTGCGGGTGAGGTAAAACATAATAACAATTGAGTTATTGAAGTCATAGCTTTGATCAGCTGCAGAAATAATATAAAATAAGGAAATTTGACCATTTGGATCTAAAATTTGAAAATGCCACAAAGAGTTGAAATCCCTTCAAGCCACATCAGTAGAATACGGACAATTCAAATTTGGTATTAACGTTTCAAGTGAAAAAGTTGTTAATTTCAAAAAGGAGAGAAGTCGGAAATGGAATCGTAACTCCTTTAAGGTACATCTGCACCACATAGTTAATGTCTATACCAAATTTGAAGTTTCGATGTCAAATAGTTTTCAAGTTTTTGAAATTTGGTCGTTTAAGGGCCGACAATTCAGATATATTGGTACCTTTGTAATAAAACCCCTAAAAGTCACATCTACACAATAAAGGTAACTGTTTCTGAGTCGTACACTCTCCACGGCAAGTTCCGGAAACGATTTCGGGCGCATGTACGGACACGAGAAGCGCTATTTATACCCTGTAGCGTATAACAATATTTACATACCCCACCTCCGGTCTCGTTGCTATCGTTTTCTTTGTTCTAACTATTGTTGTATTTACGGATACATCTCTCCTTTGTATCTTGTAACTGTAGGTTATCCATTGATACACCTCTACTTTTCTAATACACCTACTCTTTATTACTAATCTACACTTAGTCAGGAAAAAAGATATTCAACGTTGGCAATTAAACGGACTTGTATGATAAAGAATTGTAAATGTTCGAGAATTATAGTCAAAGATGGTGGGAATCGAACCAGGGACCTTTATGTTGTTGAGCAGCGACTCTATCGACTGAGCTACTGAGGATTGATACAAGCAAATGTACTTTCCTTTGTTTTAAGCATACGTTTTTTCTATATATATACATACGCCTATGAGTATAAGTACTAGTCTGTGCCAATTGTTAATGTAATGAAGTTTATGGTTCTAACCGAAATTAGAAGAGTACTGTTAATATTCTACTGATCTAGTTAGGTCAAGCGCTGTATACTTAAGAATGACCGAAAGCTCTTTTTCGTCATATATGACTCGACCGGAGTTTGGTATAGGTAAGATATACCCACACTTCCCTCGGTGTATCGCTCAATAACCTGTTTGAATCGTGGTTCCTCGACTCCGCTACGCTACACCTCGGAGACCCACTATTCAAACGGGAGGGTATTGAGCGATCCACCGAGGGAAGTGTGGGTATACCAATTACATATTCTCGGCTAAGTGGTAACGGAGGTATGGTGATAAGTATAGCATGAATATTTACCACGAGAAAATATTTTGTTGGATCATTGTAAAGCTTTGCAGTTTGTTCACAACTATGTTCATTATTTGATTGTGCAAATCCTAAGATAGTCGAAGAAAAATTAAACAGATTTGAGGAAGTTGTAGTTGAGATTATCAAAATATCAGACTAAACAAAGTAACAAAACCACACCGGAATTAGGTCTAACATCATACCAAGTTAGGTTAAAACATATTTAATAGTTATTGAGCTATAGCTTAGAAATGGACCTACCCCAATTTGCAATTATAGTTTAAATTGTTTCAATAGAAACAAGAAAAAATTAAAATATCAGATTGACAGGCAACAGAGAAGGAAAAATGCAAATTTGTTCTAGTGTAGACGAATATATTCTGAAACTTTTCGGGTATGCAAATTATGAGCAGGAAAAGATGAAAGTGATTAAAGTTACTTTCTTCATTTGAATTTTGGACATATTTTCGCATTTTTTGTTGTTAAATCTGCAGACACATGCAATTAACGCTTGACTGTATCGGACTGACGGTATTCTTGTACTGTCAATGAACTGGCCGGACTACTTCTTACCATTGAGATTGACTGATTGTTTTTACATATATCCTATCGCAATTGATGTCCACGACGGAATTAACAGCAGTAAACAACATTCCAAAACCTTTTTGACATCGAGAGTTTATATTTCATATTTCCCCATGCTTTTAACTACTTGTTTATCCTTTGACTTGCACCAAAACCTTAAGATTTGTCTTGCAAAAATGAAAGAATGAGGGAGGGCGTTAAAGGTCAAGGGACCAATCATCTACTTACAGGCACATCTCCTGTCTGTCTAGGCGCTGTATCTTGCTGATTTCAGCATCTCCAGCACATGTCAGCTACTCATCACATGCGCCACGTTTGAGTCTGCTGGAAGTGAGAAACATTTTCTATTGGTCAACAAGAAGAGAAGTTTAAAGAGAGGGTTCTGTCTGCTGCTGTTCACCATCTTGGTTTCCCCTACCTTTACTTATATAAAAGATTAAAAACACCAGACATACTGAAATTTTATTCACAAATTAACCAATGATTGTCATAAGACTATTCAAAAATGTTTCGTCATCTCATTTATGAATTAATCATTACCAGCTATTAGAGTCAGTTTCTGAAATTATCTCCCATTAGCTCGGTAATCGATCGAGTGTGACGAATGACCTGTGTTCCAAGACACTACAGGAGATTTGACCTCGTTGCGTCATTGAGACTAAGTAAACACACATGGCTATCACTATGTAACAGGTCAAGCTGAGCTACTGATTTCGGTCAGGGAAAGTTTGAATTTAGCCCTGTTCCATGACCGTGGAAAAACAAGGATCCCTTGATACAGTCTAGGTCCTCGCTTAGCAAGTCTAGAGTTATGAGGGTTTTATTTCTTCATCCGTGCGAGTAACAGAACATTGATTAGAACGTAGAAATAGAAGATGGACAAAAGCTGGACGACAGAATTGAACGCATCTTGTCTGATGGCTTAAAGGTCACTTCTTGAGTTTGTGAGCAAACCTATATCAGTAGTATCATTTACAGGAAAGTCTAATTTTAAAAGGTAACCTACGTGTCCATAGGGAGGTTTGAAGTTGGGAATTATGCGCGTCAATCGGAAAACGTAATGTTGGGAACTTAAAACACTATATTTCTAGTTTTCATGTAAATTTGACCTGTGAATTAGCTTCCGAATACCTATGACTTAAATATTTTCACTTAAAACAAGTATTTATCATCTGTCATTTTGGGATGAATATTGGAGAAGTTTTAAGTTTATATAATGAATCGAGGTTTCATGTTCATGTCAAAGCAAAACAATATAAGATGAATATCATGAAGTGACTCTTTGATTACATCTGTCATTGACAGAGATATGTAGTTAACTACTCATATCTAATACTATTTAACTCAGCGCCTAATTGATCGTAACATAAGTTAAAAAAGCAAGAAAAGATCCTAAAGATATTCACAAAAACTGCATGCTGATGTAAAGATGTAAATTTCGGGATGTAACAAACGCTGTGTTATTCAAGCACTACATTTTCTTAGCGGTTGTATATTATTACACAGCCGACTTTTTTATATTTCAATGAACAAAACGCTATGACAAAAAAAGTTAAGTATGTTCTATCACTTAAAGTTATGAAAGAATCGACTATAGTGTCACGGAAATAGAAATAAAATGCTTTTTGTCGATTATTTGTTTATTTGAAACTAACTGGATATTTGAATTCTTAACATTCATTGACAATGGTTTTCCCCAACTTTTGTTTCAACATTTTCTGTAAAATCCCCCGAAATATATGAATTGACGAGAAAAAACGTGTCATTTTCACGCCTCGAAATTATTTCTAAGTCGAAATGTATGTTTCTGATGCAAGCTATTATAATACTACAGTATGCAGATGATGTGAAATCTCAGTACCGTCCGCTAAAATATATAGTTTAATGTACAATAATCTTATATCTTATGCCCTCTACTATTCCTATCATATATGATTTAAAAATTCATAAAATGATTGAAAAAGAACGTGGCTTTCTTTAAATTTGCAGACATACCAACTACTATTCTTACGAGTCAATTCATAACTCCTGTTATCAATTGCTGAGTTGCTATGGCAACACACGTGCATCTGCAAATTCAGGTAAATAGAGCGTTGCAGGTTTATTGTCACACGCATTCAGGCCTACCACACAAACGGCAAACAAATCTTCAAAACTGAAAACATTGCTGATAGTGACGTTAGCTATAGAAGTTTTTGAAATGTATTGAAAATGTGCTAAATTTAGGCAGTTTTACCTGAACAAAGTCAACTTAAAGTATTTTTTGCAATGACTTCATAAGGCATGCTTGGGAAAAAATTAGTTATTTGAACATCTGTAAGGATTACTTACATTAGTCGAGAAGTATAAAATATACGCAAAACACCATTTTATTTCTATTTCCGTGAGTACTTTAGCATCATTTGTTCTTACAGTTGTGAAGCATTAATACCAAAGTAATATAATTATTCATTAAATAAAAAGGGATATCCAAGGAATTACATGAAAATCCTTGGGATATCTTTTAAGATTTTGAGTTGGCACTGGGTCGACTTCTTATTCTTTTCTCAGATATAACCATTACGCATGGTTTATTAACATTTGACACTGATGAACCTTAAGTTTTTCGTTATATCTATAATGCTGTGTTAATGACTAAATATGTTCAACAGAATAGTATTGTGTATCTTACAACATAATAATTTGCGGATCAACAGGTGGTGGGGGAGTTCCAAATATAGTAAATTACTAAATTTTGAGAGTTGTATTTTACATTCACTTAGTTGTTTAATATGCGTTTAACTTCCCAATCCATTCAATAAGATAATTTTCCAGTGTACAGATATTTTGTACCCAGAGTTTTTCAAGGGTTGTAATATTGGTTGTTGGAGCTCACCATCAATACAAACATTTTGTATCCGTTCTTTACAAATTTAAGTAACGAATTAATCTAAATTGCCAATATCAAATCAGTAATGCTGGAGCAACTAAGTTATACAGCTGGGAGCACTTTGGCAAACGAAGGGAATCATTTAAAGCTTATATTACAATGCAAACATAATTAAAGACCCCCCACTGTTACGAATTGCCAGATACCCGTGATCAGCGAAGCATGTCACATAATTTCTCAGTTTTTCACTATTTTCAAACGTTGCAGGAACAATGGGTAATTATGTTAAAGTAATTTTGAATATATATTTCTGTAAAGAAGAACCTTTCGTCTCTTTATCGCGAACCTTGAATTTTGAAGTAGAAATAGTGAAAGATACCCTGTTCGGCAAAATCTGATCATGATATACATGTTTGTAAGGGCAGAAATATATTTTGAAATGCAATTTGTAAAAACGATCAGGAACAAACACATATTAATTTAAAATAAAATTAAAAATATCATCGTAAAGAGCATATATTAATCTTTATACTTTGAACCTTGAATTTTGGGTAGTTGCAAGGGTTATTTAGTTGCATGAGTCTTTAGTTGCATGCGCTCAAGGGGGTAAGTATAATAGCTGGTAATGAATTTTGAAGTATACCACCCTCAAAAACTTGCCGTAGCCTTAAACGACCCACAATCAGTGACATCACTGTTTCATGTGTAGAATTCACCTCATTTCCTGTTTATCGAAATCATGGCCATTCAGGTTCCCTGAGTGTATTACGCTGCGCTCCGACTGGCTACAGACTCTTAAGTACAAATTTCAAACATCTGCATTATTTTAATTACTTGCTGTCATATCACCAATTTTACAGAAAACATGTAACGATAATTTTGACTAAGCGACCAATACAAAGATTACACCCGATCGTTAAAATATTATTTCAACTATTTTCTTAGAAAGTAGTTTTGGTTATGAACTAACCAAAATAAGGAGAGTATAATTCATAAAAATAAAGAAAAATTCTGTTCAAGTGGCTGAATATTTTAGCCATAAACCTGCCTACATATAAAGAAGTCTAAATCAGCGAACAAAACAAATTTGCGTCCTTCTGACTATCATATTATGCCTTACAACTTATTTATGCAAATTAGAAAGATTATTGTGTGGACAATGGCTAAGGCATATGAACTCAATTTGTTCCCGCCTTGCAAAATGGACGAAACATGCAAATGATATCGATGTATTTGGAAGTATTTAATTCATTGATAAGTAAAATCGCCTGCAAAGTTGCGTCACGTGTTCACTTCCCACAAACCTTTGCGCGACATTGCAATGCATACGCCCCTTTCTATTAATAGCACCCTGCCGGTTCGGAAAGCCGTTTCGATTTCTTAATTCTTATTTCACGAATAATAATCTGATTTCAGGTTTGGTTGTATTTATGGATTTCTGAATGTTCAGAGAATACGTTAAAAATATTAAAAAAATTATCTATATTACTCAAATTCTGATTATGGGACTTTAATGTAGGATACCAAAAAATGTAAATGTCTGATCGATCTGACAACTACATGTATATATGATATCAAACTTTCGACGAAAGATTTTTCTACCGAATGATGTATTTCTAACATCAATAACTAATTTTCATCACGAACCACATGCAAGTATGACTTTGGGGCTTTAATTATATTTCTTGGCTCAAAGCCGTTTCGGTTATTTTATTTAATTGTCTCCTATTTAATCAATCTTGTTCCGACTTTATCTACCTTTTGCACAATTTTGCAAAAAGTACAGTGAATACACAATCTTATTAAAATATGATCTATTTGCTACACTACGCTACGCATGTAGATCATACCAGGCTCAGTTATAACAGCCGTCAGAGTATCCTTTGACTCAGCCAATCAGCGACTTTGCCCCGTAACTCGGGTTGCTGGCGACAGGTATTCATATCTAATCTTCAGAACTCGAAAAACGAACATTTCCGACTATTTCTAAATGTCGACAACAAATATTTCCTGTCATGTACGAATGAATTACTCAAACTGTGCTTTATATCGCTCCTATCAATTTGTTGGTCCAAAAACGTCCAGGTACATACTTAAAAGTTATCATTATCGAAGAAATCACCGTAAACTTGGCAAATTCCAACAGCAAGCTGTAGATGCTATTTTTGGAACAGTTACGTTATATTAACGTTTCCTTTTAAATCTTATATGAAACGATTTATGCTCATTAAATTCGTTGTATTTTGTAGCCATAAATATACTGACACAAATGAGAAGACCAGAACTGATCATAAAAACATTAGGTAAAGTCTTGTTGATTTGATATCACAAATATTCGATGTACATATGCACATTAGAAAGAATCTAGTTCTGTCAAATAGTCAAACATTACAACTGAATTAGCCAATGTTACGACATATGCAAATTACCTAACACTGCTTTTTGGGAAAATCGAAAGGTCATAAGTTATCATTTTATCATTTGGGCTGTACTGTGTTAAATTGCTTTAATCTCTTGAATTGTCCTTTAAGACCCTCACAGGAGGATATTTCTACACAGTCGTCTGGCTCTCAAAAGCGGTCGCGGAGACAAGCTAAAAAGAGAAACAAGAAGAGGAGGGACGCCAGCCAGGATAGCCAGGTCATGGAGAACCCCCCTTCTGGCCCCTCCAAGGGTACCGTGACCGAAGATGAAAATGACGACGACCCGCCATAATTAGGTCAGTGTATTTCAGTGTTTGTTGGATATCGAATTGGACTGCCCACGGACGATGATTACAGAACAACTCCCATTTCTTCCACACGGAAGTGAGTATATTTTCCTGAGACTTTGTCACCATGTCACTTGTAACTCGCTTTGCATGTCTTATATCGTATACACTGGGTGTAATGTGTACGCGAGGACGTTCGCTGTTACTGATTTGTCACGTGACTTTTAATGCGAGGAGCGTGACATTCAGGCACATATTTTTGTCAATTTTATACGATTACGAGCCTTTTATGAATAAATATGAACTTTTAACTATCGTTTACTTCATGGGTAGATATCTATGAAAGAAACTATGAATGCAAATTGAAGATGAATTTCATTGATTTTTTGCAAACTAACATATTAGTAACTGCCTGTCAATAAATGTCGTCGAAATTTCTACGATCTCTGTGCATTTTGCCTTCATTAATAGTATTTAAAGTCCACTTTATCAAAAATGTGTATGATGTATACTTGCTTTGATAATACCTGCAAGCCATGGCGAAATTTCCAGGTATGGCACTGTGTAAATGTTTAGTAATCTGTTGTCAAAATGATATCATGTATTTTCATTGCTCAAGTTTTCCGGTGTACGGGATGTTACCGATCATGTTTTATACGGGATACGGATTGTGCTGATCGAGGATACGGATTGTGCCTGATTGAATTTACTATATTTTCTTAATAATTCTAAACAAATTGGTTTTGAAAAACAAACTTTACTACTCAAATGTCTATTAAGTTATAGTCTATCATTTTAGACACATGCAATCCGTCTAACAGTATCAAAAACACCGTTTTATCTGTAACTTTATTAATTTGCATATATCTACAGAATGCATGAATGTTGCACTGCCCCCAGGGAGCCGAAAGAGACATCTACGATATTAATGACCCTCTACATTCATAAGCTCCTTAAACATACAAAGGAGGCTATTTATATTAGAATTAATCATTCAGATCATCAGGAAAAAAAGGAAGAAAGGGCCGTCAATCCAATCCAAAGCAGATATCTTTTTCAACAAGTTTGTGGCTACTAGCAAATTTTATGTTTAAATTGTTATTAAAGTACTCCCTGTAATTGAAATACAATGCTTTTAAAAATGGAGTAAGAATGCTAAATATTCATGTTCATTCGTGTTTTCCAGCTTTCCGTTGTTAAACCTCTCTTGAAACTAGATATTCTCAAGACGTGAATTACTCATTCCCTCCCCACAGAGGCAGCTCAAGCATACCCGAGTTAGCCTCTGTTCCACGGATTCCGGGGTTCCGGCAGATTGCCCTTGCGGCAAAATTTCGTAACTTAAGTTATCTCCCATCTTTGCAGCCAATGAAAACACGTTTTGGATAACCATGACTTGGGGAATTCTTAACGGTCGTTTGTTGACATGGAAAATATCATGCCTTTATGTTAATTCTTCATTAGCAGTGTGAGAGGGAAACCATTTGAAAAAGCAGATATGGATAGGTTTTTCTTTAAATAGAATTTGCTTTATAATTTTGTAAAGTATCATTTGTTTTATGATATATTTTATTTTACTAATTAACCAAATAAATAAAGATGAGAAGGTAAAAAGCGATGTTTTGTCAAATGAAGAGTAATCTCCCTTGGATGTTAAATTTCAACGATAGCTTTGCCGAATTGTACGGGAATGGCCGAGGTTTTGCGAATGACCACTTTTGAAACGGCATCGCTGATTGCACAACTAACTTCGATTGCCTCCAATCAGATTTCTACCTTTCTATCCCACGTATTAAGCGTAATAACACAGAGGCTATAAGGCCTCCCAACACTAACACATCTCGCCAGCAGCGCAGCGCGTATCACGCGTTTTTTTACCCCAGACAGAGCGTCAATGCAGCGAAATAATATATGATGAACAAGTGACCAATGAGATCTTGTCTTGAAGACCTATTGTTATTATCCGATTTCTGTCCTATGCTAAGCTTTTGGGTAAAATCGACCCGTACATTAAAGGTCCAGTCCAATAAAATTATAATCGTTCTCTGAGGTGCCTCTGTAGAGAGAGAATGGAATTACTCGACTGAGGGTATATATAATGATGACATTATCTTTTGTCTATTGTCTAATATCTTACAGTTTGTAGAGTATTTCAAACACATATCTGAAAATCGAATTCATCAAAATCCTACACCAAAATACCGACCAGGCGAACACGTGTTTACGGTATGATTTGATGACATTGAATGGAAGTGTACTCAACTAAAATGGTCAATATATTGGGATATTTGCTTTTTCAGTAACAGTAACTTGCAGAATCACACAAATATGAACCAAAGCTACAATTTATAATCCTCACCAAAGCTACAATTGATAATCCTCACTATTCAAGGAGTCTTACAGGTCAGATGAGCTAAAAATTGCTTATTTTGTGCAGGAAGACGTTTGTTTTATTCAGATGTTGAGTTAAAAGAAGTTCCAGTTAACATTGTTAGATAAGCTTTTGAGTTAATAATTTTTATCCAATGCCTTGATCACATTTTACCATTGTTACATTTAATCAATTGACAAGTTGATGACCTTCTGTAATTGGACGTTTGTAGTTAAGACGCATACATTAAAGCAGTTAATCGTTTTCGTTATGTGTATTGAAAAATGGATACTTTGAGAACTGAAATGCCATACATACAGGCACTTATTTCGAAATGATGAAGTTTGAGGAATGGACAATCTATTACATAGTTAGTATGTGTTTTGGTAGTCTTGAATAAAAGAAATGATGTTCTGAATGATATCACATTCTGTCAGTGATCTATTTCAAACGATAATTTAACATTTTGGCACAATACTGTCATTTTGTTCAAGAAAGTCAATCACCACAATCCGTACACTAGGTTTGGTGCAATCAGTAACGATCCGTATACCTAGACTGAACAATCCGTACACTACGATTCATTTCAAGAGTGCTTATTCACCTCGTCCAAACTTCGTTAATGCAGTCCGCAACCCTTTCACAATTTGCAGTCTGTTTTGGGGTTTATCAAGGGATAAATAGGTATGATTATATTTAAGATTTGTTGATTTAAATAGATGTTAGTAGACGAAAGAGGTCATGAGGTGTGGTCTCCAAACAGCGTAACTGCAGTGATCAAGTTCAAAAAGACAAACATATGTTTGTTTACATTACTTCTCGTTGTGTATTAGTAAATGGTAAAACCTTAGTAATAGATATATACCAATATTAATACAGGATGTGTCAGAATTATGGTGATAATTCATTTTTTATGTAGTGATCAGGGCAATCATAACACGTCTCTCGCTCTAAGAGTCACGTGACTGATCAGTAACAACGAACGTCCTCGCGTACACATTACACCCAGTGGTATATATACACTTATGCACTCGTTGTACCTGCACTGCTATTTTTATCCATACCATAACATTAAATAACAATGTTTAATTTTTGCTCCAATAACTGTAATGGCCTTTTAACTTCACTTTCTAAATTAAATTTGCTGTCGTCTCATTTTAACTCTAAATCTTTTGATTTCCTATTTCTCCAAAAGACCCATATTTACAACTTAGCATTAGCAAAACAATATGAATCAAAATTTAAAGATGCTGTGTCATACTTGCAAGCGGTTCAGGATGAAACTTAGCTATTGAGAAATGAAATACATCACTTTGTAGAACAATCTTCCGTCGAAATTTTGATATCATATTTAGATTGTTTAATCAACAATAACATACTTATTTCGACGCTTCAAGCACAGTACCCCTCTTAGAAAGAGCATGTCATTTTGTGAACCCGCTTTCGGTGACGTAATCATTATGCTTGTAGGATCTACACCGTGTCTCAACTACCGTAATTGCGTTCGATGGGTATCAACTTTGACAGCAACGAATACCTAATTCGGAGAAAAAGAATATAAAATCTAGTTGAGCGCGACAAAGACGGTTTTCAAGCGTACATTTAGAAACCGGAAGTTGTGAAATGGCCACACTTGATTCGCCCTTATGTCGACTGCCGTTTCGGTATTATTTGGTAAATTATCTCCTATTTGATGAATTTTGGTCCGATTTTCTCAAGGTTGGTCGCTAAATTTTTCTAAAAATACAACGTATACATTAAAATTACTTAAAAAATTATTGCACTATGATATAGCATCTTTAATGGGAAAGGTTTTTGGTCTTTTGGCAGTTATCGCAGTAGAGGGGTTTGGATTATAGTTTCTTCCAAATTGAATTATTGCATATCCAAATTTCATTTTGACCACGAGGGCCGCCTCATTGTTTTAGATTTAGATATTAATCAAACACACATCCGTTTAATTAATCTATATGCTCCTAATAATGCTCAAGAAAGGGTAGATTTTTTTCATACTGTGTCAAAATTCTTAGTTACCAATAGATTTATTATTTTAGGTGGAGATTTTAATTATTGTGTTCTTAACACTAGGATTGATAATGTAGGCGGCAATCTTGAAGCATATCAACTGGGCTCTTCTATTATTTCACAATGGCTACTGACTTTACTCTCATTGATACCTATCGTTTTTGTTTTCCTGATAAAATTGCCACAACTTGGCGTAATAGCATCACTGCATCACGTTTAGATCGCTTTTATATTTCTTCTGATTTGTGTGATTCCATTTCATGTGCCAATATATCTGTGTGTTCTTTTTCTGATCATGATTACGTGTTTGTCAAGCTCAAGGTATTGATTTTGGCAAAGGTTATTGGAAGTGCAATAACCAAATTTTTGATACTTATTTCAAATTCCTTTTCACTAACTTTTGTCGTAATAAAATACCTTCCTACGACAACATTACTTTAGATTGGTGGGATCAATTTAAACTTGAAATTCAACAATTTATTAAATTATATTCAAAAAAGCGTAAATTAGCCCAAGATTCCCACCTATATCTCCTTAAGTCCCAATATCGCAATTTATGCCATGCCGAATCCTCTCATCCTGGTCTTTATTCTGATAAAATTTTGGCTTTAAAGCGTCAGCTCCATAACTTGGAAATTCTAAATTTTCAAGGCAATCTAATTCGCTCCAAAGCAAAAGACCTTGAATCTGGCGAAAAACCTTCCAGTCATTTTTTACGCAAGGAAAGTAGGAGAGGCAAAAAGAAAACCATAAAATCTATCAATGACAATTCTGGCGATAAATACTTTACCTCTCCTGAAATCATGGGTGTTTTTCAAAATTATTATTCCAATCTCCTCAGTGCAGAACCCATAGATGAAAAAACAGCTAATCACTTCCTTGCCGACTTACCAACCATAACTTCGGAACTTTCGAACTCTTTGGAAGGTCAAATATCAAAAAATGAAATTTTAACAGCCCTTCAGGCAATGGATAATAATAAATCCCCAGGACCAGACGGGCGTTCAAAGGAATTTTACGTTTGCTTCTTTGAAATTTTTGGTGACGTTTTATGTCGTGTGTTTGAACAGTGTTTTCATCGATCTTCTCTTCCAACTTCATCTAAAACTTCTTTTATTACCCTATTATGTAAGGATGATAATCATCCAGATATTATTAAAAATTATCGCCCTATATCTTTATTAAACGTGGATATCAAAATCTATCTAAGTTATTATGCACTCGTTTAGGAAAGGTTATAGGTGATATTGTTCATATTGACCAAACTTGCGCTGTACCGGGCAGATCTATTCAGGACAATTCTCATTTAATTCGTAATGTGCTTGACTATGTGGAGCAGAAAAACCCTCCAATGTGCATTTATAAGTTTAGACCAAGAAAAGGCCTTTGACAGGGTCTCCTATAACTATTTGTTTAAAGTACTGGACGCTTTTGGCTTTGGTCCAAATTTTAAAAAGTGGGTAAAATTTTTATACACGGACATTTCTAGTGCAGTCATTGTAAATCAGCACATTTCTCAACCCTTTTCAGTAACCAGGTCAGTCCGGCAGGGGTGCGGGCTTTTCCCCTCCCTGTACGTTTTAGCACTAGAGCCTCTGTTAGATAAAATTCGGAAAAGTAAATAAATTGTTGGTATTAAATTACCAGGTTCAAGCGATTCAGCAAAGATATCTGCCTTTGCTGATGATAGACTGGGATTTTGTACAACTGATGCTTCGATTCAGACACTTTTAAAAATGGGTACAAGCTTTGGCAAAGCATCGGGGTCAAAATTAAATTATTCTAAAACAAATGGCATATTTATTGGGAAATGGAAAACTAGATCCGACCATCCCTTCGGAATATCTTGGATTGACCAGTCAAAAATCTTAGGTGTAATAACAGGCAACAATGTTTCAAGTGATGATAAATTTTTCCCTGTACTATCTAAATTTCGTAAAGTGTTAAACTTGTGCAAAGGGCGTGCACTTTCTATTTTTGGGAAAACAATAATGTGCAATATTCTGGGTTTGGCTAAATTGTGGTACCGTGGAGCAGTTATCCCAATTTCAAATCACTATGTCAAACTCTTTCAGAGGGAGACTTTTAGATATATTTGGCATTCCACTGCTGAGCCTTTTAGGCGCTCCGTTTTGTATAAATCTACTCTAGAGGGAGGGTTGGGGGTTACACATATACTTTCCAAATTGCAGTCCATGCAGCTAAAACATGTACAATCTCTTATTAAAGGTAACTCAGCAAAGTGGACCTATTTTGCAAAATACTGGCTAGGCCTCTCTCTACGGCGCTATCGCTCTGATTTTATGACTCTTCTTTCACCTCACTCAGAGACGATCCCTTTATTCTATCAGCAATGTTTTTCGGCTGTAAAGTTGTTTGAATCCCTCTCTCATAACCCGCTGGAAGAAATGGTTAATTTTTTCACTAAGCAGTTCTACAACTGCCTTCTTTCAAAAAATGTAGAGAACAAAATTGAAAAGCTATATCCACGTATTAATTTTGCATCTGTTTGGCGTAATTTACATCACAGTTTCGTGGATAACATTCCAAAATCTGTCAATTATCGTCTCATCTTCGACTCTCTTCCTCTTGGCTATCGATTATTTTGCCGTCACATGGCGGTCTCTCCTAACTGTGTTCTTTGCTCTACTTCCATCGAAACTTCCGACCATCTTTTTATATTCTGTTCCTGTGTGAATGTGTTGTGGTCTGTTGTCTTCCAGTGTTTAAGTATTCTCTCTAACTGCCTTGTTGCCAAATCCCATGAAATTATCCGTTTCGGACTTGTTCCAAAACTTCCAAATTCTCACCATTACGCTGTTTGTGTATACCTACTTTCTTTGGCAAAATATTCCATTTGGCTTACCCGTAATTTGAATAAATTCGGCTCAAACGGCTCACCGGGGAAGACATTGTCTCACGTTTTAAAAGTTTCCTTAAAACACGTATTCGGGTCGACTTCTTTCGTTTTCCGTCTTATGTTTTTGCTCAATATTGGCTTTCATCATCAATCTTCTGTACAATTATCAACAATAAACTTTGCTTCCTTTTCTGAATGTCAATTGCCTTTAACACATAATGCTTGTATGTTTTTTGTAACTCATTTGTATCTGCACATCTGCACATGTTATTTTATTCCTCTGTGTATGCACCTCTGCGCATGATGCTTTATTCTTCTCCGGTTAAAATATATGTAATTTAATTTCTTGTATATGTACATTTGCGCATGTCTGTGTATTTTCCTTGTAAATCCACTTCAGCGCATGCATGTTGTGATTTTTCACTCATATCTTAAATTCATGCACCCATTTCATGTTGTGGTACTGACCACGTATATTCATCTTTTCATGTTGACCTTATATTATACGCTCGCCTCTCATTTATGCCTTTCACCTCTTTCTATATCTTCACTATCTACTCTTCTTTAGTTTTCAATATGTCAGGGTCACCACCCCACCCAACTGTGATATTTTCTCTCAGGGGTAGTGACCACCCAACTCTCTGTCCAAGTTTGTGCCGGCATTTTTATTTCATTTAGTCGTTCTTCTGAATAAAGCTTTATTATAAAAAAAAAAGAAGAAAGGTACGATTTGGTTGGTTACCCTGACGGCTGGACTTACGGGGCCTTGTGAGATCTTTAATCTGCGTAACGTAGTGAAGCAATTAAGATATCATTTTAATGAGATTGAGTGAATACAGTAAAAATACTTTTAAAATAATTGAACTTCACTTCACTTTGAATATGGGTCTTTATAGCTTGATACTTGGCGACGAAAATATTTCTGAAACTCGCCTCCTAAGGAGCACTTATAATTGTAATATTTTTTCTTTTAAAGGAGGGAGAAATCGATTTTCCAATCTACTTTGGCGACTTGATGAAACTACGACAAGAATGGAAAACGCACTTTCCTCGTTTTGAGCTTTTTTACGGTAAATATTTAGTTACTGAAGTTATTGATATGACGTTTACACGTGAAGATATGGAAAGTAAAACGGCTGATGCCGAATGTAAGGCAATCTATTTTAAGTATTTAAACTACGAGAATCCCTAGCCTAAATATCAAACGTTGCGGCTTTAAAGGGGCAGTAGCACGTTTTTAGGCGGAATATAAAGTGATGTCAGGAAAATGAAAATGAATGGTTTCAACTGAAAAAGAATGTATTTAAACAAAATGGAGCAGTAATAATTCAAATATATAACGTAAAGATTAGCCATGCGATTTCATTTTCTTACACAATATGAATTAAAGGTGTTCACCCAAAATGGCCGCCAACGGATTTCATGGGAATCTTAATACTTCGCCTATGGCTATGGATGATTGGCTTGTGTAAGTAGAATTTTGACACTATCAAAATAATACATTTAGCATTAATTTACAATTCTCAGTGAAAAATGGAAATATAAAATTTTCAAAAAACGTGCTTCTGCCCCTTTAAGCAGTATCAGTTTGATACTTGATTATTTCTTTACGACTACCGTTAATCGGGTTGAGAAAAGAGAAGTTTCACCCTTTGAAAAACTTAACTTAAACGGACAGTCCTATCGGGGTATTTTTTTGTTGAAACGAAAGGACGCAGTGATTCATTCTATTCATACAATATATGATACATAATTATAATAAGGGAAGAGAAACTTTGGCACAAGTGGTTTCGAAATTTTGACCCTTGGATAAATCATTTTCTTGCCAAAACTGTTACAGTTCATTGTCAGGTATGATATACAATAACGTTAAAGTACAATGGATCTTCAAATCTGACCATTTTATGTTTGTTTCGATATGCTACGATGCGTCAAAACATCAGGATAACACAATTTACATATTGTTTGCTTTAGAATGCATATGGGCATATGAATAGATCATTTATGAAAACGTTAAAGAAGACACTTCATCCTGCTACATCAGCGTATATGTCTCCGCTTTAGGCTACAACCTATCAGCCTAAAGCGGAGACCTGCACCTTTTGCAGGTATAAATGTAGAGGGTGCTTAACTTTTGATTCGGTGTATGTTTTATTCACTTCGAAGGTCTACAACAGTTTACATTGTTGGAAACATGTTAAGAGCCAGATTTTCACGCAATTCATAGAACATAGACCGTTATGCTTCCACATCGATCAATACAGTTTGTTCAACATTGTAGGAATGTAGAACAAGTTTTCATAATGAATCTCTTTAATATATTAAGTACCGTATTTCCTCTAATAAGCGCCGGGTCTCCAATAAGCGCCGGGCCTCTAATAAGCGCCGGGGGGGGGGGGGGGGGGGGGGTCATTAGTAGTTGAGAAAATAAACGCCGGGCCTCTTATAAGCGCTGGGTCTCTAATAAGCGCCGGGTCCTAACCATTAGAAAAATGCTCCCTCAGTAAACATTTTACAGGTATTCATGGTTAAAGACGGCTTAAAACAATCTTAAATTTCTGTGAAAGAAATAAGCGCCGGGTCTCCAATAAGCGCCGGGCCTCTAACAAACGCCGGGGGGTAAAGGGGCGCTTATTAGAGGAAATACGGTATGTGTTTTCAGACAGCAGAGAGAGTGAACTCTGGACGAGTATTTTCCTCCTGAGCGAGGAGTAATGCTACGGTCACACTTACACGATGTCATCCGCTATGTATCACGTGTAACTTCATCTTGATATGCACCTATATGTTCTGGATACACACGCCATTCACACTTACAACGAACTTGATGTGCACGTGGCTTTTCGGCGAAGGTCGTAATGGGCTACGATTGGGTAAAAAGTTTTGAACATGCTCAAAACTTTCGGGATCATCGGCAAACATCGTAAAATACACGCACTGTGCACGTGGTGCATACGTGTTACATCGTACTTTATTCTTGTCTATCGTAGCGTTATCGTGAGCAAATTGGTATTACGATGCTCCCGTCAACTGTACGAATAGGAAGTTCTAATTGCGAATGTATTACGTTCACTAAAAGAGTTGAATCCGAGCATAAAGCGTCTTTAACAAGACACCATTAAGTGTTTACAACGATAGTCAAGTGCTCAATGTCTTTTTGGCATATCAAATGCTACCCTCAATGGGGCAAAGTGAGAAGGGGGGAACGCGTTGCCCCCAGTGATGTAAAATATATTTTTTCGTAACAGAGTGTCAGAGCGACCAATTACTTTACAAAAGCCAATAATATTTTCATTTTACAACGTTCCTGTATTTTGTAAAATATTAAGTATAAAATCATATCATGTGGTTTGTAATATACCCCCGACCAACGGTCGAGGGTATAGTGTAAACCAACGACTCCGTCCGTCCATCCATCCGTCCGAGGACGTTTTTTGTCCAAACTATTTCGGAAAAACTATTCAACCAAATTTTGCACATGTCTTCTACCCTACTAGGAAGAGTGCACTGCGAGATTACAACAAGTTTCGTTAATATTTTAATGTATTTTTAATTCTCAGTCAGCATTTGTCCGAGGTATAGCAGAAAAACTATTCATCTATTTGCTTTCCAATTTTGTACATGCCCTCTACTCCACTAGGAAGGGTGTATTGCTAAATAAGATCCAATTTGGTTTAAAGGGGCAGTAGCACGTTTTTAGGGGGAATATAGGGTGATGTAAGGAAAATGAAAATTAATGGTTTCAATTGAAAGACAATGTATTTAAACTAAATTGAGCACTAATAATTCCAAAATATAATGTTAAGTTTAGCCATGCCATTCTTTTTTCTTTAAAAAAAATGAATTAAAGTTGTTCACACAAAAATGGCCGCCAATGGATTTTATGTGAATCTTCATTCTTTGTCCTAAGACAATGGATGATTGGCTTGTGTAATGAAATTTTTGACACTGTCAAAATAATAAATTTAGCATTCACTTACAAGTATCAGTGAGAAATTCAGATTATAAAATTCTCAAAAAACGTGCTTCTGCCCCTTTGAGGCTTTTTTGTGTTAAAATCTACATGTTTTGTTCTTAACGGTATTTATTTTCCGATATCAGAATTTGTCTAAATGCTTGCGGAAAACTATTTATTCTAATATTCTTTTCAAATTCTGCACATTTCTTTTCACCTTATCAGGAGAGATGAAAAGAAATGATGCAGTGTTACAAGACATTGTAATGTACATTTGATGATAAAAGACGTTGTCTAACCAATTGCAGAAAAAAAAATTCATTCTTCTCAATTCTTCTTTTTTGGGGGGGGGGGGGGGGGGGGGGGGGAAATGCTGTGCAAGAGACGTCTAAATGGGAAGTGAAAAATAATTCAGCTGGTCAGGGATGCACGGTCGGGGGTGTTAGTGAGCCACGCTCACTTTTGTGATTGTTTCCTATTAAACGACGAAAACAACAGTCCGAAACACATGCATTTTCTTTGTTTTTAAAAATAACTCTCATACGTATTACAAACTTTATTTGCCCCCAAAACAATTAACAATGTAGGCCGCGGGGGCATGCCCGAAAGAGATGAGATGTTTGCAAATTGATAAATCTGACTTTGAAATAAATCAATTTCTGTCCTTCATAAATTTAATGTTTTCTGATAATTAATGAGTTTGATTGTCAAACTCTCATAATTAAAAGAAATTCCTCTGAAACAAACATAGTAGCCTATATTATTTGTCGCGAACTAAGAAAATCTAGGTATATAACATTAAAATAATATTTTGTCCGTCTTTGCATACTGAACAAGATTTGTATTACTTGTTCAGCCTCTATTTAGGTGCCTGATCTGCATGGCACTATTGAGATAAAAATTTGGAATGGTATTGACTTCTTATAGTGTTTGATATATCACATTTTTGTATCTTTTCAAGTGGGGCCTCTGCCCCAACCTACGAGGCAAAGTGCACCGCCTTTGTCGAAAATCATAACAATTTCCTTAATATATCCTTATACATGTATTCAGTTAATGTTAGTTTAAAAGTATTTACCATACGATGGTCTATCTGATGTGCATAAGAGATATGCTGCAAGTTGCATTCTGAACATGTTTAGATACACAGAAAACACGTCTTTAACACGCGCGGTTTGCTCTGGTCTCCCCATGTCTGTTATCACTCAAGTTTGCAACTTAACTGTGGTAGGCTCACCAACTTTCATTTTCACTGGTAGATTTATTGAAATTATTTATTTATTGAAATGACATGTTTTGCAGCGATAGCCCCCATTAGCTCCAACCGTCACATCTAGAAACGAGTATTCGCTGTCCATTAATGCCATGAGAACTATGCTGTGGAACCCCTTGTAGTTAAAATAGACGGAACCAGGTCCAAGTTGCAAGTCTCAGGAACAATGCAAGAAATGATATTGCTTGCCACCCTGGGACTGATATCGGAGAGTTTTGTAGGAGTCTCCGGTTGCAAGATATCGAATGGTAATATCGAGACGTATTGCTGGATCCATTGGTTGTCTCATGAAAGTGTTTTGTTTACGATATTCTTTCACTGATTCTGTTCAACAGTGTGTCAAATAATTCAGGGTCCATCCGAAAAAGACTCTGAAAGCCAGCTCTGAACTGCATTGTTCCTTAAAACCCCAATATGTCACACCGCAACAGCCATGATCTTGTCCAGACGTTTTTTGCTTTTGCTTCCTTCGGAAATGCTTGGTGGCGACATAAACAACTGTTACTAGCTGAACTTGAGATAAAACGTCGACATTCATGGCTGGTGTTATGTCGTATAAAACACGGCTACATCGTAATATCAACGTTTTAAGCACGTAGCGGCTCTTACATCACGCGTTGTGAAGACGCCACTTTCTTGACAAACACGCACGAGTGAACTTCCGGTTGCGCATGCGAGAAGACTAAACGCGTTTGTGGCGGGCTCCAACCACCGATGTGAAATCCAAGCTAATCCAACATACATGTATTAACTCATGTGATTCAATAACATTCATGTGAAAATACAAGTCTTCTGCATATATTAATGTAAGTTTTTCAAGAAAATTTGACATTATAAATATCATTGTCAGTCCTTGAAATGTTCCCGCAATATGGCGAGTAAACCTAATACACGGTCCAGTCCATCTTTGGAGGAAACCCTGCTTGCTGTCGAGCAAAGGCTCACACTCCGAATCGACAATATGAAGATTGACTTGCAAGCATCTATAGAGTCTGTAAAATCGGAAATCACATCCGTGAAATCCGAGGTTGAAAACATTGAGCTCCGTGTTTGTGCACACGATACAGAACTTGAAAAACTTAAAGATGAACTGGCTCAAACAAAGAACGAAAAACAATTCTTGGAGAAACAATTTCTTCTCAAAGATATTCATGACCGGAAGAGCAATTTACTTTTTTATGGTGTGATTGAAACGCCAGAGGAAAATACTGAACGTTGTCTCAGGGCATTCATGATAAATAAGCTGAACTTCAGCGAGCAGAGGGTTAATGACATTTATTTCAAGGTGGTCCACAGACTCCCCATCTCTGAATACCAGAAGAAGACCAAGGAATCTCCAATACGGCATAATCGCTACCTTTATCTACATGCCCGACAGGGAATCTGTGTTCAATGCAAGGAAACTTCTAAAGGGGACAGCATGCAGTGTTCAAACCGACCTCCCCACACTAATGAAGAAGAAGAGAGCGATCTTGGGACGTCAGAGTCGGGAGATACAGGACAAGACTGGACTCTGGAGCCGGGTCAAGGTTCTTGGAACAGACGTATTCATAGAGACAATGGATCCAAAGATTCCTAAGTCACCATGGTCGAAATACGAATAAATGTTATGATATGAAACTTAAATGTGAAAAAGAAACTATGAAAATAATTTTGAATTGAAAATATATGTTTCAATGATTAACAGGGAAAAAAAGGTTATAATCTATAGACTATAATATAGTTATTCAAAAGAATAATCATGATAAAAACAAATAGTTTTATTCCAATGATTATTTCAGTCACTTTTTACATTTTTAGTGGATACTGAAACTATGAAAACTTTTTTGGTTTTCAAAAAGTAAATGATCAAAACTTAACTCCATCTTTACTTCATATATTGGAAGAAACCTATTTGAAAAATGATGTTATAATGTTGACATTAAAAAAAGTTACTTTTATTTTCTACGTCACATGTTATGTAAACATTAGCCGGCAGCGTACTGCTGCACGTGCTGGGCGTGTAGTGCGTGATTCACAGAGACTGTACTACACGTGGTGTGTAGACGATTGTCGGAGGACATTTAGTTTTTATGAAAGACAGTTAAGGAATTTAAGCTGTTCCACTTCCAATGTTTTGTTTCATCTTCATACAGGGACATTCAGTGAGGAAACTGTACATGGACTTCAATATATGTACACATGTCAGTTGTCATAGAACTGCGGAACACAGTATTAAGCAGGTTGGGGATACCCCCTATGTGGTGTGTATGGACTCATCTTAGGTGTTACACCCCACCTGGAGGAATAAACTAGTCCTTACCAGCCTATAAAAACTACAATTTCCCACCCTGCGCCGTTTTCACTGAACGTCGCAGGATGGTAAGCTTACTTTTGTACACCACTGTATTCCCGGTCAACATATAGCGTGTACTGCTAGCGAAACTTTGCCTAAAAAAACTCTACTTTAACGCTAAACAAGACCCCTATATGGAACATTCTGGTCATTATTGGCCCTAGTTTATTCAATTTGAACAACAAAGTAGCAAAATTCACCTCATACATAGGTTATTGTCGCTGTAACACTCTCCGATTGTTTTCATGCGTCCACCTCCTGTCAAACTCGCAATGGCCGCCAGTAACTACTCGTCATCAGCCAAAGTGCACAATTCTACGGAGAGTGGAAAGGGACATATTTCGCTCAAACAAGGGACAGAACTCATGCATTAAAAGGATGATTTTATTCTGTAATAAACTTCAACGTTATTTCGTTCGTCATTTTTGTCTTTCATTTGCAATTTCTTATTCGGAAAGAAACAATTGGAATTCGGAATATTCTCTCACAAACTAAAGTAGTCTTTATGCCATTCATGAGTCATTCTATAATCAATGAAAGTTTTAAAAATGCTTTTGCTACAGGTATGCTTTGATGTTATATGAGAATATGAAGAATACACTATTTTAAGAAAAAAATGTTGTTTAAAGAACTTATAGAGATGTTTAAAGGGACAGTCCTATCAGATCATTTTGTTGTGATAGCAAAATCCAATAGGACGCAGCGATGCAGTCGATTCCTTGTCAAATTGTTAGATCTAGTACCCAAACGTGCTACCCCAACTGACATACATCATAATGATTGTGTAATAATCATATGTCATTATAAACAGGAAAGTACTTTGTTTATAACTTTGTTTACACAAAAAGTACTCCCATAGTGCGGTCCCTTTAACCAAGTTATTCGATTTCTTATAGAAATACACAATTATATACAATAGTTTATATACTTTTACAGATGTTCCAACTGTAAACAACTTAACTCCAAACATGCCCAAAAGGAAAGTTAGTAGCTGCAGTTGCAGGTCACACGACTTGTACTCCAAAGATTCCGCTCCTTTTAAAGTTTCTAAACTTTCTTCTCGTGTGCACCCTAAACCTGTGATTGAATCATTGAAAGCTAATGGTGACTTAACACATGATAGTACCTATATCTGCTCTGCTTGTGCCAATTATGCAACGCATAATCTGTTTGTAAAGACAGAAAATAAATCTCTACAAGATGTCATTAATGCAATTAATGCCTCTTCACTGACAGACAATGAGACAAAAGATCTTTTATCAGCTGTTGGTTGTTTTATAAAAAGTACAATCCAAAGAGAAACTGACAACCTTCGGAACGAGTATAAAGATACAGCCTTTTGTAACAACATGAACAATCAAGCGTGGTTAAAAGAGCGCAACCAACATTTACTGACACTATTGTGCAGCATGTGTGGGCATGATATTGACAATAATGATGACGTACAAAATAACAAAAAAAACATTTTGCTTTCCATTATTATAGAGAACTTGTGTTTCATCTCGTGTGGAAATTTGATTGCACCTTTGGCATTTAGCCTAAACATTCTCCAATATTTCCTGACTGGAAGTAAGGCGGCTACCACCCTTAATAACCATGTGTCCCCCTCTGGTTCATATAGCACTAATGCAAACTGGCTAGATACAATAGGCACCACAAACACATGCCCACAGGAAGGCTCTGTCATGGTTTGTTTTGACAATAACCAAAAGGTTGAACGAAATTGGAACGTGACGATTAATTACAAAACAAGATGCAGTGTGACTACGAATTTAATATTCATACGAAATCCAATTTGCTCACTTCAGACACACATGAGATTTTCTCCATTTCAGTGGTTACATAAGGTTAACATTTTACCAAACCAAAATGATCTTCTCATTCAGCTATCGAAGAACTGTCATGCTATGGTTAGAAATGTGTTCCTTGATTTCATACAGACAGAGTTAGATTCCATCATACTTGATCAAAAAGCTGACGGAACCGATTCTGTTGACTCCAAATCACCCACAGTTAATCATCTCCCCAAGAAGGATTCAGCTGATCCCTACACATTCATTCATTCATGCCACCCCCCAAACCCACCTAACATTACTCTAGGTGACCCACTTATGGTTAACCCCAATGGTTATAAAAGTGTCGACAGTGTTTTGGAGGCGATTGCCCAGCAGACAGGAATGGGGAGGGATAGGGCTTGGGTAACACTTGGATGTGATGGTTCGCCATACAATATCGTATCCAACATTTTAGAAAAATGGATGGTATGTCCAGAGTGCAAGGCTGAATTTAAGGGTTGGAAACAGCAAGTTAAAGAACATATGACAAAGTGCCACCCACAAACTGAGATAATCATTCGTGACTGCTACAAATACCCCAACATGTGTGTTGTCCCCGGTCTTGGCCATCTTGAAATGAACATGATTAAATCACTTTTCAAGTTGTTGTGGAAACCATTTCTAAAACACATTGCCATATTGAACGGTTTCAGATCACCCAATGCCATGAAATTTGCTCAATCCTGTTCAAATCATCATAAATCCTGGCAATTCATAATGATTTTCTTGTTTGGTTCACTTCATGAACTTATGGCTCTATTTGTACGCAGTAACTCTCAACAAAATCACTAAACGCTTCATCTTTCCTGGAATACATGGAAAAAGTAAAGAATCCAAACCAAAAATTCATCTGGAATGTTCTGTCACACTTTGTTATTCCACTTTTCCTATTTCGTGCCTCTGTTCGAAGGAATAACCCAGCCTTCATATTGGCCACAAAGCACGTTATGTCAGACCTGTTCTATGGAATGAATAACACCACTTATCAACAGATCATGTTCAGAGATGAGTCCCTGCGATGCTTGGCACCTCCGGAGGTACTGACCCACATCCAGCAATGCGAGGTAGTATCCCAAACAGGTCACCAGAGTAAAGGGGAAGGGGGCGACTTTGTGCTCGAATCCTGGAACCGACGCATAAAAATGTGGATACCCCCGGGGGTACCAAGCGAGCAGACATGGCGTCGCAGCTGTCGTAATCTGGAGAGACTTGAACAGGTATATAACCATGTGTATTCCATTCCTAATAAACGTCTTAAGGATGTAAGGGTAAAGCATCAATTATATAATAATTATAAACATCCCATCAAGAAATAAGGAAAAAGGACTTTTCAGTTTAGACTAAACCCAAATCGAGTTTGTATGGAATGAAACTCCGAATGACGTTGAGAGCAAGGTAACATTGTTAAGACTTACCACATTCAGGGGTTGTCTCAAAAGTAAGAAAGTTAATTTACATTAAACACTTAACTTTTTTAATTTGGTGTATGTTGAAATATGTTTTTAAGTTAACATGTAAAATATATGTTTCAGTGACATAAGATTTAACATTATATTTTGAAATTTACTGAACTGATTAGAATTCAACTCAGAATGGACCTTAACAGGAAAATGTTTTGAGACGATCCCTTAAATTTATTGTTTATAAGAAATAACAACAAACACTCTTTCCTTTACGTTTTAATATACAAATGATTATGTTCAGGGCAATACACCTTCAGGGGCTTCAAATTCCGTGGTGTTGTGATATGTACCCCGAGACAGGAAATATGGCACCAATAGCTGCAGGTTGTGTCACCATCATGGTCACAACCGACCCATTCCTTTAAGCGTGGGTCGGATGGGCTGTAAGGTACCTTGCACAACGGGCAGATATTGGTACCCCCTTCCTCCTCTTTCCTTTTGGATGTTTTTCTGAGACCTGTGTGCCGATTATTATTTGAGGTTTCTCCAGTTGACGTAGAGGCCTTTGGTTGGTCAGTGATGTCCGTTGTTAAATCTGTGATAGGGACGGGTGGCTGTGAGGGTGGAGGAGGAGTCTCAGTTGGAATATGGGTGGGAGGGGGGGATGGCAACTTGTCTCGTGTGGAGTGCTTCCGCTCCCTCTGGCTCCTGTATAGATATGTATAATTTGTTATATGGATATATCATCTTGAAGTTCATAAATTACGTTTTCATTGTCAATGTATCTTTCTTACCCCGTATTTCTCTTGGAACAAGGGAGTAGCCAGGTAATGATGGGCCCCCCCCGCCCTCTGCGCAAAACTCAAAATAGAGCTCTGCCCCAGTGACCGTCACAAAGTCTTGTACCTACATGAAAATAAGTAACGAACATCCGTTAGTACATTCTTTCCTTTGAGGTTCCATTTTATGAGTTAATTAGTTTACCAATTTTAATGATTGAATTCCGTTATTTGTGAAAGATCGTACATAAATAGCTTTGCATAATAATACTTTTCTCAATATAGATGCGTCAAACTGTGTTCAAAGAACTTGGTATCCACGATACCGATTCTTTCTCCACTATCACCTCCAGAAGTTTGGCCCCGGAAATAACGGGATGGCGTACATGGCTTAGAACTTTACAATATCTGAAGGATCCTGAAAACAATGGGACTCACACAGGTACAGTAACAATAGGATAACCTTTTGGCACAGTTTAGATTAAAACCATTCATTTGTGATAAAAACCTTTGTGAATACTAGTTGGTACATATTTGTGTATAAATAGAAGGTGCACAGTAGAGCGAGATATGTCCACATTTCTATATGATAGTAACCTCGATCATTCTTTCGGTTCTATTTGTTATTTTTCATGATAGGA
This sequence comes from Steromphala cineraria, assembly GCA_916613615.1. Classification (NCBI taxonomy): domain Eukaryota; kingdom Metazoa; phylum Mollusca; class Gastropoda; order Trochida; family Trochidae; genus Steromphala; species Steromphala cineraria. The sequence goes on along the minus strand of OU744735.1, from coordinate 22,168,840 downwards.
TTAGATCCTTGTACAGTCCTAGACCAGGAATTGGTGAATTGTGTGGAAGTGTGTAGGACAAACAGGGAAGCTTACAGGTATTTATGCCCAAAATAGTACGTTTTAAGATATTATTTCTAATCACAATACTTAATTAATATAAAACCTAAAATTCTGTAATGTGTTCAATCCTTATGTGTTATTTCGTACTAAGAATGGTAATGGCAATTATGGTACTTGTAATCACATACAAATTACACATTGAGTATGCAATAGTAAAACATTATGTTATAAAAACTTCCATATGTATCTCTAACAGAATGAAGGCAGTGAAAGGCGATTTCACCCGGCGAGGAACGCCCCTGAATCGGATTTTTATCACCCCCGAAGAAAGGGAGGCCAAAGAGAGAATTGAAATGAAGACCAAGGATCAGCTCATTACTTTGATTGAGTTAAAATTTCAGCAAAATGATGTAAGTTGCGCAATCATATGTTTACGATAATATTACAATATCCAAGGTTTGAATATTTGCATTTCATTGATGGTTTTGTTGTTATGAGATTGAAGGTGACTTAAGCAGAAAGTGGAAGGAGGTGAAGCGAGGAAACAAGGCAGGATTACTTGCTTTCTACACGGAATTGATGGAGGCAATAGAGGAGAAGGACGTGTCAGAAGAAGGTATTAACAACAACAATAACTTACATCTAAGTTTATTTCTTAATAGGTGGTAGAAGTAAACAAACCCCTTTTAATAAAGTTGCTTTCCTCTTGTGGAAGCTTTTGGCACGATCCTTAGGGTTTCCCATGTATTCTTGTCCCCTCGGGCCCGTGTGGTGCAGCCCTTTATTGACCTTAGCTGGCCCAGGTTCACTTTCATTCTGGCCATGGGTCCATTTAGCACGTTTACTTTTGCCATGAAGAGTCAATTTTCTATTCTGTGATATTTTAAAGTAAAGTGTGTTAATTCATTTATCAAATCTTTGTTTCGTGTTCTTTAGAATAATGGAAAATAAAAATTTGGAAGATTCAAATTACTTTTTGATGTTTATTGCTCTCAACAATAAAAGATGGACTGACAAAATTATGATAACAGAAATGTAAAAAATAGACAACATTATAAAATGTTAGATGTTTAAGGATATAACTAAAACACTTTATTGTGTGAGAGAAATGATTTACATGTCGATTAGTTACTTTCCGAATAAGAAATTGCAAATGAAAGACAAAAATGACGAACGAAATAACGTTTGAAGTTTATTACAGAATAAAATCATCCTTTTAATGCATGAGTTCTGTCCCTTGTTTGAACGAAATATGTCCCTTTCCACTCTCCGTAGAATTGTGCACTTTGGCTGATGACGAGTAGTTACTAGCGGCCATTGCGAGTTTGACAGGAGGTGGACGCATGAAAACAATCGGAGAGTGTTCCAGCGACAATAACCTATGTATGAGGTGAATTTTGCTACTTTGTTGTTCAAATTGAATAAACTAGGGCCAATAATGACCAGAATGTTCCATATAGGGGTCTTGTTTAGCGTTAAAGTAGAGTTTTTTGAGGCAAAGTTTCGCTAGCAGTACACGCTATATGTTGACCGGGAATACAGTGGTGTACAAAAGTAAGCTTACCATCCTGCGACGTTCAGCGAAAACGGCGCAGGGTGGGAAATTGTAGTTTTTATAGGCTGGTAAGGACTAGTTTATTCCTCCAGGTGGGGTGTAACACCTAAGATGAGTCCATACACACCACATAGGGGGTATCCCCAACCTGTTAAGATCTAGATCTTTGCATATGTGCGTGCATTCAATTCATGGATATTTTGTGAATTTCACAAGGATTGTGAAGGAATTTCTGTATGGATATGTCCACTATGCGGAAAACGTAAGTAATGATCTATTTTGTACATGAATATATACTACTTGTTCCTTACTGAACTACATTTACCAGAACGTTGTAGTTCAATGATTGATTCACTTCACAAAAGGTGGTTGGAGTCTTCTGTATCATTTTTTTTCGGAAGCTAACAATGTTTTTCTGTTTATACAAGTGTAGCCCTTTTTGTTGTTTTCGTAAAAACTTAGGTACTATCCATCATTCATCAATTCATGCTCTTTTTGAGAAATATCTGGCTATCATTAACACATTTGCAACATGATAGACAATGTGAAAATATACTGTAACAAGTGTCAAGGTTTAAACAGTTCTAACAAGAGAAGAGATGTTTTTGAATATTTAAAAGGTAAAAATTCCCATATTTATTGTCTACAAGACACCCATTTTACACCAGATTTTGAACATAACATCAAAGAGGAATGGGGCTTAAAGTATTGCAAATTCAGTTCTTATAGAAGCAACTCTAGGGGAATAGCAATTTTATTCAATAAAATTTTTGAAATTAAAATCATAGACGAAATTAAAGATGAAGAATGTGGGAACTATCTAGCATTGAAGATAGAGATTTAAGAAAGAACAATTACATTGATATCGGTCTATGGTCCCAATCGAGACACTCCAGAATTTATCCATAGTATATTCGATATCATAAAACGCTTTGACTCCAAATACTTTATTCTGTGTGGTGACTGGAACATGATACAAGATATCAAATTAGGTCTTTATAACTACAAACATGTGAATAATAAGGCAAGGGATGTATTGTTAGCATATATTGAAGAATATAACCTTATTGACCCATGGCGAGATAAAAATCCACTGCAAAAACGATACACATGCCATGGCGTCAACAAAAACCAATAAAACAGGCCAGATTAGACTTTTTCCTTTTATCAAGAAGTCTTGAGTGTTCTATTGTAAACGCAGGTATAGATCCAAGTTATAGATCAGACCATTCATTACATTGGGTCAATCTTAAATTTAATGACGTAGAAAAGGGCCCAGGGTTTTGGAAATTTAATAATTCCTTATTACGAGATAAGACATATGTTGACAAAGTAAAAACTATTATCAAAGATACCCCTATTAAACAATATACAACTGATTCTAATGGTACAGAAACATTTACAATTAACGACCAATTGCTATTTGAAACAATTCTTCTGATGATTAGGGGATACACTGTGAAATACTCTTCTGAAATGAAAAAAAAAGAAATAAAAGGGAAAAGGAACTTCTTGAAAATATCAGTGATTTAGAAAAGGAACTAGATCTTTCAGAAAATTACGAAAGGAAAGAAAATTTACTGCCAAGGCTCCATGAAGCGAAAATTGAACTAGAAGAAATTCATAAATATAGAACCGAAGGCATTATAATGAGATCAAAAATTGATTGGTACGAACATGGAGAAAAACCAAGCAAATATTTCCTTTCCCTTGAAAAACAAAACTTCTTAAATAAGGCAATCACTAAGTTAGAAAATGAACAAAAGGAAATCGTAACAGGTAAGAAAGAGTTGATTAAGGAAGCAAAGACATTTTATCAAAAGCTTTACACAAAAAGAGATAGCAAAAAAGTAAACTTACATGACCTTTTTAAAAACACTGACATACCTAAACTTGACGAAAACCAAAGATTAAGCTTAGAAGGAGAGTTAACATATGATGAAATTTTAACTTCCCTTAAAAGGATGAAAAATGGGAAAAGTCCCGGTCCATCTGGTTTTACAACAGAGTTTTACAAATTTTTCTGTAACGATATACATAAATTTCTTCTAAAATCTCTAAATTATGCGTATCAAAATGGCGAATTATCAACCAGCCAAAAACAGGGCCTTATTACTTGCTTACCTAAAAAAGACAAACCAAAGCAATATCTATCAAATTGGAGACCAATATCGCTTTTGAATGTGTCGTACAAGATTGGATCGGCAACAGTAGCAAATAGAATAAAAAAGGTGTTGCCAGCTGTTATAAACGAAGATCAGAAAGGTTTTCTCGCTAATAGATACATTGGGGAATGCACAAGAATGGTATATGATATAATAGATTACACAGAAACTATCGAAATTCCTGGCATGTTGTTACTAATAGATTTTGAAAAAGCGTTTGACTCGGTGGATTGGAATTTTATTGAGGAAGTTTTTGCTTTTTTTAAACTTCGGTGAATCTTTAAGAAAATGGATTAGAACACTCTATTGCAACATAAGTTCGTCAGTAATGGTAACTGGATTTGGCTCTGATTTTTTTAATATAACTAGAGGTTGTAGACAAGGTGATCCCCTTTCGCCTTACATATTCATTATATGTGCTGAAATCTGAAATCTGCAATGATCAGAAACGAGCCTAAGATAAAAGGAATAATGATTGGAAATACAGAATATTTAGTCTCACAGTTTGCAGATGATACGTCTCTTGTGCTAGATGGTACTGAAAAGAGTCTCCAAAGTTCACTAAAAATACTTGATGATTATGCCTCTTTTTCCGGTCTGAGAATAAATGTAAGTAAGACAAGAATAATATGGATAGGTTCTCTTAGAGGATCAACTCATATTATGTGTAAAAAGTGGAAATTAAATTGGTCTCAAACAGAATTTACTGTTCTCGGTATTGTATTTATCATAAATATAGCTGAAATGGTTGAAAGAAACTATAAAGATAAACTAAAAAAATAAAAAGACAAATGCAAATATGGACAGCCCGAAACCTTTCACCCCTTGGTAGGATCACAGTACTTAAATCCTTAATTCTACCCACAATAAATCATTTATTTTCAGCCCTCCCTAACCCACCAAAAAACACAATTGAAGAGCTTGAAAAACAATGTTTTTCGTTTGTATGGTATAACAAACTGGATAAGATTAAACGAAATATAACAAAACAAAACTATGATGATGGTGGTTTAAGAATGCCAGATATTAAACAGATTATTGATGCCCAAAAAGTAGCATGGATTAAAAGGATTATTTTAAACAACTCAAAATTAGAAACACTACTTTCCTTTAACGTTTCTCAAAATATACAAGATTTCATGCTTAAAGGAGAAACATTTATAAAACAAAAGGTAATAAATAAGAAAACCAACTCTTTTTGGAAAGACGTTCTTTTAGCATGGGGATCATATACGACATCCAAAGGTAAGAAGATTGAGCAAGGTAGTGATGTATTATCGCAATGTTTATGGTATAATGAACATATTCTCGTAGATAAAAAACCATTTGTATATCCACATTACGCAAAGGTAGGCATAACTTTTGTAAACGACTTGATAGATGAGGATGGAGTAATATATACATTTACAAAATTCCAAGATAAATATAGAGCTCATTTGAAGACAAACTTTTTAGAATATGAAAGCTTAATTAGAGCAGTTAAACAATATTGCAAGACATATGACATTCTTTTTTGTGACAGAATAGAACTACCATTTATTCCCTATTTACTTCAAGAGGTAGTAAAAAATAAAAAAGGTTGTAGGATATACTACGACATACTTAGCCCAATTATAGACCCTGCCGTCCATAGCTATAAACAAAAATGGGAATCTGACCTGGAGACAATTTTAAATGAAAACGAATTGAAAACCTATCAAAAAATTGTATTTCGAGCTCATGCAAATTCCGATTTTAGATGGTTCCAATATTCTTTAATGCATAGAGTTCTGCCAACAAACCAGCTTTTATTTAAGATGGGCTATATTGATAGTCAGTTATGTTCATTTTGTAACACTGCATCTGAAAGTTTACTTCACCTCTTTTATGACTGTCCAAAATCTAAAATCGTTTGGAATAAACTGTTCACATGGATAAAAGCAAAAACAGATATCAGTTTTGATATCGATAAGAAAAAAATCATATTTGGATTTCCCGAAAGAAGAAATGATGTACTCAATCTCCCAATAACGATCGTCAAATTTACTCTTTTCAAAATAAGATCATATACAAATACACCTCGATTTGATAAGATAAAAAATGAAATCATAAAAATGTTCAATATCGAGAAAATAAATGCCATCTCTTCTTGTAACTTCACAAAATTTGTTGGTTTCTGGTCTGACTGCCACCATTTGTTTAACTGACGTATTACAGTATGTGCTAAATGCCTCTTTTGTTTTTCATTTGTTGCTGTTGTCACCTCTCATTGTACCTAATGTTATTCTATGTATACACTTGATGAATTGATGATGTACCACAAAAAATTTAATAAAAAAAAAAGAAAAAAAAAAAGCTCTTACATCACGCGTTGTGAAGACGCCACTTTCTTGACAAACACGCACGCAAATCTGAGTAATAACGTAGGTCTCACTTGATGTGAACGTAATGTATTAGTGATACATTCGCGGTACATCGTATCTTGTTCTTGTTAATAGTATAAAATACCATTTACTACGATAATTCGCACCTCGTAATAAGCACGTCTATGACATCGTGTAAGTGTGACCTTAGCATTAGAATCATTACAGAACCTGGTACACGCCTGGTGACCTCGACCTTCACCTTGGCTGTCAAGGTCATAGGGAAAGCCTCCAATGAGAACATGGAGGGAGGTAATATAATTGCCTTGATCTCAGTTGTAATTGTAATTCTAGTGGTATGAACCTTCATCTGTTTATCATTATTCATCTTCATCATTCAAATTATATGACTGTTCTGTGAATTTCCTTTTGCCAAATTCGGAATCTTGAACGAGATACCAAACGATCCCAATCCTGAGTTGTTTTTGTTTTGGACAAGTGCGAACCCTTTGTCAGTTTCAGTTTCAGTTTAATTTTACTTACTTCAAAACTGAACCTAAATATTCACTAGTATACAGTAGGACGTGGACAAATTTTAAGATACGCAGCGGTACTAAAACTACTTTACCGTTTTCTGTGAAAACGACTCAAAGTGCGGTTTTGCCATCCAGCCAGTTAGGGGCTCGTATTCAGACAGAAGTTAGCACAGAACTTTATTACTTGAGTAACTCCTTTGAAAATTAATCCTAAATTGCCACTTAATGGTTAGCTAGGCGTGTATATGATGAATGAAAATTCCTTAGTTCGAATCCAACAGAGTTTTCGAAGATGTTGATGCTTTTGTAGGTGCTGTCTAAAAAAGAGGAAACGGTGGTTTAAATGCTTCATCAGACTATGGATAAGTGACGTTCATGGTTCTGTAATGTGTTTCTAGAACAAAGTCTCGATCAATTGAAGGTTTTCTATAAATCTTATATCGAGTCTGTGTATCAATGTATCTTAAGTATTAAAAAACTGACGAAACACATCAGGTTCTCTTTCTTAATTGTCTCCGGGGATGAAGAATAGTTTGCCAGTGAAATATGATTGCCAGATGATAAGCAAATTTTCATCCGCGGCCGAATATTTCGGTAATCCACACTATATCATCCCTGGGAGGTTTCCTTTTAATGTCGAAGTCACACTCCCCGAGTCAATACACGTTTTTTAGCGCTTCGTTCCGTAAAAAATCAAGGGCGGGGAATATGTGTACAGATATTTCTGGTAAAACATCCCAGGGTTATTATAGGGTAGAACAACGGAACATAGGGCCGTGGGTAACCGAGGATAGAACAATTTTATTGGCAGGTCAATGTACTTATGGAAATTCACTTCATTAAAAGAGTATTTATGACATCGAGGAGAGGGTTCTTGTCTAATCTACATAAGTGAGACCTCAATACGACAAAAAGAAAGCGATAGGGTCATAAACTTGATTTAATACCTCTCTTTTTACATTAATTCTAAACATATGGTTCCATTATCAACACGCCAGTTGCCTTTTGATATTCTTAATCGATTATATATAACATTATAAACAGAGATTCAGTAAAGCTTCATGAAGATTTATTCTACAAATGATTCTACCATTCCATTTGGAGTTGTATAATATATTTTTTAATATTGTTTTAATATACAGGCCACGTGATGAGGAGATTGAAGATGATTCCAGTTAAGGCAAAATTTCTTTACTATGTGAACAACGGAGTTTATGGTTCAGTCACCGATAACTTAGAACAAATTCCAAACATAAAAGTTCTTCGTCATAAGGTTCAAATAATCGTTTTTTTCTTCTAAAATTTAACCAATACTTTCTGCAGAGGATATACAACTTTTGTCAAGATAATCTAAGTTCAAATTCCCGTGCCACAAAAGATACAACTGACAAACCTGGTTCTCGGGACTCGTTGCGCTATCGCTACAGTTAGCGCACGCGGAATGAGACCCGGGAACCAGGTTGACAACTGACGACTTGATGCAGTTGTGTGTTCTGTTACGTTGTTTGTAGCTTATGGTCAGCAAATTGAAACAGACCAAATATTAAGTGTCATATAACATCGTTGGTTTTACAACTTACTTTCATTTTATTCAGGATTGTGTATAACATTTGTCACAGAGGTTCTTTTGGGGAAATGACTTGATTACATATATTGGGAGGGATTTTACTTTTCAAAATGTTTACTTAACACAAGGTTGTTTCATTACTTTTTAAAATTAAGTAATTGATACGTCGTCAGCTAAATTTCAATTTATTAAATCATTTGGCAAAAACTTATTATCTTAAAGAGATAAAAGAAAAAATATTTTTACCCAGAATTATTGAGTGAGGTATTGTTTTACGGCGCTTGGGCAATATTGTAGCAATTGGCGGCGTCATTATTATTGAAATCTGATACTCATAATCATATTTTGACACTTTTGATAAAATATCGGGTCCACACATTTCGAATAATTCTGCAATTGTTTTGTTTAGTTTTTTTTTGCAGAAAGAAGTATCACATATACTTTAGAGGATACTCAGGATACTACAAGAACATACCTGAAAGATATATAAGCAACTCTGTATACTCAAAGCAAACCTATCAAATTTCTTGAAATTTTCTTTCGAAATTATCCGTTTATTTTTGTGTGTACTAATGACAACTATTAATGACTGTTTTCGTATAAGGTTTGCCTGAATGTGAACAAGTAATATTTTATTGCAGAAATATAGTCTTGATACTCTAATTTTGACCCCATGCCTCTTTGGGTAAGAGTTCGGGTATATAATTTTCTTGTCACCTGTGTACAGTCACAGAGTTCATTTCTGTATACATGTAAATTTTGACACAATGAACTGCCGAAGCGCCATAATATACCATGTATAGACGAAAACCATTATTCAATTTTATGATGGACAGTGTTAGGCATCAGCAGTATAAAAGGTGTTATTACGCCTCTTTATCTCATCTGGCATGTAAGGCCCGATGGTCTTATGGCATGGCATGGTGTCCGTCGTCCGTCCGTCCTTAAACTTTGTGGAATTTCAACTTCTTCTCCAGAACCAAAAGGCCTAGAAAGCTGAAACTTTGTGTACAAACTCCTTGACTAGTGAGGATTATAAATTGTAGCTTTGGTGGCCCTGTGACCCTTAATAAAAGCCACAGGGGCCACGCCCTAAAAACCTATTTTCATCTTCTTCTTTGGTGGCCCTGTACGTGTGGCCCTCAAAAAGCCATCAGGAGCGTTCTTAAAATATATTTTCATCCATTTCTCCTGAAGTATAAGGGTTAAAAAACTGAAACAGGCAGCAAGTTGAGTACTGAAACAGCATTATCTGGAGGGAATCCCGCCTCGTTCTGGTTGTACAGGCTCTATGGGGAATAGTAATATGACACCAGTTGAAATCTTATTGGTAATTCCCAAAGTGGGTACATCTTGAAATGTCTCAAATACTCAAATTATAACAACAGAAGAGCACTTACCTTTACATTTATGAGGGGAACATATAAATACCTTCAGTTATGTGTAATTATAAAGTTACTTCCATGAATGATGACAACACAAATTAACTACAAACATCAGATGTATCCAGTTCCGGTTGCCAATTTTACGCACACCAACCACTTTTAAAGGCGGATCCTTTTGTTTCAAGATACATAGAGCGTCATTCTAGGGTTTTTATTGGTTGTTGCTATGTCAGAAATCATGTCAATTAAAAGAAATAGGTGGAGTTTCAGTATATGTTGTTTTCTGGTTGGTCAAAGAACATCACCCTCACTGAATCATCCATTCACAAGTAAGGGTTCCTGAAAGCGTAAATTTGTCAACATCTTTGCCTCTATCGCTGATATCTGTAATTATTTTGAAGGACCTTTCACTCTAGGTCACCACTGACATCTCTGTTTTGTTTAAGTGCAAAGATGTTAGTAATTGAGATGGGCAATCCTTCATTAGGGGTAAACACGGTGTATTGGGGGTATCACTATTTCATACTGGGATCTTTTTGTTTCACATTCCTGATAAACAAACTGCCATTATCACCGTGTAGAGGGATCTTTAATTATCAATGTCATCTGATTATTTTGACACATACATCCTGCTATACTGAGGAAACACATTTTGTAGCCATGTACCAGATTTTCCACCATTTTCTAATATCTAGGTCACGTGACCAAGACAAAGCATCTGATTGGCTAGAAAGAGAAAACGTCGTCTGCATGAATATAATTGAACCGTTTTGACTCATTGATAAGCAAATAATGATTATTTCCTATTGAGAATACATATACTGTAATTCTTGAACAGACAAACATGAAGCTATTATCTTTATATACCATTTGTATTACTTTACTCATTGTCCAAACTTGGATAAATGTTTGTATGTGCGAGGTCAAATTGTCCCTCAAATTAACACCCATTGAAGAAGCTGGTGAAACGTTTGACGATTTTGGAACATTGAGTCCTTTGTGTTGGCAATATGATCAATTGTGCCAATACAATACTGGTGTCAAAAATTATGGATTGTTTTCAATCTATATGTGCTGTTTTCAAGTTTTGAAACATATTCAAAAATGTGGTCACTATCTTGATAAAACTATGGAATACCCATTAGCACTGTGTGATGAATTTGGTCAAATGAGGGCTATGTAAAAAAGTAAATTCAAAGAGGTTCTTGGAAAATATCATTCATTTATGCCAATGTTCAAAACAGTTCTTCCATTCAACATGTTCACAATAAAAACTGAGGTTATAATTGATTTCCTAAAATTTATTCACGAACCAACCCCACCTGATATTGTTACATATGGGGAACTGGCAACATATTTATGGACTCATGTCATTCTAAAATTGGGATTTAAACGAGGGGCACACATTGTCACAATTGTGATAGACAAACCTGATTATTTCCCTCAGATAAGATCAAAGCTCCATTCTGAGAGACGTCAGAAAAATAAAGGAAATTGTCAAAACTTTGACCAAATTTCAATTGAAGAAGAAAGAAAAATATTTCATGGTCATGAATATGTTTCTGCATTACAAAACCCACATTTCAAAGATAAACTATCAACATTTTTGTGTAAAGAATTCATATGTACATGTATGGCAAAGGAATGTTCAGGTACAGTTTTAATCATTGATTCTCCAACATTTTGGAATAAACCTTGTTGTATTGAAAACGGTATTACATCAGAATGCAGGGCAAATAACAAAGGTGAGGCTGATTGTGGTGTTTTGGTTACATGCAGCACAATCATATTCATGATTGCAGTCAGGTACTGATCGTTGCCAGTGACACTGATATTTGGATGTATGGTATACATGTCTCTTTTGGAGTTGGGACTCATGGAAAATAATGTTAGTAAATGTTTTGTGGTTGAACTTGTAATCAACAGGGAATATGTTGCTATTAATGATGGGAGTCTATTTGATTCAGCATCATGATAACTTTCAACAACATGAAACGGCATGTACTACTCTACTAATGATATATCTGTTGAGTGGGTCTGACTATATTAGTAACTTTTATGGTATCACCTACCAACGGTTCATTGCATGTTTATACAAATATATAGGTTTTGTTAATGCAGAAAATGATACATTAGTAACAGTTTCTTTGGAAAGTCATTCCGTCTTCATTTCATTTCCCACACTGCTTATACTAGGCTCATTTGTTGTACATATCTGGAAAAATACATTAAACTCTTTCGGCATGTATATACTGATCCTGCAACACTGTTGTTGGCTTTCAAAGAAGCAAATGGCAGTTATAATGCTGAGACTAAATGTCTCCTCGAATGGTTAGGATATGATTTAAATGACAATAATGTTAATCTAAGTAATGAAATAGGCTGGCTTGAGTTTACCCGAAGAGTATTTTACTTTTCGAATCATGGTTCTTAAGATTTGTACAAGCACATACCTCCAACTGACACTGCTCTTAATTTACACAGAACACGTGGGAATTATATTTTGATCATGGCCATTCAAAGTACTGTGCCCTTTTCTAACAAGTATTCCAAATGTTTTGAAAATGGTTGCCACAAAAACAGTAATGATGAAGTCATAGTACAGTGGGATTTAAATTTAGAGCTTTGTTGTTGCTTTTATATAATAATTTTCTTATTGTGATGACTTATTTAATTCAGATACTAATTCATTCAGATAAATAAAATAACTGATTTAACATGATGCTGCCTTTGTATGTTATCCTTCCCCTTCTTAGGGCGGTTGAGCTATCTGTAATCAACCCGACTGCTTATCTCATGTTTATACTATCACTTTACCAGATTCCGATAGCGAGGCTAAGAAATGGCGGGATAATCCAGCTTGTAGCATTTTGCTTGCTCAACCCGTATACACTATTTGCTGATGTAAACAGTGAGTTAAGACTGTCATCAGACAGGATATTATAGAATGGACATTCAAAGCAAAAATGCAATTCATATTCACCAGTATGTATTGTATAAAGTGACATTATTTTAACTTTGCCATTATAGATATCACGGTATTAAAAGAGTTTAATGTGTACAAATAATGTAGCAGAATGTCCGTATGTAAAGTAGATAAGATATGATTGTCGTTAGTCAGCTTTAAAGGGGCAGTAGCACGTTTTTTTTATAATTTTATATTTTAAAATTTTGTAAGTGAAATGCTAAATGTATTATTCTGACAGTGTCAAAAGTCTCAAAAGCCTCATTACTCAAGCCAATAATCCATAGTCAAAAGACAAAGTATGAAGATTCACACCATTAATTCATTTTGTGTCAGAAAAAAAAGAATATCATGGCTAAACTTTATGTTGTATATTTGAATTATTACTTCTCCATTTAGTTTAAATACATTGTCTTTCAATTGAAACCATTAATTTTCATGTTCCTGACATCACCTTATATTCCTCCTAAAAACATGCTTCTGTCCCTTTAAGGCCAACAACGTTTGATATTTAGGCAGGGATTCTCGTAGTTTAAATACTTAAAATAGATTGCCTTAAATTCGGCATCATCCGTTTTACTTTCCATATGTTCACGTGTAAACATCCTATTAATAACTTCAGTGACAAACTAAAATATTTACCGTAAAAAAACCTCCACACGAGGAAAGTGAGTTTTCCACACAGCGTATTCTTGTCGTAGATTCCTCACCAGAGTATGACGGTCACATATCAAGATTATAAAATGTCACAGTGCACATATTAAAATTCTTACATTATGATTACCTATGTCATATGTATTTTCAGGGCCCGCTGAAGGAAGAAACATACCCTTCCGTTGTATTCGGACCGACGTGTGATCCCAATGATTGCCTCTATCAATCTATCAAGCTTCCTGAACTTGATATAGGGGACTGGCTCTATCTCGAACACTCTGGAGCCTACAGTTTATCCTTTGCTTCTGATTTTAACATGATGGACAAAGCAGAATGTTTCTATGGGAAAGATGGGTGATCATTTCATTGTAGTTGAATCTCCAATCTCTAATTGAATCTCCAATTATTTTATTAATCGACCGCAATTCCAACTTCTCCCCACTCCCTAAAAACACGCACCCCCATAGTTGTAATAAATGTTATAATACTATATAATTGTTGTTAATCTTAGAAACGCATGTACGCCTAATGTAAACTACGCGGCAAAAGAAAGTATAGGTCGGAGTTGAAGAGTAATAAAGAAACAAGAACAATGCATATCAGTATACAGTTTATACTTAAGAATGGTTTCAGATCATCATCGAGGCACATAATGATAAGCATACAACTTACACATGATTAGTGGGCGCTCATTGAACAGTTGAGGGGTAAAAAATCATACTTCTCAGTGAAATCAGAATCGATATTTTTCATTATAAGACTTCTAAAAAATTACACAGGTTCAGCAGCGTGAATGTCAATCTTTGGTATAGGTGCAGGAAGTATTACGTCTCCTCATCGATGACGTCGTAGGTCTGATGACGTTAGTTGAAAATATTTGCAATGCTCCCCTCGATCTAATTTATCGTCACGGACGGCCGCTGACGGTTCCTTCTTTATCTGTCACGATGGTCTCATAATTGTTCTATGGGATCATGTCAGGGAAACAGGCAGGCCATTGCAGAACGTGAACATTGTGACGCTTATCGTAGTCTCTTACGTCGATGTTAGGCAATCAAGAACATTCCTTTAAAGTGACAGTAAGGTCTGATATCTGCAGAACAAAGTCTCCGTAGCTCTGTTTGTTGAGTGATGCGATCCGAGAGCTGTTGCTGTCGTTGACGCCGCAGTTAAAAATAGGCTGTGAAAGTGAATGCTTTGTAAGTGTAGATCTTCCTGTGGTGTTATGACACGTGGTCTTCCGGTTCTGGTCTTGCCCTGAGTCCTACCTGTTGCTGGGATCGTTGGAGGAGTCTGGCCATCGTAAAGTCGTTCACCTGAGCCTTCATGCAATCTGGACCTGGCCCAATTTTTTGCATGCTGACAGCTCGCTCTAGCTCCCCTCCTGTTAGTTCTAGCTGTTCTTTGTTGTGCTTTCTTCAGCAATGTTTTCAACCTCACGTATGGGCATATCTGTACTCTGGGTACGTGTATTAAGAATAAAGGGCTTATAACGTGTTTTGCCATTTTGATGTGAGTCATGGCACCATGAATAACGATCCGTTTTATCGTTGTGACATTTCCCCAATCAAACTAAGACAATTATTTGTTACAAAATTTTGTTCACCCTTTATGAACGTTTTTCAATTTTATTGTATTTATTTCACGACCCTATAGTTTCATTTGTCGCGTAGTTCATATAAAAGTTGAATTAAAAGTCTTTTTTGTTATATTCGTTTTTTCCTAAACTATATCACGTATGGTTCTAGATGCGATAATAAACCTGGTTAAACCATATCTATTTTTTATCATTTGCTACGATCAATAATGAATCGATATTAACTATTTTTAAACTCATAGAAATATTTAATTAAAATATTGCAACAACCAGTATTGTTGCATCAGCAAAGTGAAACCACACCTTCACAAAACATTAACATTCGTCATTCGTCAATTTCACGACGACATCATACATTTTTCCGAAATGTTCTACATTTTCTACCTGTTGCAGGTTTTATCAGTCATAAGGTGACGTTATGATTCACCAAACCTTTTTTTTTTTTTTTTTAATTTCCAGACCTAATAATGAACTTGTCAAAGTGACATTAAGTACGTTGCTAGATTCAAACAGGTCAAACGTTATCTACGGCTTTGTTTTATTTTACGTACTGAATGCTCTTGAAATTAACCCTTTAATGATTTTTGGTTAAGTAAAATGGATCTATTTTTATTGATTCAGTATATTAAAAGAGGTAAGGTCGTTATTTGAGAAAAGATACAATATTTCGCGAGGGGAGCGCCAATCATGAATATGTATAAAGATATATCTTAAAGGGGTAGTAGGGGGTGGTTGCGGGGGTGGGCACCCCCTCCAAGCAAGTTCCAAACATAGATAAAAACAATCATTTCAAAATTTGCGCTTGCGACACCCAATCGGCGCACCTTCCCCAAACGAAAATCCTGGATCCGCCCCTGCACAACCTTAAATAGTTATGGGATAAGTATTAAAATATTTATTTACATGTAAATATGTATTTTTAAAATATAAAGCCTATCAACGTTTAAAGGCCTAGAAGAACTAGTTCCAGAATACTGCCATGCAAATCCTGCGTTAGATCACCAGATTTGACGCCACGTGTAAGCATGTACTTATCTATCACCTGTGGTTCCACAGTCCTTCCCATTTCAGACTCTCACCTGATAGGTAATGTCTACCTGAGCTCCTTCGATTGCAATCACACCTGTGTTTTACCTGTAACGTTTATTCATTGGACTAATGATTTAATTTCTCTTATTTTGTTCCTGTATTTCAGGTTATTGTTGTCAATTCAAATAAATATCTATGATATTTATTTTTTATATTTTAGCATAATCTAAGCCATGCTGATTTTCATCATATTTTGTAGAAAATAACTATTTACTATTGGTAAATATGTTCGTGTATTTATTCGTAATGCGATGTGCATCATATACGCGATACATACACGTTTTGTATATTATTATTTCTAATTAACTTATAACTGATTCCAACCTGTCTCGTATTGTGTCAAGTTCATCTGTCGCGTTCACGCGATATGATTTTAGTAATCATTGTCTGGGACAATTCCATGAAGCTTAACGTTTCTGAATATCATTTCTGTTTCCAAATACGTTTTTGTACAAATCTATTCTATATTTACGACTCTTGAGATTTTGTTATCCATCATTCAGATACACAAACGTGTTTGATAAACCATTCCAAACAGCTTGATTTCGATATCATTACACTGGGTTTCAACATTTAAATTTCGCAATTTGGGGTTTTCAGCAAAATGACACTTGCTTCATATCTATACTCTAGTTGCATATTAAAGGTATTTCCTATTTTTGTGCAGCACATCATAAGAGGACTTTTGGATAATATCTTAGATTGTCGAGACACGTTTAGTTTTGACCCACTATGTTATATTTCATTTATGGAATCGTTATTACTTTTGTTCTCATGTTGGTTGAGTCATGGCACTAAGGGTATTTTCAAACAACAGTAATTTATGACTTTTCTAAACATTCAAAAACCCATCAAAATGAAGATGTTTTAGGGACAGGAGCACGTATTAAGTCTAACGGAAAAACAGTTGTTAACAAGTGAATGACAATGTTTATATATCAAGTGTAGACCTTCCAAAACTAACGTACTATGTTCCTTTAAGGTACATCAATCGATCTCCCAACTCAAATGCTTGTAAGGTGTCAAAATGGTCGAGTTTTCGCTTATCACTTCTACGAATAAAAGTTTTGAATCATGGCTAAGTCATGTTTCGACAATTGAAACAACACATTTTGCAAAATAATATTAGTTTGGGGAAAATTAAAACATTAGAATTCCTCCAAACGTGCTACTAATCCTTTAATAAAATTTCAACTCAACACGAAAGAAAAAGCTCCCCCAAATGTCAACAACTACTACCAGCTACTGAATTGCACGATAGACACTAATTTACCCCACATAGATTAGGCATCCACATACAAGGCACATGCTCTATCCAGCAGAAATATATCCACCATATACAACCAAATTAAAGGTTAAACTAATTTCTTCCTGACATGTTTCATTGCATAGAAAAGGAACTTAAATTTCCAAGCAGACCTCGTGTTGAAATAGGTTAGCATGTCCTAACGACAGAAACTACAAAGCATATGCCAGGATAAAAACTAACGAGTACGACAATGTCCTGATACCCATCACATTTTCATGCTCAAAACTGTTTGAATCGTCAAACACAACGTGATCTGACCTTTTTGAGGTGTTGCGTGATAAGGATGATGTTTTCGATAAAAGGGCCACAGGCTTATTATACATAGTAAACATATCAATACATAGGGGCACATTATTTTTTGAGGTCGTTATATAGAGTGTCATATGCATTTTGCATAAACAATTTACTACCATTATGATTCGGCTTTCAATTGAAATATCACCATGGTCGCACGTAGGCAAACCTATCTTCATAAAGGAAGAGATAATTGTATGACTACAGGATTGTTCAACAGTCACGATTTACACTCTGGCTGTAGCAAAGTCTATGTGCAACAATCTTGTTTGTCGAAACACCCTGCAAGCTCGCAACAGTTCTTCGCCTTGTGACGATATCATGGAGAACTAAAGCTTTGATCCTTATATTCTTATAAGTAGATTAAGTATATCGTCACATAAACATTAAGTATACTCTGCAGTTAAACGTCACAGTTTTGGCAAATCATGGAGGTTTATGAAGGGTCAAATTTTGAAAAAGCAATTCTCTACAAAATCTCTTAAAAGTTATCAACTACTTTAAATATAAGTAAATAGTGTTTTTTTACACTGAGTCAATGCAATTGCCCTGACTGTTTCCTATAAATTAGAGTTTTGATAAATATTTAAGAATTTCGAAAATATGGCCCTTCTATATCCTTCATCATACCGTTATTCAAAATTTGGCATAAGAGAATAGACGATGTAGACCTTCTCAAAATAAGTAAAGGAATGGTTATTGATCTTGATCTCTTGTTCGTTAAGCTGAAAGTATAATTGAGGTCCAAACTAAATACATAATACAAGATATTTGCACTAACACAGGCTTACAGCTATACATACTAAAACAACAAAAATATATTAACCCACATTTTTTTTCTCATAATGATTCAAAGGCACCGATGCATTCAAATATTTGATGGCCATAAATGATACAATGTAAAAGCATACCTCACGGTTTTATTAACGATGCGAACTCTATCAAATTGGCTTATTAGAACAGAGGCTGTACCAACATTTCATTACTTGATCTGCCTCTGAAGGAGACAATGCTGGACATGGAGTTAATGTTAAGATATAGGAGGTTTTTTTTGCGATGTTGAACGTGGATACCGTAAATACTGAAATTTAACAATTAGCATACAATCTAAAGACCAAGACACAGTATTTCGACACGTTTCTGAAAATAAAAGCTTTTAGAAAATGTCTCCTTAAGTAGCCATTATAGGGGAGTGAAATCAAGCGTATTAATTTGTTGTGTTTTTGGGCGTCGGACCTCTTAAATGAGTCAACAAATTAGCGTTAACAAGGCGTGGCGTACTATATCGACAACATATATTATTTATTCAATATACATTTCTAATGAATATTAGTATGGCATTCAAAAGTTATGTCGAATTCTTTTTTAACTAAACGATTTTCCAACCCACGTGTGTTTGGACAGATATAAAAATAAAATATATACATTGTAGTTGATTACCTGATGAGTATACTTTCTTTATTCTTATTACCGAATCATAGCTTTTTTCATGACATGGATAATCAACATTATCTGGAAGCAAGAGTTTGTTTTTGGCTCTGAAAAACCCCCAAGACAGGGCGCCTTCCCTCCGAATGTCTCTCCGGTAGTTGCGATTATATTAGTGACGTCACGGAGCGGATAATTGCTGTCTGGAGCTAGGGCTCTGAAGTGACGTCTATTTTGCCGTTGAGTGTATACTGTAAAGAAGAAATCGATTTAGTTACAGAGGTGGATTCATATTCAAATATCATATTCTCTTTCCAAGAATAGCTATATTAAAAAATATGCGTGCAGTCCCAGTTCAGGCATTTTCAATCAATATTCAACATCATCAATATATATTCATCAATATGTCAACATTTGTACAACCCCGACCCTTTCGACTTAGTGACAGACAAGGCCTCCTATTCATAACGTGCTACTGTCAATCTAAAAAGAAAGAATACGGGTTATAGTGTCTATTAATATTGACAATTCGAATAGTCAGTAGCTAGTTCTGTTTATCTAACCTATATTGTAATGTATTGTAGATCACAATGCAAGTCCTCGTGGTCCTGTCTGCTTGTCTTGTTGGTGCTTTTGCTGCTACCGGTGGGTAAGTATAAAATTTTTTGTAAACAATACAGTTATCCAAGAAAGAAAGACTACTTGCTATATTTTAAAATCATCATTATGTTGATTGAATTTTAATAAAAAAATAACCCCTTAAACTTGTTGAATACGTCATTATGAATTTAAGTTACAGAGTCACATATAAAACTATTAAACGTTATAAAAAGTTTCAGCATCAGTTATCCAAGAAAAAAATTGCTATTTGCTAAATTGTGATGGATGTTGATTGTAATTGGTACTTAATAATAATGGTTCCATAGATTTATTGAAGTTAAAATTACAAAATTACATAATCATTTGCAATGTACATAGATCTTCATTTATGCAAATATTTTATCATTCCTAACAAAATAT
This sequence comes from Steromphala cineraria, assembly GCA_916613615.1. Classification (NCBI taxonomy): domain Eukaryota; kingdom Metazoa; phylum Mollusca; class Gastropoda; order Trochida; family Trochidae; genus Steromphala; species Steromphala cineraria. Next base: position 22,148,892 of record OU744735.1, on the reverse strand, counting down.
ACAGATGACTGAAAATATTTTTCAGCAATGCCGGAGTTGCCCAATTTCAGCACTTGGTGAAAACTGAGGTTGCTAAGCTTTTCGTGGCTGCTGATGCCAACAAGAACGGCAACTTCGACAAAGATGATATGAGCAACCTCTTCACCCTGTATGACGCCAACCGTAAGACTTTTAAAGAGTAAAAGATGCAGTAGAACATCTTTTGTTGAAATAAAGAAATCTCACGAAATTACATGTTGCCAATTGAAAATGATGCTAAATACAAATAATGGTTCTTTAACAAACATACAGCATTGGGTTCAGTTACACGAATCTAATCTATTTGCCAGATTCAGGGATGTTTGTTTAGCTAAAGAAATCTCACGAAAATATATGTTACCATTTGCAAGAAAATTGTGATAAATGAAAAGAAGCAGCTCTTTAACAAATATACAACATGTGGCTCAGTTGACGATTCCGTTCTATTGGGCAGTAGCAAGACTTTTTAAAAGTTTACTTCTTCGAATGCCCTTTAATGAATATAAGTTATTGCCAAATTATCATCTTCACTCCTGTTTTCTTTTATGTAGATGACAAAGCTATTTCCGAAAAGGAATTTAATACACGATTCACTGGCCAGGAACAGGGTTTGGCTTCCATTGCAAAGGGTCTCTTCCTGGAGCTCGATATGGATAAAAGTGGGAGCGTCACAGACTCAGATCTCGATCTGTACTTCAAGAAACTCGACCAAAACGGTAAACGAAAAATTATAATCTAAGAATAACCATAGGAAGACAAGTCATGAGGATAAACAAAGTCGCAATAAATAAATTATTTGTCACTTGTCTACCCTACATCTGAGACAACTCATGAGCTACATGTTAGCCATGGTCACTATAGGATTGCATAATTAATTTTGTTATTGATATTGATTTTGTTAATAGACATGTGTTTTTCAGAAAAAGCTGTTGCAAATTCGAGATATTCTCTTTTGACAAGAATTTTGTTTCACGTTTCTGTCAAATCATCTAAATTACTTATAAAAAAAGAGGAGCCAAAACCAATAGGGCCGGTGCTCTTTTTATGAATTGAACTTGCGATGGCTTTAACTTTATGAATTGACTTTTGTAGATGATGGAAAGGTTGAAAAGAGCGAATTCGATAAGTACTTCACCGAGGTAGGTGTTTATTTTATAAAGTTTGCGGATGCTTCTTGCTAATTGAACTGACTAACAAAACACCAAATATTGAATAAATGCAATTCACTAGTGACTGAAACAAAGTAAAACCAATTCTACAAAAGCTAACTGAAATAAATGAAAAATTTAAAACAATATCGGTTGATCTTTATGAATATCATCGTTTAAGAATATGCTGCCAAAAGTATGACAGGCCAGGGCACCAAAAATGGTTTCTGAGTACTTTTACAACGTCCAGTAATAAACCTTATCAAATAAAAGTCAAAGAAGTCTATTCACATCGATAACATCCTAATTCAATTTCAAAAGTTCATAGTTCTTTTTAACTAAAATGCCATTTAATAAAATAAAAAATAATCTTTGTAATACTGGTGTATTTTAACATACATCAAAATATAAGAATCAGTTTCTGATGTGTGGAATTTGAGGACATCTTGTCAAATAAATGCCTATTAAACAGCAGCCAGCCTCGTGCAACAGTATTTGTTTTTACTCTGAGAAAATGTGGTGACGTTTACTTCGTTTTCAGTTTAACTGCTATTTCATTTTTGTCATCTTTGTTGAATGTAAATCTAAAAAGAATTCATATAGGAATATTTGTATATCCCCTAAGATTTGAAAGTACTCACGTATAACTTGCAATGTAGTTTACACTTTGAAAGTTCGACTGTATATACATGATCTAGTTAAAGTGACACAGAGTATCTTTCTTATTTTTTTTATTTGGTTTTGATAAGCTACAAAATATCTACTATGCTGATTGAAGTTCATATCTCATCACTGGACTTGCAAATATATCATTTATGCATAATATCTCAAAAATGCTTGATTTTATGGAACAATCAAGAAAACATCTCAAATACGTTTAATATTCGAAATTATGCATCCAGTTAATCTACCTATTAGTTATAATACCTAATAAACACTATCGAATCGAATATATCTTCCAGTCAGCTTATGACAAGGTTTCATAATTACGTTTGGCGAATTTGCGCGCGCCACTCGAGCCACATTTTCCGGTTTTCGATCAAAATCCCGACTTTGAATGGCCGTATTTTCGCTCTAATGTACTGATTGACCTTTAACTTGTTTTTTTCAGTAATAGTTAGTGGTTCCCAATGTAAAAACATCGATTTCAAAATTTGACATATGTGATCATATCAACATATTCTGTGTCTCTTTAAGATAGTAGATTGTATCTGCACGGATTTGCAATCATTCTTAATCTATATTACGTCTAAGGTCATGATTTTTCAATATATATACTAGACGTTGCATGTACCTGTTTTGTACTTTAAACGTTAGACATGTAACTGTGAATTATGATATCACAAATCTGACGAAATTTCGCGCTTGAGAAAAGACTTTCGAAAAAGTTCCCACTATATAATACAGATGAGGTTTTGAACGTTTCTCAATTAAAAGCAAACGATGCCGCTTTTTCTGCGCAAATTTTGTATGATGACTGAAATTTTGATTCTGTTTCAGTTGTTCACTATTCTGTTCGTCATCGAGGCCAAGAACCACCAAACCACCAACTAGTTTGTATTTTAGGAATTTTGAATAAAACTCTTCTCTTAGATTTACATTTGTTATTTGTTATGAGTCACTTTCTATGGTTCAACAACGCTATAAGTTCATTGCCCATACCGAGCTTGAGTTTAGAATTCGATTGTCACAAAGAAAAATAATTCTTTGCGAGATCGTATTATTATTTAGTCATGTTTTACCATATACTGCTTATATCCCAACCTGCAGAGGTATGCACCTTTGTCTTAATTTTTTAATTAAGATATAATAAATCCGAAGCCCTTCTCCAAAATGAATAAAATGTATAATGAAAATTCAAACTATACTATATAAAAAAATAAAAGTACTTAATTCATATCCATGCTGTCTCGAGTAAACAGCAACGCAAGCAATACATACCATTAATAACATTTTATTTGAATAATGATGCTGAGGAATATATGTATGACAACTTCTTTGTTCATTATATGCGACGTTTCGACACAGATTCTTGAGTCGTTCTCCGACCACATCAAAGCCAACCCAAATCATAAAATACAATGGTCAGAAATCAAATGCTTTGTCACCGATCAACCGGATTATCGTCTTCGCAAATTAAGAGAAGCTTTGGAGATAAAAAAGATTCAGTCATCAATTAACCATGATCAAGTTTACTACATCCCGTCAGTCTATGGTCTTCTCCGTAATTAATTAACTGTGATCACTCATGTACTTAACTTGTCTCTATCAAGTATAGGTTTAGTCCGAGGAACTCTCCATTCTGGAAGACCTATTATTTTTAAGGAATGGAGAGTAACGAGGATATTAACCGACTTAAATTAAACTCAACTAAATGCCTTTTCAAAAACATAACTTAAAATATTAAAAAATTGAAATTTGAAGTGAAAAACTGTAAAATACAACGCTCCATTACTGAAAAATAATGGAGCGAGAGAACAATAGGATGACCTCACAAGTGTAATTTAATTAAATGTAAACATCTCCTGGATTGTACATTACTTGCTTCTTATCACTTATCTCTGTGTAATTACATTTACTCTTTCATTAAGATGTTGTTTCTGCGTATTGTAGTATTTACTATATATATGGCCCTACATCATTACTCTTCCTCTTCTTGAGAACGACACAAGAATCTGTGTCGAAACGTCGCATACAATGAACAAAGAAGTTGTCATCCATATATTCCTCGGCAGTGTGAAGTTGGTTACTTATTCCTTATTCCTTATTCGATATTCAGTTTTTCCAGTTACTTATTCAGAAAAGTCGACCTAGGGTACCAAGGAATACGTGCACCACCTTCTAAGTATACTCAAATTAAAGGTAATTCAATTGTCCATCCCATGAGGTATCATACGTTATATTACATAGAGGCGGTCATACCGTAATGTCCCAAAAACCAACACTAAGTAACCCTTTTATTCAAACAAATAATTCTGAAGGTACCAACGAATACGTGCACCACCTTCTAAGTATACTCAAATTAAAGGTAATTCAATTGCCCATCCAATGAGGTATCATACGTTATATTACATAGAGGCGGTAATACCGTAATGTCCCAAAATCCAACACTATGTAACCCTATATTGTAGTTCTTACAAACAAAAAATTCTGAAGGTACCAAGGAATACGTGCACCACCTTCTAAGTATACTCAAATTAAAGGTAATTCAATTGCCCATCCAATGAGGTATCATACGTTATATTACATAGAGGCGGTAATACCGTAATCTCCCAAAAACCAACGCTATGTAACCCTATATTGTAGTTCTTACAAACAAAAAATTCTGAAGGTACCAAGGAATACGTGCACCACCTTCTAAGTATACTCAAATTAAAGGTAATTCAATTGCCCATCCAATGAGGTATCATACGTTATATTACATAGAGGCGGTCATACCGTAATGTCCCAAAAACCAACACTAAGTAACCCTTTTATTCAAACAAAAAATTCTGAAGGTACCAAGGAATACGTGCACCACCTTCTAAGTATACTCAAATTAAAGGTAATTCAATTGCCCATCCAATGAGGTATCAAACGTTATATTACATAGAGGCGGTCATACCGTAATGTCCCAAAAACCAACACTAAGTAACCCTTTTATTCAAACAAAACATTCTGAAGGTACCAAGGAATACGTGCACCACCTTCTAAGTATACTCAAATTAAAGGTAATTCAATTGCCCATCCAATGAGGTATCATACGTTAAATTACATAGAGGCGGTCATACCGTAATGTCCCAAAAACCAACACTAAGTAACCCTTTTATTCAAACAAATAATTCGGAAGGTACCAACGAATACGTGCACCACCTTCTAAGTATACTCAAATTAAAGGTAATTCAATTGCCCATCCAATGAGGTATCATACGTTATATTACATAGAGGCGGTCATACCGTAATGTCCCAAAAAACCAACACTAAGTAACCCTTTTATTCAAACAAATAATTCTGAAGGTACCAAGGAATACGTGCACCACCTTCTAAGTATACTCAAATTAAAGGTAATTCAATTGCCCATCCAATGAGGTATCATACGTTATATTACATAGAGGCGGTAATACCGTAATCTCCCAAAAACCAACGCTATGTAACCCTATATTGTAGTTCTTACAAACAAAAAATTCTGAAGGTACCAAGGAATACGTGCACCACCTTCTAAGTATACTCAAATTAAAGGTAATTCAATTGCCCATCCAATGAGGTATCATACGTTATATTACATAGATGCGGTCATACCGTAATGTCCCAAAAACCAACACTAAGTAACCCTTTTATTCAAACAAAAAATTCTGAAGGTACCAAGGAATACGTGCACCACCTTCTAAGTATACTCAAATTAAAGGTAATTCAATTGCCCATCCAATGAGGTATCATACGTTATATTACATAGAGGCGGTCATACCGTAATCTCCCAAAAACCAACACTATGTAACCCTATATTGTAGTTCTTTCAAACAAAAAATTCTGAAGGTACCAAGGAATACGTGCACCACCTTCTAAGTATACTCAAATTAAAGGTAATTCAATTGCCCATCCAATGAGGTATCAAACGTTATATTACATAGAGGCGGTCATACCGTAATGTCCCAAAAACCAACACTAAGTAACCCTTTTATTCAAACAAAACATTCTGAAGGTACCAAGGAATACGTGCACCACCTTCTAAGTATACTCAAATTAAAGGTAATTCAATTGCCCATCCAATGAGGTATCATACGTTAAATTACATAGAGGCGGTCATACCGTAATGTCCCAAAAACCAACACTAAGTAACCCTTTTATTCAAACAAATAATTCGGAAGGTACCAACGAATACGTGCACCACCTTCTAAGTATACTCAAATTAAAGGTAATTCAATTGCCCATCCAATGAGGTATCATACGTTATATTACATAGAGGCGGTCATACCGTAATGTCCCAAAAAACCAACACTAAGTAACCCTTTTATTCAAACAAATAATTCTGAAGGTACCAAGGAATACGTGCACCACCTTCTAAGTATACTCAAATTAAAGGTAATTCAATTGCCCATCCAATGAGGTATCATACGTTATATTACATAGAGGCGGTCATACCGTAATCTCCCAAAAACCAACGCTATGTAACCCTATATTGTAGTTCTTACAAACAAAAAATTCTGAAGGTACCAAGGAATACGTGCACCACCTTCTAAGTATACTCAAATTAAAGGTAATTCAATTGCCCATCTAATGAGGTATCATACGTTATATTACATAGAGGCGGTCATACCGTAATGTCCCAAAAAACCAACACTAAGTAACCCTTTTATTCAAACAAATAATTCTGAAGGTACCAAGGAATACGTGCACCACCTTCTAAGTATACTCAAATTAAAGGTAATTCAATTGCCCATCCAATGAGGTATCATACGTTATATTACATAGAGGCGGTCATACCGTAATCTCCCAAAAACCAACACTAAGTAAACCAATAAGGAATATGCTCACCTTTTCTAAGTATATTCAAACTAAAGGTAAATATCATATAACATTCAGTATGCACACCACATTTCAGATTCATGTTATGTTATTAAGGAACATTTGTAGAGCTTGTTTAGTGAAATTTAAAGATATACAATGTTTGCTTTAACCGACGTCATTCTTGGTGGTTTTTTTTATCTGCTTTGGTCAGTTTGTAGATGGTATACCAACTCAAAACAAAGGGCTTTGTGAAACTCTAATTGTATCATGTATGAACATGAGTTGGATTCGAACCCGGGACCTCTACATTGTATATATTCAAAGTGATTCGGTTATGCCATGCCAGTATTGCGTGTTTATTTGTATATAACTATATATCTACAGCAAAATTAAATACTCTATGACTATTTAAGGAATCAAGTTAATACTTTTGAAAGCTAACTCAGATTTGTTATATAAATATATATTTTGTCCTTCAGTCAAGACATATTAGACCCGCAAAGAATGTCAGAGCAATGAGTATGCATAGGAAATAATGTTTATATGTAACTTAGTTAGAAAACAGGATTATCGGTGGGAGTGTAAACCAAATAAATACCCAGATCGCCTAGAAAAATATGGATACGAACTCTATTCGGGCTACGCCTTTGTGTATATTTGCCATAGCCTCTCGTCATCGGCCTGTTTTGTACTAAATAACCTCCTCTGTGCCATAAGCTCTACTCTTTTCTCGTTTCAATACCGTACTTTTAATTTTAATTCCCGACTTAACCCTCTAAGTTACCCTTGTTTCTCTTACCTCACCTAATGCTATACCGAGTAAATAATAACACGCTACAGAGAGGTAATAGAAAATAGACTCGTATAGGCGTCACCCGAGCTAAGTTATTGCCATAACCCGAGACAATCAGGTTATGCGTTGGCCTACACTCACAAGGAACACTTCGGCAAAGGTGGACATGAGATAACGATGCAAACTTTAACCCTTGCCTTGCCATACCCCTCTTGGTATTATTTCATTTGATAACCCTCATTTTACCGTATACCTTACTCTGACCCTCTTTTTGTCCTATCCCTCTACGTTACCGTCGTTTCCATAATTCTCACATTACTGTCTACCTAACTGTAACTCGTGTTGTAACCTATTTCCGTGCATAACCCTTTTTGAGGCCCACACTTGACTGTTGATATCTCTAATCTTCTACGTTACCCTCGTCATTGTAACCCTCGTTTAACCATCAACTTTACTGTGACCCTCACTCTGCCAGATCGTTTTACGCTTTACTTTTTTTTTTAACCTTGCTTTGCAATTACACCTACGTAACCGTTTCCATAACTCTCACTCAGAGTATTTATTTCAGTAAACATCGCTCTTACCCTCTACGTAAGCCGCGTTTACATGCACCGTTTACCCTCGGGGGGAAAAATACCCCCTGGGGTTGCCTCCAGGAGGCAAATTTTGTCATGTACATGTATACAGTACACACAGGGGGTAAATTTTTGCTTCCTGGGGGGTATTGAGGCAAAATTTGCCCCAGCTAAATAGGTAGGGCAAATCTGGTTACCCCCAGGGGTAGTTATACCCCTGGGGGTAAACGTGTCATGTAAACGGTTTTTGGGGGGAGCAAACCAGAGAATGATTAGCAATCCATATAAGATAATCAAATTTTTTTCAATGGGTATCTTTCTTTTATCATTTTATGTTTTGTAATATTTCTAATCAACATAATAACTATGCAATGATAGCACAAACTTTCCTCAATTTGATATTATTCAAACTGAAATGAGTACGAAGTGAAGGTGGCGCAGAGCTTAAAAAAGGTTGATATGTCAAATGATGACATGACAAAAGACCTTTTTTAAAACTAGAAACCAAGCAGGAAGAACAACAAAGTAGATTTCAATCTTGCTATGAACTTTGATTGAGGGTCTAGGACAAAAACCACCTGGACAAAAACCACCTGACAAAGTCAAATAATGACAAAAGCAACCTAGGACAAAACCCACACGGAAGAAAAAAAAACTCACCTTGACAAAAACCACCTGGGAAATAAAACAGGGCAAAAGTCATCCATTTATTATTATATTATATGCTTTTAAACTGAACATGATAATACTTAATTATGATATCATAGGATATTATTTGGTCATATTATTCATTTACCAACAATTTTCATATATTTGCCATTTTTGGGTACGCTTTGTAAACTATCTGTACAAGGCTGTATTCCAGTGACAATTTGTTTTCCAGCCATGATGTTATACTAGCTCAAAGATGTCCTAAGATAACTATTTGACATTGTATTTATGCCCATGTTCTTGTACTCTTCAGATTGGAGGAATAAAATATTATATATATGTACATTGAAAAGGCAGTGCGCTGTTTTGTTCGTGCTTGTTTCTTGGCTTGCAATATCATTGAGTAGGATGATTAATTATTGAATCTATTTCACTCAAACTGACTATACAAATCAAGTATGTTTTGCAGATTTTGATATAAACCATGCACATTTCCGTTTTACATCAAACTTCAACAATCCTTTGAATGTCACCTGGTCTTCCCTGAAATTCTTGCCATACATATGATCAATTATCTATAGTTAGATTACCGGTATGATTAAATATTGTGTTTTAGCCTTGATGAAATATCGTTATGTTTACATCTTACTTAAATATAATGCTTAGCCTTAAATTGCTATATTGTATGTTACCAAACGCCATTGTTTCAATATTGACCCTGTCATTTTTTAGATATGGGTGGGTTTTGTCCTAGTTGAATTTGGTTTTGTTCGGATGGCTTTTGTCCTGGATCCTTGGCATTCGATTTAGAAAATTCTTGTGTACTCCAAATAACAGCTACATAATATTGAACTTATGAAAAAAGGAAAACATGAACTGGAATTAAAATCAATTATCGGTAGTCTTTAGAAACGAGAGAAAAATGTAAATGAGGGGACACAGAATAGCAGACTTGCTAAAAGGAAAACAAGGAAATGTTAAATAAAAGCTTTTTTGAGTTATGTCTCATGACAACTTTGATGTTGATTGAATGAAGATTGCAAACTATGCAGTACTGAGGGGCTTGTCGAAACACTGACCTTTACCTGGATTTTGACGACGACATGCTTTTAGCTAACGTCCGGAAAGTAAATACATACTATTTCTTATACCCACAAATCGAAATTTCTGCATGCTGGTAAAATAAGACCAGCAATTTAACCTTGCATCATCTTTCTTTTCTGTATCATCGAGAAATGTATTAACCTGTTCATGGTCAGATAGATGACAATGATGATGAATACCCCCTTTGCTTAAAACCCATGTATTTTACCCCCGTGGGCACACAGGTGCCATGTAAACGTAACTGCCTCGCTTCACCATTTACCTTACTGTAACCCTCATTCTGCCTTATCTGTCTATGTTTTACTCATTTTCGTAGCCCTAACACTACCGTATACTTAACTGTTACCCTCACTTTGACCTTACCCTCTTTTACCCTCTTCTCCATATCCCTGGCTTTACAGTATACCTCACTAACCCTACTGTTACCCTCGCTTTGCCCTTACTCCCATGTAACCCTCCTTTTTATAACCAATGTTATTCTGTTAACCTAACTGTAACCCTTGCTTTTCCCAATCCTCCTACGTAACCCTCGTTTCTATAACTCTTTCATTGCAAATACATAACTGCGAGTATTTATTTCTGTAACCATCGCTCTAACCCTCTACGTTAGCCTCGCTTCACCATTTACCTTACTGTAACATTCATTCTGCCTTATCTGTCTATGTTTTACTCATTTTCGTAGCCCTAACACTACCGTATACTTAACTGTTACCCTCACTTTGACCTTACCCTCTTTAACCCTCTTCTCCTTATCCCTGGCTTAACAGTATACCTCACTAACCCTACTGTTACCCTCGCTTTGCCCTTACTCCCACGTAACCCTCCTTTTTATAACCATTGTTATTCTGTTAACCAAACTGTAACCCTTGCTTTTTCCAATCCTCCTACGTAACCCTCGTTTCTATAACCCTTCCATTGCGAATACATAACTGCGAGTATTAATACCTGTAACCATCCCTCTAACCCTCTACGCAAGCCCCGCTTCACCATTTACCTTTCTGTAACCCTCATTCTGCCTTTTCGGTCTAAGTTTTACTCATTTTCGTAGCCCGATTTCTCGTCTGATCCGTTCTGCTCCGAAGAGGTGCAATACATTATTTACAGCTCGTGGCCTTAAAAATAGGTACTGAAGTAAGCGCCCCCTAGTTTCCGTCCAATGCATAATAAATATAATGAAATTGAGACTTTATACTACAAATAGATTTGTTTCACCATGTAAAATTTCAATGTGTTATCTTTGATAATCTTTGTGTTATAAAAAGTTAAAGACTGCTATCAACACTACATAAAATCAGGGGTTGCGTTTCTTAGGCATACAATAAAAGTTACCGTTATGGCAACGAGTGTTACGTAGAGGTTTAGAGTAGAGCAAGGGTCGCAGTTATGTATTCGCAATGGAAGGGTTATAGAAGCGAGGGTTAAGTAGAATGATTGGGAAAAGCAAGGGTTACAGTTAGGTAAACAGAATAGCAATGGTTATAAAAAGGTGGGTTACGTGGGTGTGAGGGCAAAGCGAGGGTAACAGTAGGGTTAGTGAGGTATACTGTAAAGCCAGGGATATAGACAAGAGGGTTATATTATAAGTTATAACATTGCATAGCGGGTTCCATAGGTATTTATTATTCCCGTGAAAGGTTAAAAATGGCTGAGGCACATGACAAAGATCAGGGTCACAAACTGGAAGTGTTGTTTTGAAAACTAAATCATCAATCGTGTCAGTGCTTTGCTTAGTCAGAGGAATTTCTTTTTATGAACACAGTTCTTGAAGCATAATTTCGATGTTAAACAACTTCTCTTGCAAGACAAACAAGGAAACATTGAATGGATACTGATATTTCAAATAAATGTGAACCTATTCCCATATGCATTGATCAAGAAAGCCTCGACACAATATTGACATTTTTTTCCACGAGAAACATTTTAAACACCATATCTTAGATTAATAAGGTAATTATGGCATTATACATGTATGATTTTTTTTGCCTTTATATACCTTTCAATTACTTTGACTTTAGTTTGTATAAAGGTAAATATTATTTGAGCAAAGGTTACATCAATGTATTCCATGAAACATACTTTTCAAGGCGCTCAATCTGCACGCTTTTTTCATGGCGGGGTATAAATTAGTTCAATTTGCACGCTTTTTTCGTGATTGGTTCATGGCGGGGTATAAATAATTTATCCTCCTTCTCAAGAGGGTGATATGTGTAGGATCTAAACCGAGCCAGAGGTGTTGTTGATAATGTAAGCCCGCGGCAGAGGGAAATTGGGAAGGGCCGACAGGCCCGCCCCAATTTCCCGAGGCTGAGGGCTTACATTATCAAACAACACCGAGGGCGAGGTTTAGATCTAACTTATGAACCGAGATAAACCATAGTAACAAAATTATTTCAATAATAAGTATAACAATGGATTCATTGATTTTTACTGGTAGGGAATCACCATGAGCAAACGGAGAGCACATCCGCGCCCTGCACGTGCTTTGCGCTCACTTCCCAAGCCGTGAACGTGAAATGCATGCGCTATCTGCCTCGTGAAGTTCACATGATTGTCACTGTGGAAAATACATCATTGTTCTCGTGGGCCTTTATAGCCGAGTTGTCAAAGGCGCCAGTTTAGTATGTGAGTGGTGCAGAGTTCGAAACCAGGCATGCGAACATTATATTTGTGATTTGTCAAAATTGTGATATTTTGTGATGGTATTTATTCGAAGAAGGACTTTGAAACAAAGTATTTCAAAACGTGTATAATCCCTATCAAAATAAATTTCCGATAAATTCTACAGTAAGACCCGGGCTTTCCTAGAGAAAGCCCTGGGCATTCTTCAAGAAAGCCCTGGGCATTCTTGGAGAATGCCCGGCAAAGAGGTTTATCCGGTAAAAGAAGAACCTAATAGAACAATAGAGTGACGTCACTGGAGGTTTATAACAGTAGTTATCCAGGGTCACGTGAACCAATCAGAGATCGAAATTCTTACATGAGGTAGGATAAAGGGTTAGGTCAAAGTGAGGGTAACAGTTAAGTATACGGAAGTGTTAGGGCTACGAAAATGAGTAAAACATAGACAGATAAGGCAGAATGAATGTTACAGTAAGGTAAATGGTGAATCCAGGCTAACGTAGAGGGTTAGAGCGATGGTTACAGAAATAAATACTCGCAGTTATGTATTCGCAATGAAAGGGTTATAGAAACGAGGGTTACGTAGGAGGATGGAGAAAAGCAAGGGTTACAGTTAGGTTAACAGAATAACAATGGTTATAAAAAGGAGGGTTACGTGGGAGTAAGGGCAAAGCGAGGGTAACAGTAGGGTTAGTGAGGTATACTCTAAAACCAGGGATATGGAGAAGAGGGTTAAAGAGGGTAAGGTCAAAGTGAGCGTAACAGTTAAGTATACGGTAGTGTTAGGGCTACGAAAATGAGTAAAACATAGACAGATAAGGCAGAATGACGGTTACAGTAAGGCTTACGTAGAGGGTAAGAGCGATGGTTACAGAAATAAATACTCTGAGTGAGAGTTATGGAAACGGTTACGTAGGTGTAATTGCAAAGCAAGGTTATAAAAAAAAGTAAAGCGTTAAACGATCTGGCAGAGTGAGGGTCACAGTAAAGTTGATGGTTAAACGAGGGTTACAATGACGAGGGTAACGTAGAAGATTAGAGATATCAACAGTCAAGTGTGGGCCACAAAAAGGGTTATGCACGGAAATAGGTTACAACACGAGTTACAGTTAGGTAGACAGTAATGTGAGAATTATGGAAACGACGGTAACGTAGAGGGATAGGACAACAAGAGGGTCAGAGTAAGGTATACGGTAAAATGAGGGTTATCAAATGAAATAATACCAAGAGGGGTATGGCAAGGCAAGGGTTAAAGTTTGCATCGTTATCTCATGTCCACCTTTGCCGGAGTGTTCCTCGTGAGTGTAGGCCAACACATAACCTGATTGTCTCGGGTTATGGCAATAACTTAGCTCGGGTGACGCCTATACGAGTCTATTTTCTATTACCTCTCTGTAGCGTGTTATTATTTACTCGTGTATAGCATTAGGTGAGGTAAGAGAAACACGGGTAACTTAGAGGGTTAAGTCGGGAATTAAAATTAAAAGTACGGTATTGAAACGAGAAAAGAGTAGAGTTTATGGCACAGAGGAGGTTATTTAGCACAAAACAGGCCGATGACGAGAGGCTATGGCAAATATACACAAAGGCGTAGCCCGAATAGAGTTCGTATCCATATTTTTCTAGGCGATCTGGGTATTTATTTGGTTTACACTCCCACCGATAATCCTGTTTTCTAACTAAGTTACATATAAACATTATTTCCTATGCATACTCATTGCTCTGACATTCTTTGCGGGTCTAATATGTCTTGACTGAAGGACAAAATCTATATTTATATAACAAATCTGAGTTAGCTTTCAAAAGTATTAACTTGATTCCTTAAATAGTCATAGAGTATTTAATTTTGCTGTAGATATATAGTTATATACAAATAAACACGCAATACTGGCATGGCATAACCGAATCACTTTGAATATATACAATGTAGAGGTCCCGGGTTCGAATCCAACTCATTTTCATACAAGATACAATTAGAGTTTCACAAAGCCCTTTGTTTTGAGTTGGTATACCATCTACAAACTGACCAAGCAGATAAAAAAAACCCACCAAGAATGACGTCGGTTAAAGCATACATTGTATATCTTTAAATTTCACTAAACAACTCTACAAATGTTCCTTAATAACTAAACATGAATCTGAAATGTGGTGTGCATACTGAATGTTATATGATATTTACCTTTAATTTGAATATACTTAGAACAGGTGAGCATATTCCTTATTGGTTTACTTAGTGTTGGTTTTTGGGAGATTACGGTATGACCGCCTCTATGTAATATAATATGATACCTCATTGGATGGGCAATTGAATTACCTTTAATTTGAGTATACTTAGAAGGTGGTGCACGTATTCCTTGGTACCTTCAGAATTTTTTGTTTGAATAAAAGGGTTACTTAGTGTTGGTTTTTGGGAGATTACGGTATGACCGCCTCTATGTAATATAACGTATGATACCTCATTGGATGGGCAATTGAATTACCTTTAATTTGAGTATACTTAGAAGGTGGTGCACGTATTCCTTGGTACCTTCAGAATTTTTTGTTTGAATAAAAGGGTTACTTAGTGTTGGTTTTTGGGAGATTACGGTATGACCGCCTCTATGTAATATAACGTATGATACCTCATTGGATGGGCAATTGAATTACCTTTAATTTGAGTATACTTAGAAGGTGGTGCACGAATTCCTTGGTACCTTCAGAATTTTTTGTTTGAATAAAAGGGTTACTTAGTGTTGGTTTTTGGGAGATTACGGTATGACCGCCTCTATGTAATATAACGTATGATACCTCATTGGATGGGCAATTGAATTAACTTTAATTTGAGTATACTTAGAAGGTGGTGCACGTATTCCTTGGTACCTTCAGAATTTTTTGTTTGAAAGAACTACAATATAGGGTTACATAGTGTTGGTTTTTGGGAGATTACGGTATGACCGCCTCTATGTAATATAACGTATGATACCTCATTGGATGGGCAATTGAATTACCTTTAATTTGAGTATACTTAGAAGGTGGTGCACGTATTCCTTGGTACCTTCAGAATTTTTTGTTTGAATAAAAGGGTTACTTAGTGTTGGTTTTTGGGACATTACGGTATGACCGCCTCTATGTAATATAACGTATGATACCTCATTGGATGGACAATTGAATTACCTTTAATTTGAGTATACTTAGAAGGTGGTGCACGTATTCCTTGGTACCTTCATAATTTTTTGTTTGAATAAAAGGGTTACTTAGTGTTGGTTTTTGGGACATTACGGTATGACCGCCTCTATGTAATATAACGTATGATACCTCATTGGATGGGCAATTGAATTACCTTTAATTTGAGTATACTTAGAAGGTGGTGCACGTATTCCTTGGTACCTTCAGAATTTTTTGTTTGAATAAAAGGGTTACTTAGTGTTGGTTTTTGGGACATTACGGTATGACCGCCTCTATGTAATATAACGTATGATACCTCATTGGATGGGCAATTGAATTACCGTTAATTTGAGTATACTTAGAAGGTGGTGCACGTATTCCTTGGTACCTTCAGAATTTTTTGTTTGAATAAAAGGGTTACTTAGTGTTGGTTTTTTGGACATTACGGTATGACCGCCTCTATGTAATATAACGTATGATACCTCATTGGATGGGCAATTGAATTATCTTTAATTTTAGTATACTTAGAAGGTGGTGCACGTATTCGTTGGTACCTTCAGAATTATTTGTTTGAATAAAAGGGTTACTTAGTGTTGGTTTTTGGGACATTACGGTATGACCGCCTCTATGTAATATAACGTATGATACCTCATTGGATGGGCAATTGAATTACCTTTAATTTGAGTATACTTAGAAGGTGGTGCACGTATTCCTTGGTACCTTCAGAATTTTTTGTTTGAAAGAACTACAATATAGGGTTACATAGTGTTGGTTTTTGGGAGATTACGGTATGACCGCCTCTATGTAATATAACGTATGATACCTCATTGGATGGGCAATTGAATTACCTTTAATTTGAGTATACTTAGAAGGTGGTGCACGTATTCCTTGGTACCTTCAGAATTTTTTGTTTGAATAAAAGGGTTACTTAGTGTTGGTTTTTGGGAGATTACGGTATGACCGCCTCTATGTAATATAACGTATGATACCTCATTGGATGGGCAATTGAATTACCTTTAATTTGAGTATACTTAGAAGGTGGTGCACGTATTCCTTGGTACCTTCAGAATTTTTTGTTTGAATAAAAGGGTTACTTAGTGTTGGTTTTTGGGACATTACGGTATGACCGCCTCTATGTAATATAACGTATGATACCTCATTGGATGGACAATTGAATTACCTTTAATTTGAGTATACTTAGAAGGTGGTGCACGTATTCCTTGGTACCTTCATAATTTTTTGTTTGAATAAAAGGGTTACTTAGTGTTGGTTTTTTGGACATTACGGTATGACCGCCTCTATGTAATATAACGTATGATACCTCATTGGATGGGCAATTGAATTACCTTTAATTTGAGTATACTTAGAAGGTGGTGCACGTATTCGTTGGTACCTTCAGAATGTTTTGTTTGAATAAAAGGGTTACTTAGTGTTGGTTTTTGGGACATTACGGTATGACCGCCTCTATGTAATATAACGTATGATACCTCATTGGATGGGCAATTGAATTACCTTTAATTTGAGTATACTTAAAAGGTGGTGCACGTATTCCTTGGTACCTTCAGAATTTTTTGTTTGAAAGAACTACAATATAGGGTTACTTAGTGTTGGTTTTTGGGAGATTACGGTATGACCGCCTCTATGTAATATAACGTATGATACCTCATTGGATGGGCAATTGAATTACCTTTAATTTGAGTATACTTAGAAGGTGGTGCACGTATTCCTTGGTACCTTCAGAATTTTTTGTTTGAATAAAAGGGTTACTTAGTGTTGGTTTTTGGGACATTACGGTATGACCGCCTCTATGTAATATAACGTATGATACCTCATTGGATGGGCAATTGAATTACCTTTAATTTGAGTATACTTAGAAGGTGGTGCACGTATTCCTTGGTACCTTCAGAATTTTTTGTTTGAATAAAAGGGTTACTTAGTGTTGGTTTTTGGGACATTACGGTATGACCGCCTCTATGTAATATAACGTATGATACCTCATTGGATTGGCAATTGAATTACCTTTAATTTGAGTATACTTAGAAGGTGGTGCACGTATTCCTTGGTACCTTCAGAATTTTTTGTTTGAATAAAAGGGTTACTTAGTGTTGGTTTTTGGGACATTACGGTATGACCGCCTCTATGTAATATAACGTTTGATACCTCATTGGATGGGCAATTGAATTACCTTTAATTTGAGTATACTTAGAAGGTGGTGCACGTATTCCTTGGTACCTTCATAATTTTTTGTTTGAATAAAAGGGTTACTTAGTGTTGGTTTTTGGGACATTACGGTATGACCGCCTCTATGTAATATAACGTATGATACCTCATTGGATGGGCAATTGAATTACCTTTAATTTGAGTATACTTAGAAGGTGGTGCACGTATTCCTTGGTACCTTATGAATTTTTTGTTTGAATAAAAGGGTTACTTAGTGTTGGTTTTTGGGACATTACGGTATGACCGCCTCTATGTAATATAACGTATGATACCTCATTGGATGGGCAATTGAATTACCTTTAATTTGAGTATACTTAGAAGGTGGTGCACGTATTCCTTGGTACCTTCAGAATTTTTTGTTTGAATAAAAGGGTTACTAAGTGTTGGTTTTTGGGACATTACGGTATGACCGCCTCTATGTAATATAACGTATGATACCTCATTGGATGGGCAATTGAATTACCTTTAATTTGAGTATACTTAGAAGGTGGTGCACGTATTCCTTGGTACCTTCAGAATTTGTTGTTTGAATAAAAAGGTTACTTAGTGTTGGTTTTTGGGAGATTACAGTATGACAGCCTCTATGTAATATAACGTATGATACCTCATTGGATGGGCAATTGAATTACCTTTAATTTGAGTATACTTAGAAGGTGGTGCACGTATTCCTTGGTACCTTCAGAATTTGTTGTTTGAATAAAATGGTTACTTAGTGTTGGTTTTTGGGAGATTACGGTATGACAGCCTCTATGTAATATAACGTATGATACCTTATTGAATGGGCAATTGAATTATCTTTAATTTGAGTATACTTAGAAGGTGGTGCACGTATTCCTTGGTACCTTCAGAATTTTTTGTTTGTAAGAACTACAATATAGGGCTCCATAGCGTTGGTTTTTGGGAGATTACGGTATTACCGCCTCTATGTAATATAACGTATGATACCTCATTGGATGGGCAATTGAATTACCTTTAATTTGAGTATACTTAGAAGGTGGTGCACGTATTCCTTGGTACCTTCAGAATTTTTTGTTTGAATAAAAGGGTTACTTAGTGTTGGTTTTTGGGAGATTACGGTATGACCGCCTCTATGTAATATAACGTCAGATACCTCATTCGATGGGCAATTGAATTACCTTAAATTTGAGTATACTTAGAAGGTGGTGCATGTATTCCTTGGTACCTTCAGAATTTGTTGTTTGAAAGAACTACAATAAAGGGTTACATAGTGTTGGTTTTTGGGACATTACGGTATGACCGCCTCTATGTAATATAACGTATGATACCTCATTGGATGGGCAATTGAATTACCTTTAATTTGAGTATACTTAGAAGGTGGTGCACGTATTCCTTGGTACCTTCAGAATTTGTTGTTTGAATAAAAAGGTTACTTAGTGTTGGTTTTTGGGAGATTACGGTATGACCGCCTCTATGTAATATAACGTATGATACCTCATTGGATGGGCAATTGAATTACCTTTAATTTGAGTATACTTAGAAGGTGGTGCACGTATTCCTTGGTACCTTCAGAATTTGTTGTTTGAATAAAATGGTTACTTAGTGTTGGTTTTTGGGAGATTACGGTATGACAGCCTCTATGTAATATAACGTATGATACCTTATTGGATGGGCAATTGAATTATCTTTTATTTGAGTATACTTAGAAGGTGGTGCACGTATTCCTTGGTACCCTAGGTCGACTTTTCTGAATAAGTAACTGGAAAAACTGAATATCGAATAAGGAATAAGGAATAAGTAACCAACTTCACACTGCCATATTCCTCAGCATTATTGTCATTCCAACTTCTAAAATGCCTCTCAAAGAAGTTAATTTATTTGAAGGAATATTTTGGAATATGGATCATTTATTTTGGTAATGACAGCAAGACATTAGCTTCATGAAGGTACAGTGTAAGGGAGTCGGTCAGAAAATATTTCATTTTCACTAAAATACATGTAATACTTATACGATGAGTATTGTTCGTCTAATCCAGGACATAGCTGGTTATACGACGAGCCGCGTAGCTGCGAGTCGTATAACATACTACCCCCGTATCCTCGCCGGTATAAGACCATCCACGAGCAGGGTTGAGCAGGTTAGGATCATTTTCGATTAAAAGCCCATCCTCTAATTTTGGTCAAATGTGACAAAACCTAAAGGCCAAAGGAGTATCTGTCAAGACGAGAGAGTTTCCGAATCGATGTTAACATCGGAAGCAAATTGCACAAACATCGATGTAATTTCAGTATTGAAGTTTGCCGTGTGGTTGAATTAAATGAATATATACATTGTGAAGAAAAAAAATGATTTTAAAATATTCGTGCATCGTTCACGTACTGTTAGAGTTCGGCAGATATCATGATATTTGGCTTCAAACACTTGCATCCACAATAGAGAATTGAAAAACCTGATTTAAAACATATTATCAAGACTTATCGCTTGAGAAGGCTTGTTGTCCATTTAAAGGGGCAGTAGCACGTTTTGTGATAATTTTATATTTTAAATATTTCACTTATGATTGTAAGTTAATGCTAAATGTATTATATTGACAGTGTCAACAATCTCATTACACAAGCCAATCACCCATAGTCAGAGGACAAAGTATGAGGATTCACATAAAATCCATTGGCGGCCATTTTGTGTGAACACCTTTAATTCATTTTGTGTAAGAAAAAGGAATCGCATGGCTAAACTGTACGTTATATATTTGAATTATTACTGCTCCATTTAGTTTAAATACATTGTCTTTCGACTGGGACCATTTATTTTCATTTTCCTAACATCACCTTATATTCCCCCTAAAAACGTGCTACTGCCCCTTTAAAAGGTTTAATTTTACATATTTCCAAACTTATTTGTCATATTTAATCGACGTTCTTACAAATCTTAGTCAAATATCCACTAGCGAATGCACGCTGTTTTACTGTATTTGGGATCTCAAACGTAATATCATGAGAACAGATAACATTCCAAATATACTTTCCTGCTCATGGATATATTTAGGTCTTCAAGACAAAGTCTGGAAGACCTATTGTTTTTAAAACAAGGCAGTGTGAAGTTGGTTACTTATTCCTTATTCCTTATTCGATATTCAGTTTTTCCAGTTACTTATTCAGAAAACTCGACCTAGGGTACCAAGGAATACGTGCACCACCTTCTAAGTAAACTCAAATTAAAGGTAATTCAATTTCCCATCCAATGAGGTATCATACGTTATATTACATAGAGGCGGTCATACCGTAATCTCCCAAAAACCAACACTAAGTAACCCTTTTATTCAAACAAAAATTTTTGAAGGTACCAAGGAATACGTGCACCACCTTCTAAGTATACTCAAATTATAGGTAATTCAATTGCCCATCCAATGAGGTATCATACGTTATATTACATAGAGGCGGTCATACCGTAATCTCCCAAAAACCAACACTATGTAACCCTATATTGTAGTTCTTACAAACACAAAATTCTGAAGGTACCAAGGAATACGTGCACCACCTTCTAAGTATACTCAAATTAAAGGTAATTCAATTGCCCATCCAATGAGGTATCATACGTTATATTACATAGAGGCGGTCATACCGTAATCCCCCCAAAAACCAACACTATGTAACCCTTTTATTCAAACAAAAAATTCTGAAGGTACCAAGGAATACGTGCACCACCTTCTAAGTATACTCAAATTAAAGGTAATTCAATTGCCCATCCAATGAGGTATCATACGTTATATTACATAGAGGCGGTCATACCGTAATCTCCCAAAAACCAACACTATGTAACCCTATATTGTAGTTCTTACAAACACAAAATTCTGAAGGTACCAACGAATACTTGCACCACCTTCTAAGTATACTCAAATTAAAGGTAATTCAATTGCTCATCCAATGAGGTATCATACGTTATATTACATAGAGGCGGTCATACCGTAATCTCCCAAAAACCAACACTATGTAACCCTATATTGTAGTTCTTACAAACAAATTTTTTTGAAGGTACCAAGGAATACGTGCATCACCTTCTAAGTATACTCAAATTAAAGGTAATTCAATTGCCCATCCAATGAGGTATCATACGTTATATTACATAGAGGCGGTCATACCGTAATCTCCCAAAAACCAACACTAAGTTACCCTTTTATTCAAACAAAAAATTCTGAAGGTACCAACGAATACGTGCACCACCTTCTAAGTATACTCGAATTAAAGGTAATTCAATTGCCCATCCAATGAGGTATCATACGTTATATTACATAGAGGCGGTAATACCGTAATCTCCCAAAAACCAACACTATGTAACCCTATATTGTAGTTCTTACAAACAAAATTTTTTGAAGGTACCAAGGAATACGTGCACCACCTTCTAAGTATACTCAAATTAAAGGTAATTCAATTGCCCATCCAATGAGGTATCATACGTTATATTACATAGAGGCGGTCATACCGTAATCTCCCAAAAACCAACACTATGTAACCCTTTTATTCAAACAAAAAATTCTGAAGGTACCAAGGAATACGTGCACCACCTTCTAAGTATACTCAAATTAAAGGTAATTCAATTGCCCATCCAATGAGGTATCATACGTTATATTACATAGAGGCGGTAATACCGTAATCTCCCAAAAACCAACACTATGTAACCCTATATTGTAGTTCTTACAAACAAAATTTTTTGAAGGTACCAAGGAATACGTGCAACACCTTCTAAGTATACTCAAATTAAAGGTAATTCAATTGCCCATCCAATGAGGTATCATGCGTTATATTACATAGAGGCGGTCATACCGTAATCTCCCAAAAACCAACACTATGTAACCCTATATTGTAGTTCTTACAAACACAAAATTCTGAAGGTACCAAGGAATACGTGCACCACCTTCTAAGTATACTCAAATTAAAGGTAATTCAATTGCCCATCCGATGAGGTATCTTACGTTAGATTACATAGAGGCGGTCATACCGTAATCTCCCAAAAACCAACACTATGTAACCCTATATTGTAGTTCTTTCAAACAACAAATTCTGAAGGTACCAAGGAATACGTGCACCACCTTCTAAGTATACTCAAATTAAAGGTAATTCAATTGCCTATCCAATGAGGTATCATACGTTATATTACATAGAGGCGGTCATACCGTAATGTCCCCAAAACCAACACTAAGAAACCCTTTTATTCAAACAAAAAATTCTGAAGGTACCAAGGAATACGTGCAACACCTTCTAAGTATATTCAAATTAAAGGTAATTCAATTGCCCATCCAATGAGGTATCATACGTTATATTACATAGAGGCGGTCATACCGTAATCTCCCAAAAACCAACACTAAGTAACCCTTTTATTCAAACAAAAAATTCTGAAGGTAGCAAGGAATACGTGCACCACCTTCTAAGTATACTCAAATTGAAGGTAATACAATTGCCCATCCAATGAGGTATCATACGTTATATTACATAGAGGCGGTCATACCGTAATCTCCCAAAAACCAACACTATGTAACCCTTTAATGTAGTTCTTACGAACAAAAAATTCTGAAGGTACCAAGGAATACGTGCACCACCTTCTAAGTATACTCAAATTAAAGGTAATTCAATTGCCCATCCAATGAGGTATCATACGTTATATTACATAGAGGCGGTCATACCGTAATCTCCCAAAAACCAACACTATGTAACCCTTTTATTCAAACAAAAAAATCGGAAGGTACCAACGAATACGTGCACCACCTTCTAAGTATACTCAAATTAAAGGTTATTCAATTGCCCATCCAATGAGGTATCTTACGTTATATTACATAGAGGCGGTAATACCGTAATCTCCCAAAAAACAACACTATGTAACCCTTTATTGTAGTTCTTACAAACACAAAATTCTGAAGGTACCAAGGAATACGTGCACCACCTTCTAAGTATACTCAAATTAAAGGTAATTCAATTGCCCATCCAATGAGGTATCATACGTTATATTACATAGAGGCGGTCATACCGTAATCTCCCAAAAACCAACACTATGTAACCCTTTTATTCAAACAAAAAAATCGGAAGGTACCAACGAATACGTGCACCACCTTCTAAGTATACTCAAATTAAAGGTTATTCAATTGCCCATCCAATGAGGTATCTTACGTTATATTACATAGAGGCGGTAATACCGTAATCTCCCAAAAAACAACACTATGTAACCCTTTATTGTAGTTCTTACAAACACAAAATTCTGAAGGTACCAAGGAATACGTGCACCACCTTCTAAGTATACTCAAATTAAAGGTAATTCAATTGCCCATCCAATGAGGTATCATACGTTATATTACATAGAGGCGGTCATACCGTAATGTCCCCAAAACCAACACTAAGAAACCCTTTTATTCAAACAAAAAATTCTGAAGGTACCAAGGAATACGTGTAACACCTTCTAAGTATATTCAAATTAAAGGTAATTCAATTGCCCATCCAATGAGGTATCATACGTTATATTACATAGAGGCGGTCATACCGTAATCCCCCAAAAACCAACACTATGTAACCCTTTTATTCAAACAAAAAATTCTGAAGGTACCAAGGAATACGTGCACCACCTTCTAAGTATACTCAAATTAAAGGTAATTCAATTGCCCATCCAATGAGGTATCATACGTTATATTACATAGAGGCGGTCATACCGTAATCTCCCAAAAACCAACACTATGTAACCCTATATTGTAGTTCTTACAAACACAAAATTCTGAAGGTACCAAGGAATACGTGCACCACCTTCTAAGTATACTCAAATTAAAGGTAATTCAATTGCCCATCCAATGAGGTATCGTACGTCATATTACATAGAGGTGGTCATACCGTAATCTCCCAAAAACCAACACTAAGTAACCCTTTTATTCAAACAAAAAATTCTGAAAGTACCAAGGAATACGTGCACCACCTTCTAAGTATACTCAAATTAAAGGTGATTCAATTGCCCATCCAATGAGGTATCTTACGTTATATTACATAGAGGCGGTCATACCGTAATCCCCCAAAAACCAACACTATGTAACCCTTTTATTCAAACAAAAAATTCTGAAGGTACCAAGGAATACGTGCACCACCTTCTAAGTATACTCAAATTAAAGGTAATTCAATTGCCCATCCGATGAGGTATCTTACGTGAGATTACATAGAGGCGGTCATACCGTAATCTCCCAAAAACCAACACTATGTAACCCTATATTGTAGTTCTTTCAAACAACAAATTCTGAAGGTACCAACGAATACGTGCACCACCTTCTAAGTATACTCAAATTAAAGGTAATTCAATTGCCTATCCAATGAGGTATCATACGTTATATTACATAGAGGCGGTCATACCGTAATGTCCCCAAAACCAACACTAAGAAACCCTTTTATTCAAACAAAAAATTCTGAAGGTACCAAGGAATACGTGTAACACCTTCTAAGTATATTCAAATTAAAGGTAATTCAATTGCCCATCCAATGAGGTATCGTACGTCATATTACATAGAGGTGGTCATACCGTAAACTCCCAAAAACCAACACTAAGTAACCCTATATTGTAGTTCTTACAAACAAAATTTTTTGAAGGTACCAAGGAATACGTGCACCACCTTCTAAGTATACTCAAATTAAAGGTAATTCAATTGCCTATCCAATGAGGTATCATACGTTATATTACATAGAGGCGGTCATACCGTAATGTCCCCAAAACCAACACTAAGAAACCCTTTTATTCAAACAAAAAATTCTGAAGGTACCAAGGAATACGTGTAACACCTTCTAAGTATATTCAAATTAAAGGTAATTCAATTGCCCATCCAATGAGGTATCGTACGTCATATTACATAGAGGTGGTCATACCGTAAACTCCCAAAAACCAACACTAAGTAACCCTATATTGTAGTTCTTACAAACAAAATTTTTTGAAGGTACCAAGGAATACGTGCACCACCTTCTAAGTATACTCAAATTAAAGGTAATTCAATTGCCCATCCAATGAGGTATCATACGTTATATTACATAGAGGCGGTCATACCGTAATGTCCCAAAAAACAACACTAAGTAAACAAATAAGGAATATGCTCACCTTTTCTAAGTATATTCAAATTGAAGGTAAAAATCATATAACATTCAGTATGCACACCACATTTCAGATTCATGTTTAGTTATTAAGGAACATTTGTAGAGCTTGTTTAGTGAAATTTAAAGATATACAATGTATGCTTTAACCGACGTCATTCTTGGTGTGTTTTTTTTATCTGCTTTGGTCAGTTTGTAGATGGTATACCAACTCAAAACAAAGGGCTTTGTGAAACTCTAATTGTATCATGTATGAACATGAGTTGGATTCGAACCCGGGACCTCTACATTGTATATATTCAAAATGATTCGGTTATGCCATGCCAGTATTGCGTGTTTATTTGTATATAACAGCAAAATTAAATACTCTATGACTATTTAAGGAATCAAGTTAATACTTTTGAAAGCTAACTCAGATGTGTTATATAAATATATTATTAATATATATAATATATAAATAACAGGATTATCGGTGGGAGTGTAAACCAAATAAATACCCAGATCGACTAGAAAAATATGGATACGAACTCTATATTGCCATAACCCGAGACAATCAGGTTATGCGTTGGCCTTCACTCACGAGGAACACTCCGGCAAAGGTGGACATGAGATAACGATGCAAACTTTAACCCTTGCCTTGCCATACCCCTCTTGGTATTATTTCATTTGATAACCCTCATTTTACCGTATACCTTACTCTGACCCTCTTGTTGTCCTATCCCTCTACGTTACCGTCGTTTCCATAATTCTCACATTACTGTCTACCTAACTGTAACTCGTGTTGTAACCTATTTCCGTGCATAACCCTTTTTGTGGCCCACACTTGACTGTTGTTATCTCTAATCTTCTACGTTACCCTCGTCATTGTAACCCTCGTTTAACCATCAACTTTACTGTGACCCTCACTCTGCCAGATCGTTTTACGCCTTACTTTTTTTTATAACCTTGCTTTGCAATTACACCTACGTAACCATTTCCATAACTCTCACTCAGAGTATTTATTTCTGTAACCATCGCTCTTACCCTCTACGTTAGCCTTACTGTAACCGTCATTCTGCCTTATCTGTCTATGTTTTACTCATTTTCGTAGCCCTAACACTACCGTGTACTTAACTGTTACTCTCACTTTGACCTTACCCTCTTTAACCCTCTTCTCCATATCCCTGGTTTTACAGTATACCTCACTAACCCTACTGTTACCCTCGCTTTGCCCTTACTCCCACGTAACCCTCCTTTTTATAACCATTGTTATTCTGTTAACCTAACTGTAACCCTTGCTTTTCCCAATCCTCCTACGTAACCCTCGTTTCTATAACCCTTTCATTGCGAATACATAACTGCGAGTATTTATTTCTGTAACCATCGCTCTAACCCTCTACGTTAGCCTCGATTCACCATTTACCTTACTGTAACATTCATTCTGCCTTATCTGTCTATGTTTTACTCATTTTCGTAGCCCTAATACTTCCGTATACTTAACTGTTACCCTCACTTTGACCTAACCCTTTATCCTACCTCATGTAAGAATCTCGATCTCTGATTGGTTCACGTGACCCTGGATAACTACTGATATCACCCTCTTGAGAAGGAGGATAAATTATTTATACCCCGCCATGAACCAATCACGAAAAAAGCGTGCAAATTGAACTAATTTATACCCCGCCATGAAAAAGCGTGCAGATTGAGCTCCTTGAAAAGTATGTTTCATGGAATACATTGATGTAACCTTTGCTCAAATAATATGTACCTGTATACAAACTAAAGTCAAAGTAATTGAAAGCTATATAAAGGCCAAAAAAAAACATACATGTATAATGCCATAATTACCTGATTAATCTAAGATATGGTGTTTAAAATGTTTCTCGTGGAAAAAAATGTCAATATTGTGTCGAGGCTTTCTTGATCAATGCATATGAGAATAGGTTCACATTTATTTGAAATATCAGTATCAATTCAATGTTTCCTTGTTTGTCTTGCAAGAGAAGTTGTTTAACATCGAAATTATGCTTCAAGAACTGTGTTCATAAAAAGAAATTCCTCTGACTAAGCAAAGCACTGACACGATTGATAATTTAGTTTTCAAAACAACACTTCCAGTTTGTGACCCTGATCTTTGTCATGTGCCTCAACAATTTTTAACCTTTCACGGGAATAATAAATACCTATGGAACCCGCTATGCAATGTTATAACTTATAATATAACCCTCTTGTCTATATCCCTCGCTTTACAGTATACCTCACAAACCCTACTGTTACCCTCGCTTTGCCCTCACATCCATGTAACCCACCTTTTTATAACCATTGCTATTCTGTTAACCTAACTGTAACCCTTGCTTTTCCCAATCATTCTACTTAACCCTCGCTTCTATAACCCTTCCATTGCGAATACATAACTGCAACCTTCGCTTTACTCTAAATCTCTACGTAACACTCGTTTCCATAACGGTAACTTTTATTGTATGCCTAAGAAAAGCAACCCCTGATTTTATGTAGTGTTGATAGCAGTCTTTAACTTTTTATAACACATAGATTATCAAAGATAACACATTGAAATTTTACATGGTGAAACAAATCTATTTGTAGTATAAAGTCTCAATTTCATTATATTTATTATGCATTGGACGGAAACTAGGGGGCGCTTACTTCAGTATCTATTTTTAGGGCCACGAGCTGTAAATAATGTATTGCACCTCCTCGGAGCAGAACGGATCAGACGAGAAATCGGGCTACGAAAATGAGTAAAACTTAGACCGAAAAGGCAGAATGAGGGTTACAGTAAGGTAAATGGTGAAGCGGGGCTTGCGTAGAGGGTTAGAGGGATGGTTACAGGTATTAATACTCGTAGTTATGTATTCGCAATGGAAGGGTTATAGAAACGAGGGTTACGTAGGAGAATTGGAAAAAGCAAGGGTTACAGTTAGGTTAACATAATAACAATGGTTATAAAAAGGAGGGTTACGTGGGAGTAAGGGCAAAACGAGGGTAACAGTAGGGTTAGTGAGGTATACTGTTAAGCCAGGGATATGGAGAAGAGGGTTAAAGAGGGTAAGGTCAAAGTGAGGGTAACAGTTAAGTATACGGTAGTATTATGTCTACGAAAATGAGTAAAACATAGACAGATAAGGCAGAATGAATGTTACAGTAAGGTAAATGGTGAAGCGAGGCTAACGTAGAGGGTTAGAGCGATGGCTACAGAAATAAATACTCGCAGTTATGTATTCTCATTGAAAGGGTTATAGAAATGAGGGTGACGTAGGAGGATTGGGAAAAACAAGGGTTACAGTTAGGTTAACAGAATAACAATGGTTATAAAAAGGAGGGTTACGTGGGAGTAAGGGTAAAGCGAGGGTAACAGTAGGGTTAGTGAGGTATACTGTAAAACCAGGGATATGGAGAAGAGGGTTAAAGAGGGTAAGGTCAAAGTGAGGGTAACAGTTAAGTATACGGTAGTGTTATGGCTACGAAAATGAGTAAAACATTGACAGATAAGGCAGAATGAGGGTTACAGTAAGATAAATGGTGAAGCGAGGCAGTTACGTTTACATGGCACCTGTTTGCCCACGGGGGTAAAATACATGGGTTTTAAGCAAAGGGGGTATTCATCATCATTGTCATCTATCTGACCATGAACAGGTGAATACATTTCTCGATGATACAGAAAAGAAAGATGATGCAAGGTTAAATTGCTGGTTTTATTTTACCAGCATGCAGAAATATCGATTTGTGGGTATAAGAAATAGTATGTATTTACTTTTCGGACGTTAGCTAAAAGCATGTCGTCGTCAAAATCCAGGTAAAGGTCAGTGTTTCGACAAGCCCCTCAGTACTGCATAGTTTGCAATCTTCATTCAATCAACATCAAAGTTGTCATGAGACATAACTCAAAAAAGCTTTTATTTAACATTTCCTTGTTTTCCTTTTAGCAAGTCTGCTATTCTGTGTCCCCTCATTTACATTTTTCTCTCGTTTCTAAAGACTACCGATAATTGATTTTAATTCCAGTTCATGTTTTCCTTTTTTCATAAGTTCAATATGTAGCTGTTATTTGGCGTACACAAGAATTTTCTAAATCGAATGCCAAGGATCCAGGACAAAAGCCATCCGAACAAAACCAAATTCAACTAGGACAAAACCCACCCATATCTAAAAATTGACAGGGTCAATATTGAAACAATGGCGTTTGGTAACATACAATATAGCAATTTAAGGCTAAGCATAATATTTAAGTAAGATATAAACATAACGATATTTCATCAAGGCTAAAACACAATATTTAATCATACCGGTAATCTAACTATAGATAATTTAGCATATGTATGGCAAGAATTTCAGGGAAGACCACGTGACATTCAAAGGATTGTTGAAGTTTGATGTAAAACGGAAATGTGCATGGTTTATATCAAAACCTGCAAAACATACTTGATTTGTATAGTCAGTTTGAGTGAAATAGATTCAATAATTAATCATCCTACTCAATGATATTGCAAGCCAAGAAACAAGCACGAACAAAACAGCGCACTGCCTTTTCAATGTACATAGTCAGAGGGAAACAAAATGACATTCACAGTTCATTTGTTTTAAAAGGGTTCATTCTGCATTATAAACGTAAGTCTTTGTTACTAAAGTTGAAAAAAATAAAAAGTAAAAAGTAGACGACGCATTCAAGGGCCTAGGTACATGACATCAAATTCGAAAGTAACATACCTTTTACAGAGAATGAAAATAATTAATGCTGAATTCCACTGAACTTATCCTCTGTATCCACATATGAATCTCGATCAACGAACATTCTTCAAACTCCACTCTGCCGCACTGAAGCCTATAAGAAATCGTTCCTTCCATCATGTGTGGGCGAGTGGAATCTGCTAGATGACAATGTAAGAAATATTGATTCACTTAATTCGTTTAAAAAACATATCGATCGAACTTTGCCTTGCAACGTGCACAATATATTTAAACACACTGGTACTAGACACAATCAAATTATTCATTGTAAGATAAGACTGGGCTGCAGTGATCTTAATGGCCACAAGTTTGACCGGTTTATTCAAAACAATTCCAAGTGTGATTGCGGCTATTTTTATGAAGATACCATTCACTATCTTTTCATGTGTCCAAATTTTGCCGAAGTTCGATCGAGATGTTTTTATTATACAAAAGGGTTTGACTTATATACTGTCTTATATGGAAATAAGTCGCTGTCTGACGAAATAAATCAAAACATAGTCACTTCAGTTCATTCATATTTTACCCAAACTAAACGTTTTACTAGCTAATTTTCAAGATATAATGAACTATATTGTATATTGAATGTATTGATGTATTGTATTGTATTGATGAGTGAATTTTTGTTCTACATGTAATTTTTGTATTGGAGAGGTATTCAGATAGGCAGTATGCCTGTTTACCAATCCAACCATGCATTCAATGGAATAAATATTGTTTAAACCAAATAATTAATGCAGAAACCTTTCAAACTGTATGTAACTACGGGACAACACAACTTGGCACATGAGAGAAGAGGAGTTTGACACTGAGTCATTAATGACAGCAAGCAATCAGTCATGAATGGGCACCAACTGGACCCCTGTCAACACACTATGACTAAAACAACATAATAAACGCTCTTGAAAGTATCTTATTACTATAAAAACAGGTTAACATCAAAGATATTGTAAAAAAAACATAATTAGTTCGTAATTAAGATATCAATAATGATGTTGTGATATCTAAATATGGATTAATTAAGAATTAAGGAAATGTGAGTTTGTCTCCATCTATTGAATCAACTGTGGTATTAGACACAGATTAATCAAGAGTATTCATTCATGAGGTGTGAGTCTCAAAGAGTGCAAAAACTCATGATGTAAGGTCAGGGAGAATGTGTAAACAGTGTTTAGAGATTATATTATCAAATAATTTCATTGGTGTATATGAAAAAAGTGTAAAACAAGTAGTTGTTGGCTATCAGCCAAAGAGATCTCAAAGATTCAATTCCAGTGAATATGTAATCATTGCTAAGAAACAATTAAATTTTTTATATATCTATGATTTTTATTAATGAAAATGGATCAGCACAATAAGCTTTCAGCATATTTAAGTGCTGTTCCTTTAGATCTCACAAAAAAAAAACAACATCAAAATTCACAAAGTAATTAGATAAGTATTTACACGATGATAAAATAGTGGACAGCAATAAACGGTAAACAATCAACAATGATAAATTGAATTTAGGAGTTTAATAATTATTTGAAATGTTGTGAATCGTGCATAAATGTTTTGACAGATTCAAGGAAATTCTGATTAAATAATATGCTTGAATATTAGGTAACATATAGAATGGTATACAAATGCCGTCTATAGACAAATTTATTAGAACTTATCAAAGTATGGGCAATAAATAAATATTCATATATGTATTGTATCATGTTATTAAATTATTGCATCTAAATAAAGTGAATAACAACCAAATGTTGTTTCGTAATATATGTAATATAAAGTCATTAATAGGACTTTTTTTCCAGGGGACTCTTTTTTCTTGTCAAATTTAGGACTTTTCTTCTGGTAACTTTCTTCCAAACACAGATTTTTGGCCAACGGTCGCTGTATATAGAATACAATAGGAAATAAAGGAAATAGTCTTCATGATTACGACAACAAGAACAAGCTGTTCATGGAGATATAACCGTCCATTCAACTAAAAGACGACAGTGCATTTACAGATGATAAACGCCACCTTGTTTTGCATGAATCCAAAACTAAATTTAAAAAAAAATGCTGCTTGCACATATTGCTTATTTCATACGACAAAAGTGTTTATATATGGACACTGGATAACAATAAACACACATATTGAAAAATGTTGGATTAACTATACATGTAAATTGCACACAAAAGTTTATTTATAACTATGAATAAAATAGGGTAATTACACATGGGCATTTAATAGGTCACTAAATATATAATTCGGTTCGCTGATCTTTTAAGCTTGGATTCTGCATTTATCCTTTTTCATTTTGTATAAGTAAATCCTTTTTAATTGCATTCTTCATTGAGAATAAGTCACTTGAGATCAAGCTGGAAGTGAATCTCAGGCAGCAAATACTTGCTTGTTTTCGTGTCCTAATTCATGTATCATTAACATGAATAATATGTTTAAACCAACTTAATGTTTACCAAATCATGTAGCAATGAATGGATTCTAAAAGTTTAGAATTTTCTTGGATGGTTGCTGTAATATTTCCAAACATGATAGATTTAATGTGTTAGGGATGATATATTTGATATGATAAACGTAAAGAAATACATAAGAATTAACTCAGATAAATATACTTTGCAAATGAATTACTTCACATATATTGTCTTTTTCACAAGGATACAAATGGCCATCAGATTAATGTGTTAAGCTACAGTAATAGTACGTTCTTGCTAAATGCAAGTTTATCCAACAAAGTTAGCTGTAAATTTAAACATATATTATTTCAAATTATGTACTGTAGGCTTCGTTACGGCTCTAGTGATCTAGATTTTAATAAATTTGAAAGGCATATTTCAGATGATCCCACCTGTTCATGAGGCGCTAATCTCATTATTTACTGGTTTTCCCAAACTTTTCTCACTTAAGAAATGGTGCATTATACTACCAAAAAGGTACAGCTTAAAACAATCTTATATGGAAACCATGATATATCTGATCTTGGCAACTTCACCATTTTAAAATCTGTTAACCTCTTCATCACCACTTCTAATAGATGATTTTGATTTAAACATATCTTATTCAGAAGAATAGGATTGGGAACAAGTGGTCCAATTTAGAACACCCTCTCCATATAATCTTATAGATTCGAAAAAAGAGTTTAAGATGTTTACTTCCAAGCCATTGAAAGGAAATTTCTATTTTTATTGTTGATTGTATTATTGCATTTCATGTCATCAGAATGTCCTTTGCTTGAAACATCACATTTGTATCGGAACGGTATTAATATAGGCCCCTGGCTTGTTTGTCAGTCCGTTTCATATTTCCACGAATAATAAAATATGTTAAAACCATTTCAAATAATGATATTGTTCAATGTTTTAATTCACAGTGGTAGTCATTGAGGATTATTTGCACCAATAACATAATACAAGATAAATAATTAACTGAAAATAAACACAATGATACAATATCAATTAGTCCAGATTCATTTTTTGTGTTATGAGGTATATTTTACTTGCATTTCAGGGTTTTATTTTATCTGTATAAAAATGTAATTTGTCTTGGTTTTTTTTTTTGGTTTCTGAAAAGTTTAAAGCTTTATTGGTTGTTTTCCTGGATGCTTTTGACAATTAATTTTCTTCAATTTTGCATATGTCAGAGTGTTCAACATCAAGCCTATCTATGTTAGCCGTTAATTGGGAACTGTTATTGTAACAATCAGCCCTCGTTAGCCCCTGCTGTCAAGTTGACAATATATCACAGATTGGCACCTGCTGTGTATACAGACTTACAGGTGGGCATACTCAAGCCATTGCTTGTCACGTGTCTCTCTTATAACAATATGATGCAGTATCTGATTATTGAAATCCTAGTGGTTAAGAAAGAACCAATGAGATGATTTTAGCTAAATGTCTGCATTGACCTATGTACCCGACCTGATCATTGTTGAAATGACCTATGAAGACAGAGGCCAAAATGTGTTGCTTAATCTGATCAAATCAGTGATGGATTAATGTTCATTTGATGGAATATTGATACTCATATTCGGAAAAGGTAAGTTTCACATGTTTTTGCAGACTATCTTTTGGCAAACTTGGTCATTTGATATGTAGTTTGTATATATGGTTGCCATGTATTTCAATTGTTTGATATCGAAATTTGTAAGATTGTTACTATGTCAAATACGTTAGATTACTTGTCCCTTTGTAACAAAAAGTTAAGGAAGAACAATGTTTGTTTCAATTGTATATTCCATTGAAAAAAGCTGCCAAATGCATTCAATAGTAATATTTTACAACAAATTGTATATAACCAATATAACTTTATCATTGTAATATATAATGTGATTGAATTGTAAATATTTTGTTTTGTACATATACCGGTACATTAAATGATGTAATAGCATAATGTTGTTGTGTTTTATATGTTATTGAAAGAGGCTGTCTCATGGGCATCTTTTTTGCTAGTAGGAATATTGATGATTATTTTTCTCTAACTGGTATGTATGTCGCATTATGCAGTGTTAGGGGCATGGACCATATTACGATAGTTTCCATACTATCACTGTTATTTATTTCAAATCATGCGAGAATTAGGAACATTCTACAGGATAACACACTTTTCAAGACTAATCATCAAAGAGATAGTATTTCTCTTTTGCATCCCTGTTGCGTTGGAAAACCATACATATTATTATTATTGTATTGTTAGTTAAGTGTTATTTTGGTTCGCCAAGTATTCATCAGATTGGACGAAGCATTCATAAAACAGTGATATTCTTTTGAAATAATGATCATATCTTGCGAGAATTAAGAACATTCTACAATATATCAGACTTTACAAGACTTAATCAGTCATTCGCATTCATAAAACACAGTGTTATTCTTTTGAAATAATTATCAAAATGACACCTAAAAAATAAACATTTTTTAAATCTTGCGAGAATTAAGAACATTCTACAAGATATCAGACTTTATAAGACTATTTCAGTCATCAGAGATAGCAGTTGTCTCCTGCATGCCTGTAGCGTCGAAAAACCATCGATATTCTTTTCTTTTGATACATTTAAATGTTGAGACAACACGAAACTTACATACATATACACAAATATACAAGAGTATAAAAAAATAAACAATAATATACAATAGTAAACAACAATATACAAGAGTAAACAACAATATACAAGAGTAAACAACAATATGCAAGAGCATATAAAAATATACAATAGTATACAAAAATATACAAGAATATACAAAAATATACAAGAGTATACTGGTTTTGGAAATTCGGAGTATACTGACCAGGAAATTTTTGGAAATTCGGAGTATACTGAGGTATACTATTTTGTATATTCGGGGTATACTGCTCAGTATACCTCATTAAATTAGGGTATTTTGTCCAGTGATAACGTATGATACCTCATTGGATGGGCAATTGAATTACCTTTAATTTGAGTATACTTAGAAGGTGGTGCACGTATTCCTTGGTACCTTCAGAATTTTTTGTTTGAATAAAAGGGTTACATAGTGTTGTTTTTTGGGGGATTACGGTATGACCGCCTCTATGTAATATAACGTATGATACCTCATTGGATGGGCAATTGAATTACCTTTAATTTGAGTATACTTAGAAGGTGGTGCAAGTATTCGTTGGTACCTTCAGAATTTTGTGTTTGTAAGAACTACAATATAGGGTTACATAGTGTTGGTTTTTGGGAGATTACGGTATGACCGCCTCTATGTAATATAACGTATGATACCTCATTGGATGGGCAATTGAATTACCTTTAATTTGAGTATACTTAGAAGGTGGTGCACGTATTCCTTGGTACCTTCAGAATTTTTTGTTTGTAAGAACTACAATTTAGGGTTACATAGTGTTGGTTTTTGGGAGATTACGGTATGACCGCCTCTATGTAATATAACGTATGATACCTCATTGGATGGGCAATTGAATTACCTTTAATTTGAGTATACTTAGAAGGTGGTGCACGTATTCCTTGGTACCTTCAGAATTTTTTGTTTGTAAGAACTACAATAAAGGGTTACATAGTGTTGTTTTTTGGGAGATTACGGTATTACCGCCTCTATGTAATATAACGTAAGATACCTCATTGGATGGGCAATTGAAAAACCTTTAATTTGAGTATACTTAGAAGGTGGTGCACGTATTCGTTGGTACCTTCAGAATTTTTTGTTTGAATAAAAGGGTTACATAGTGTTGGTTTTTGGGAGATTACGGTATGACCGCCTCTATGTAATATAACGTATGATACCTCATTGGATGGGCAATTGAATTACCTTTAATTTAGTATACTTAGAAGGTGGTGCACGTATTCCTTGGTACCTTCAGAATTTTTTGTTCATAAGAACTACATTAAAGGGTTACATAGTGTTGGTTTTTGGGAGATTACGATATGACCGCCTCTATGTAATATAACGTATGATACCTCATTGGATGGGCAATTGTATTACCTTCAATTTGAGTATACTTAGAAGGTGGTGCACGTATTCCTTGGTACCTTCAGAATTTTTTGTTTGAATAAAAGGGTTACTTAGTGTTGGTTTTTGGGAGATTACGATATTACCGCCTCTATGTAATATAACGTATGATACCTTATTGGATGGGCAATTGAATTACCTTTAATTTGAATATACTTAGAAGGTGTTACACGTATTCCTTGGTACCTTCAGAATTTTTTGTTTGAATAAAAGGGTTTCTTAGTGTTGGTTTTGGGGACATTACGGTATGACCGCCTCTATGTAATATAACGTATGATACCTCATTGGATAGGCAATTGAATTACCTTTAATTTGAGTATACTTAGAAGGTGGTGCACGTATTCCTTGGTACCTTCAGAATTTGTTGTTTGAAAGAACTACAATATAGGGTTACATATTGTTGGTTTTTGGGAGATTACGGTATGACCGCCTCTATGTAATCTAACGTAAGATACCTCATCGGATGGGCAATTGAATTACCTTTAATTTGAGTATACTTAGAAGGTGGTGCACGTATTCCTTGGTACCTTCAGAATTTTGTGTTTGTAAGAACTACAATATAGGGTTACATAGTGTTGATTTTTGGGAGATTACGGTATGACCGCCTCTATGTAATATAACGTATGATACCTCATTGGATGGGCAATTGAATTACCTTTAATTTGAGTATACTTAGAAGGTGGTGCACGTATTCCTTGGTACCTTCAAAAAATTTTGTTTGTAAGAACTACAATATAGGGTTACATAGTGTTGGTTTTTGGGAGATTACGGTATTACCGCCTCTATGTAATATAACGTATGATACCTCATTGAATGGGCAATTGAATTACCTTTAATTTGAGTATACTTAGAAGGTGGTGCACGTATTCCTTGGTACCTTCAGATTTTTTTGTTTGAATAAAAGGGTTACATAGTGTTGGTTTTTGGGAGATTACGGTATGACCGCCTCTATGTAATATAACGTATGATACCTCATTGGATGGGCAATTGAATTACCTTTAATTTGAGTATACTTAGAAGGTGGTGCACGTATTCCTTGGTACCTTCAAAAAATTTTGTTTGTAAGAACTACAATATAGGGTTACATAGTGTTGGTTTTTGGGAGATTACGGTATTACCGCCTCTATGTAATATAACGTATGATACCTCATTGGATGGGCAATTGAATTACCTTTAATTTGAGTATACTTAGAAGGTGGTGCACGTATTCCTTGGTACCTTCAAAAAATTTTGTTTGTAAGAACTACAATATAGGGTTACATAGTGTTGGTTTTTGGGAGATTACGGTATTACCGCCTCTATGTAATATAACGTATGATACCTCATTGGATGGGCAATTGAATTACCTTTAATTTGAGTATACTTAGAAGGTGGTGCACGTATTCCTTGGTACCTTCAGAATTTGTTGTTTGAAAGAACTACAATATAGGGTTACATAGTGTTGGTTTTTGGGAGATTACGGTATGACCGCCTCTATGTAATCTAACGTAAGATACCTCATCGGATGGGCAATTGAATTACCTTTAATTTGAGTATACTTAGAAGGTGGTGCACGTATTCCTTGGTACCTTCAGAATTTTGTGTTTGTAAGAACTACAATATAGGGTTACATAGTGTTGGTTTTTGGGAGATTACGGTATGACCGCCTCTATGTAATATAACGTATGATACCTCATTGGATGGGCAATTGAATTACCTTTAATTTGAGTATACTTAGAAGGTGGTGCACGTATTCCTTGGTACCTTCAGAATTTTTTGTTTGTAAGAACTACAATTTAGGGTTACATAGTGTTGGTTTTTGGGAGATTACGGTATGACCGCCTCTATGTAATATAACGTATGATACCTCATTGGATGGGCAATTGAATTACCTTTAATTTGAGTATACTTAGAAGGTGGTGCACGTATTCCTTGGTACCTTCAGAATTTTTTGTTTGTAAGAACTACAATAAAGGGTTACATAGTGTTGTTTTTTGGGAGATT
Source organism: Steromphala cineraria (assembly GCA_916613615.1). Classification (NCBI taxonomy): domain Eukaryota; kingdom Metazoa; phylum Mollusca; class Gastropoda; order Trochida; family Trochidae; genus Steromphala; species Steromphala cineraria. The sequence continues at coordinate 22,109,896 of OU744735.1, read as the reverse complement.
ACGGTATTACCGCCTCTATGTAATATAACGTATGATACCTCATTGGATGGGCAATTGAAAAACCTTTAATTTGAGTATACTTAGAAGGTGGTGCACGTATTCCTTGGTACCTTCAGAATTTTTTGTTTGAATAAAAGGGTTACATAGTGTTGGTTTTTGGGAGATTACGGTATGACCGCCTCTATGTAATATAACGTATGATACCTCATTGGATGGGCAATTGAATTACCTTTAATTTGAGTATACTTAGAAGGTGGTGTACGTATTCCTTGGTACCTTCAAAAAATTTTGTTTGTAAGAACTACAATAAAGGGTTACATAGTGTTGGTTTTTGGGAGATTACGGTATGACCGCCTCTATGTAATATAACGTATGATACCTCATTGGATGGGCAATTGAATTACCTTTAATTTGAGTATACTTAGAAGGTGGTGCACGTATTCCTTGGTACCTTCAAAAAATTTTGTTTGTAAGAACTACAATATAGGGTTACATAGTGTTGGTTTTTGGGAGATTACGGTATTACCGCCTCTATGTAATATAACGTATGATACCTCATTGGATGGGCAATTGAATTACCTTTAATTTGAGTATACTTAGAAGGTGGTGCACGTATTCCTTGGTACCTTCAGAATTTGTTGTTTGAAAGAACTACAATATAGGGTTACATAGTGTTGGTTTTTGGGAGACTACGGTATGACCGCCTCTATGTAATCTAACGTAAGATACCTCATCGGATGGGCAATTGAATTACCTTTAATTTGAGTATACTTAGAAGGTGGTGCACGTATTCCTTGGTACCTTCAGAATTTTGTGTTTGTAAGAACTACAATATAGGGTTACATAGTGTTGGTTTTTGGGAGATTACGGTATGACCGCCTCTATGTAATATAACGTATGATACCTCATTGGATGGGCAATTGAATTACCTTTAATTTGAGTATACTTGAAGGTGGTGCACGTATTCCTTGGTACCTTCAAAAAATTTTGTTTGTAAGAACTACAATATAGGGTTACATAGTGTTGGTTTTTGGGAGATTACGGTATTACCGCCTCTATGTAATATAACGTACGATACCTCATTGGATGGGCAATTGAATTACCTTTAATTTGAGTATACTTAGAAGGTGGTGCACGTATTCCTTGGTACCTTCAGAATTTTTTGTTTGAATAAAAGGGTTACATAGTGTTGGTTTTTGGGAGATTACGGTATGACCGCCTCTATGTAATATAACGTATGATACCTCATTGGATGGGCAATTGAATTACCTTTAATTTGAGTATACTTAGAAGGTGGTGCACGTATTCCTTGGTACCTTCAGAATTTGTTGTTTGAAAGAACTACAATATAGGGTTACATAGTGTTGGTTTTTGGGAGATTACGGTATGACCGCCTCTATGTAATCTAACGTAAGATACCTCATCGGATGGGCAATTGAATTACCTTTAATTTGAGTATACTTAGAAGGTGGTGCACGTATTCCTTGGTACCTTCAGAATTTTTTGTTTGAATAAAAGGGTAACTTAGTGTTGGTTTTTGGGAGATTACGGTATGACCGCCTCTATGTAATATAACGTATGATACCTCATTGGATGGGCAATTGAATTACCTTTAATTTGAGTATACTTAGAAGGTGGTGCAAGTATTCGTTGGTACCTTCAGAATTTTGTGTTTGTAAGAACTACAATATAGGGTTACATAGTGTTGGTTTTTGGGAGATTACGGTATGACCGCCTCTATGTAATATAACGTATGATACCTCATTGGATGGGCAATTGAATTACCTTTAATTTGACTATACTTAGAAGGTGGTGCACGTATTCCTTGGTACCTTCAGAATTTTTTGTTTGAATAAAAGGGTTACATAGTGTTGGTTTTTGGGAGATTACGGTATGACCGCCTCTATGTAATATAACGTATGATACCTCATTGGATGGGCAATTGAATTACCTTTAATTTGACTATACTTAGAAGGTGGTGCACGTATTCCTTGGTACCTTCAGAATTTTTTGTTTGAATAAAAGGGTTACATAGTGTTGGTTTTTGGGAGATTACGGTATGACCGCCTCTATGTAATATAACGTATGATACCTCATTGGATGGGCAATTGAATTACCTTTAATTTGAGTATACGTAGAAGGTGGTGCACGTATTCCTTGGTACCTTCAACAAATTTTGTTTGTAAGAACTACAATATAGGGTTACATAGTGTTGGTTTTTGGGAGATTACGGTATTACCGCCTCTATGTAATATAACGTATGATACCTCATTGGATGGGCAATTGAATTACCTTTAATTTGAGTATACTTAGAAGGTGGTGCACGTATTCGTTGGTACCTTCAGAATTTTTTGTTTGAATAAAAGGGTAACTTAGTGTTGGTTTTTGGGAGATTACGGTATGACCGCCTCTATGTAATATAACGTATGATACCTCATTGGATGGGCAATTGAATTACCTTTAATTTGAGTATACTTAGAAGGTGGTGCACGTATTCCTTGGTACCTTCAAAAAATTTTGTTTGTAAGAACTACAATATAGGGTTACATAGTGTTGGTTTTTGGGAGATTACGGTATTACCGCCTCTATGTAATATAACGTACGATACCTCATTGGATGGGCAATTGAATTACCTTTAATTTGAGTATACTTAGAAGGTGGTGCACGTATTCCTTGGTACCTTCAGAATTTTTTGTTTGAATAAAAGGGTTACATAGTGTTGGTTTTTGGGAGATTACGGTATGACCGCCTCTATGTAATATAACGTATGATACCTCATTGGATGGGCAATTGAATTACCTTTAATTTGAGTATACTTAGAAGGTGGTGCACGTATTCCTTGGTACCTTCAGAATTTGTTGTTTGAAAGAACTACAATATAGGGTTACATAGTGTTGGTTTTTGGGAGATTACGGTATGACCGCCTCTATGTAATCTAACGTAAGATACCTCATCGGATGGGCAATTGAATTACCTTTAATTTGAGTATACTTAGAAGGTGGTGCACGTATTCCTTGGTACCTTCAGAATTTTTTGTTTGAATAAAAGGGTAACTTAGTGTTGGTTTTTGGGAGATTACGGTATGACCGCCTCTATGTAATATAACGTTTGATACCTCATTGGATGGGCAATTGAATTACCTTTAATTTGAGTATACTTAGAAGGTGGTGCAAGTATTCGTTGGTACCTTCAGAATTTTGTGTTTGTAAGAACTACAATATAGGGTTACATAGTGTTGGTTTTTGGGAGATTACGGTATGACCGCCTCTATGTAATATAACGTATGATACCTCATTGGATGGGCAATTGAATTACCTTTAATTTGACTATACTTAGAAGGTGGTGCACGTATTCCTTGGTACCTTCAGAATTTTTTGTTTGAATAAAAGGGTTACATAGTGTTGGTTTTTGGGAGATTACGGTATGACCGCCTCTATGTAATATAACGTATGATACCTCATTGGATGGGCAATTGAATTACCTTTAATTTGACTATACTTAGAAGGTGGTGCACGTATTCCTTGGTACCTTCAGAATTTTTTGTTTGAATAAAAGGGTTACATAGTGTTGGTTTTTGGGAGATTACGGTATGACCGCCTCTATGTAATATAACGTATGATACCTCATTGGATGGGCAATTGAATTACCTTTAATTTGAGTATACGTAGAAGGTGGTGCACGTATTCCTTGGTACCTTCAACAAATTTTGTTTGTAAGAACTACAATATAGGGTTACATAGTGTTGGTTTTTGGGAGATTACGGTATGACCGCCTCTATGTAATATAACGTATGATACCTCATTGGATGGGCAATTGAATTACCTTTAATTTGAGTATACTTAGAAGGTGGTGCACGTATTCGTTGGTACCTTCAGAATTTTTTGTTTGAATAAAAGGGTAACTTAGTGTTGGTTTTTGGGAGATTACGGTATGACCGCCTCTATGTAATATAACGTATGATACCTCATTGGATGGGCAATTGAATTACCTTTAATTTGAGTATACTTAGAAGGTGGTGCACGTATTCCTTGGTACCTTCAAAAAATGTGTTTGTAAGAACTACAATATAGGGTTACATAGTGTTGGTTTTTGGGAGATTACGGTATGACCGCCTCTATGTAATATAACGTATGATACCTCATTGGATGGGCAATTGAATTACCTTTAATTTGAGTATACTTAGAAGGTGGTGCACGTATTCGTTGGTACCTTCAGAATTTTTTGTTTGAATAAAAGGGTAACTTAGTGTTGGTTTTTGGGAGATTACGGTATGACCGCCTCTATGTAATATAACGTATGATACCTCATTGGATGGGCAATTGAATTACCTTTAATTTGAGTATACTTAGAAGGTGGTGCACGTATTCCTTTGTACCTTCAAAAAAATGTGTTTGTAAGAACTACAATATAGGGTTACATAGTGTTGGTTTTTGGGAGATTACGGTATGACCGCCTCTATGTAATATAACGTATGATACCTCATTGGATGGGCAATTGAATTACCTTTAATTTGAGTATACTTAGAAGGTGGTGCAAGTATTCGTTGGTACCTTCAGAATTTTGTGTTTGTAAGAACTACAATATAGGGTTACATAGTGTTGGTTTTTGGGAGATTACGGTATGACCGCCTCTATGTAATATAACGTATGATACCTCATTGGATGGGCAATTGAATTACCTTTAATTTGAGTATACTTAGAAGGTGGTGCACGTATTCCTTGGTACCTTCAGAATTTTTTGTTTGAATAAAAGGGTAACTTAGTGTTGGTTTTTGGGAGATTACGGTATGACCGCCTCTATGTAATATAACGTAAGATACCTCATTGGATGGGCAATTGAATTACCTTTAATTTGAGTATACTTAGAAGGTGGTGCACGTATTCCTTGGTACCTTCAGAATTTTGTGTTTGAATAAAAGGGTTACATAGTGTTGGTTTTTGGGGGATTACGGTATGACCGCCTCTATGTAATATAACGTATGATACCTCATTGGATGGGCAATTGAATTACCTTTAATTTGAGTATACTTAGAAGGTGGTGCACGTATTCCTTGGTACCTTCAAAAAATTTTGTTTGAATAAAAGGGTTACTTAGTGTTGGTTTTTGGGAGATTACGGTATGACCGCCTCTATGTAATATAACGAATGATACCTCATTGGATGGGAAATTGAATTACCTTTAATTTGAGTATACTTAGAAGGTGGTGCACGTATTCCTTGGTACCCTAGGTCGAGTTTTCTGAATAAGTAACTGGAAAAACTGAATATCGAATAAGGAATAAGGAATAAGTAACCAACTTCACACTGTTTTTAACCGATTTCTTCAAGTTCTTATTATTATTTGTACAATTTTGTGAACGAGCTACAGCCCAAACGGCATGCGAAGCTTTTGGGCAAAATCGACCCGTACATTAAAGGTCCAGTTCGAATCCAAAATCGAAAATTTAACATTGATGGTTTTTTTTAAATGCACTTGGAGACCTAAATTTTTTTTTAAAAGATGCGCAATGAAAAAAAAGGAAAAAAAGTAAATCTTGGCAAATTTGTAGGTCACGTGGTTCGGCCGCCATCTTGCTTTTAGTGCATTTTCGACCATTTCCGACCCCACCCGCCTTTGACAATCTTCTCCTCTGAAGATACTTGCACCAGAGAGCTGAAATTCATACTGAATGTAGCTGAAGCATTGTAGTTTAAAATGTTTTCTTTTAAAGTTCTTAACTACAATACTTTTTGTGCTGTGACCTTTCAAAGTTGACCAAAATCTCAAAATCGCCAACTTCAAGGGCAGATAACTCAAAAACCAGACCATAGAACTTAATGATATTTGCATAAGACTTAGACATTAGCAAGGTCTTTCAGATAAAAGAATAACATCGCTCGCGAACAGTCATTTCCGGTCACGAGGAAGGGTCAACGGGTGTTTTGGTGGGTATGTTTGAAAAAATCCTTGTTAACCAACGACACATGATAGATACTTGTTCTATTCGGTACTTGCGGAATTTAGAGTTACCGTTCCTGATTAGAGTTATCCGCCCTTGGTAGCAGGTATGTGCGCTCTCGACTCGTTGACGTTTACCGTCATGGACCGCGCAAAAAAGAAATAGTCGCTTTGTGTAAATATATTTATGTGATTATTTGCCGGGTTTTTATCATTGGTGGTCAATGAATGTATTTTATGCTTGAGTATGTAAATCTTCACATATGTCTGTAATAAAATATATTATTTCAAATGTATGTAATTGAGTTAATTCCTTAAACGGGCCCGGTTTAGATCTTTTTGATAATTCTGTTTTATGTGCTAATTTATGCAAATGTGAAATTAATAATACTATCTCAAGGCAAACAAATCGGACATAAATATCTATTTATGGATAAAACATTTTATTCAGTAATTTATTAATAACAAATACTTCACATCTCATATAAGTGGACAAAATTAGTAGAAATTAACAGTTTTGACGTGTAAAATTACGCACCTCACTTCTGAATGAGGGATGAATTATCAGTCATGCCATTTGAGTACAAAATATGTTTTAAAAAAACTCTGTCGTTGTTAAAGTGTAGGGTTTGAGTGACAATTCTTTGTAGAAAAAGTTTTTTGAATATTGTTTGTCAAAAGAACTTGAAGTTTTCGAATGAGTAGGCCTATCCCCCTTCTTTGGCGGGAAATGTAGACTAAGGATACGCATTCAGTCGGGGTTTAAGTACACATACTTTTTCATAATTTTTTCAAGGTTTTAAAAGTTTTCAGAAGTTCAAGGAAGGGAAAAATGATTTGTTTTTGATTCCATTGACATTCGGTATGTGAAAAGAGAAAATATTTGACGACGATTAATTTGTAAGGGAATTTGTCTGTATTACCTCGTCACTGTTTTGTGCCGCGGTTCAACAATATTTTCCCCTTTAAACGGTTTAACTTAATGTCTTCTCAATTCTAAAAAATGTTGACACAGATAGATAGTACAAGCTAACCCTCAATATGTGCTAATTATTAGGTTAAATAACTTTTGTGTGAGTGCGTATCGTATAACCACGGACTTAAATTACAATTTAATGTAATTTAAGTCCGTGGTATAACACAATTCTAGAATATCCCCCTGCTATATTATTACATGATTATTTCGCACTTATTGTCCTATATGTTAGTGATGGTAGCATGTTCGTTGTTCTAGATTAAACAATTTGACTCAGAATAAAATGCATCACTATCTTCTTGAATCAGTCCGTTTATAAAAAAAATAACCCGATAGAACTGTCTTTCCCCGACACCATTTTTCAAGCAAACAACGCTATTATTTATAAACTCAAATTGTTGAACTTTGACCATATTAATTGATGGAATAGTCTTTAGAATACGTTTATGAATGGAAACAAATAAGACCACATCACAAATACAAAATAAATTTTGCAAATCAATGAACAAGTGGCGGTAGAAGATTTTTTAGCGTACTGCAGATAAAGAATACAACTGAAAACTGTTTCGAATAGGTTGCGTCAGCCTGCTACAACACCAAATTTGTCATTTTTATAGGCCTATCGTTTTACTTAATAAAGATTTACAAGCGCTTTGAACCTCTTCTGCTCACTGAAAAGTGAAAAAAAAATTATAGTGATATGTTGTCTTAGTGTATTTTTTCGGTTTCTATCAGAACTTCTATGTTTGACTTTGATAACCTTTTGTTTTTGATCGGGCTCCGTGAAGAGATCAACCGCCGGACGCTCAAAAAATTTAAATGGTATTTTGGTCATGTGAGTTTGTGTTTATCTACATGTATTTACAATTTTACAATAAAACTTTAGAACGGACAGAACTTAACAAACTATCCCATCTCGAGTACCTACCAGTTTTTGGACGTTTCTATAGGCCCCTCTTATACATATTTAGAAGACCTAAAGCGTAGATAGCAGTTAACTCGTACGGTGATTTCGAGGATCTACCAGTTTTTTTACATTTCTATAGGCCCCTCTTACATACTTAGAAGACCTAAAGCGTAGATAATATTTTTACAATTTACTGGTACGATAATTTTGACATGTTTCTTTTTACATTTCTGATCCTATAAGCGTTCCGATCTCGGCGATATCCTCCGTTTTTTTTAAAGTACACTTTTGAACATTTTAGACCTCATGAAATATTTAAAGGACTTAATTGTTTTCAGTAGTTACAAGAAATGTAGATTATAACCTTAAACCATACGCCTATTGCTCATGGAAACAGATATAAAATGATGTTTGGCATTTTTTATTTTATTTCTCGATTAATAGATGTATTTCCATCAAATGTTAAAGAAACTAGGTTTTCCCATCTTGGCCTTATATATATGCATCATCTTTATTGCCTCTTTTACAGGTAACATTTTTACGAATTTGAAGAAATTTGTCATATTTGCAACTCATTAAGAAATAAGTTCATTACATTCAACAATGCATGACCGAAACAAACGTGCAAAGCCTTTTACACGGGACGTAATGGTGTGTTGCCTAAGGAACTGTGCATACGACTGTAACGACCCAAACCGGGAAACGACCCAAATAGAGAAATAAAAAATGAATTAACTCGTAGGAATAGTATTTTGTATCACGTGTTTAGGAATAAAACACACTTGAAGACAACGCGATTATTATCACCTTAAAACTAGTAACGGAATACAGTTGATAAATATTTTACATGAAATGTTACATTTTACGTGACTGTAATGAGATTAGAGCTCATTAACATAGTTTCGCTTGCATCAGAAACATATATTTTGACTTTAATTATTTCCTTGTGTAAAATTGACACGGTTTGTTCTCCTGTAAACTCATATTTTAAGGGAATTTTACAATATGTGTCCAATAAACAATTGCAAATGAATATTTAGCATTCAAATCTAAGTTCTGTATCATGCATGAAGAAATAAGAAATGATCGCCTAAAATATCTTTATTTCTATTTCCATGAATTCTTTTTATAATAGGTTATTTATTTCGGAAACACAAGGTACTATGTTAACTGTGACAATTCCTTGGATTTTCTTTTTCATCAACTCACAAGAAAACTAAATTACCGATGTTCTCCGCGCGAAACATAACAAGCTAATTGAAATCCGTAATGCAAATTACATACATGAAACAGCGACATGAACCTTTCAATTTTGAAAAAGTTAAGCAAGATATATATCACTGAAAAAGCAATAAACTATTGAGACAATTGTATAAATACGAAACTACTAATTTTCCTTTAGGTTTATTATTAATATATTCAATTTCAATTTTCTGAATATTTTTTGATATCAATTAAAGTGCTACATAATATATTGTTTACGTCAGTTTTTGCAAGTTATGTACTGTCATTGAGATTTAGTGTATAATTTGTTATAGTATTATACATGTACATTTCAATGGAAATTAAATTGTTATGTTAAAATTGCACATAAAATATACCAAAATATTTGAAGAAAGTAATTAACTATCTTATGTATATGCATGTACATTCGTTTCCCCATATAGATGTACATGTATATATATATAGGCCTAATCTTGGTAAATATTTAATAGTGAAATGATTTTGCTACGATAAATGGGTTACTTCGATAATACGGTCAACTGATAGGTCAAACGTGTATAATGATCTCGAGGAATCTGATTTACTGTAGTATTTAATAGTTTTATGACGCAATAATCACGACCCATGCAGTAACGTCAACGAGTCGAGAGGGCGCATACCTGTTCCCAAGGGCGGATAACTCTAATCAAGAACGATAACTCTAAATTCCGCAAGTCGGGAATATATCAATTGAAAGTCAAAAGAGCATACAATCTTTGATAAATGTCATTAAAATTAAATTAAACATTAACATTAAATTTTGAGCATTTAAATGTGGTCAATCTTACTTTCATTTTGAATGATTCTGATATAAGAATGATTGAAATTTTTTAGTTCATTGGCAATACACTAGGAAATGTTTTATCTATCATCAGGCAGCAACAAGACTCTATAACCTGAGATGATTCATGTTTGCAGGCTTTAACATTGAATATCAAGTGAAATGTGGTCATTTTGATAATGTATTAGTTACTGTTCAGATCTTTATCGTGGGTAGACAAAAAGTCATGTGAAGGTCAAACAGTGTGCGAAGGTCAAACAGGAAGTCTTGTCAAACAGGAAGTCTTGAAGACCTAAGTACTGACGCGGCAGTCCTAGTTTTGATTGTTATTCTTCGAAATTTATAAAATATAGTTCAATAAACTGCATGTTGTTTTTGAAAAAGTAAAATATGAGAAAAATGTTTAACAAAGTTTATTATATTTAGTGAGTGAGTGAGTGAGTGAGTGAGTGAGTTATTGTTTAGCGCCGCTTGAGCAATATTGCAGCGGCGAGAATATTATATTTAGACATTCAATACTATATCGTCAATATTGTGTTATGAAAGTATTACGACCACGTTTTTAAGTTTCGTATATTGTTTTCAAATCAACTTACTGACTTCCTTTTTCTTGGCCAATGAAAAGGCTTGACACTAATATTTCTCTACCCGTAAACAAATGCTGCAAAGTCGTTAACCGAACGTTCTCCTTTATGAGCATAATATTTTTTTCTGATTAAAATAAACAACATATACCGTAAGTTAGAACGTGCAATTGCTTTTATCAATCTTTTTAATAATAAACGTCTGAAAAAAGTGTCATTTGATAATGAGAACAGAACAACAGTCATTTGTATGTTATTCTTGTGGTGCTTGGAGATAATGATCGCATTAGTCAGAAATGAATTTTCATCTTGGTTGGCATCTTCCCCGCAAGTCCTAGATAGCCAACGTTAAAGTTATAACGAGCCTATCTGAGCGCGTCTCTAACGTGCGCTAGCTTGGCCTTGCGGGGAAGATGCTTGGTTGGGGTCTCTCGCGGTTTAAAGGGGCAGTAGCACGTTTTTAGTAGCACGTTCGGGATATTGCATCCCGTTCGGCATATAGCAACCTATCCCGAACGGGATATAATTTCACATCCACTTCATTTTTAGTCCCTGGTCAAAACTCCGCGACTGCGGCATAACAACACGATGTTCGTCAATACTTAGTTTATGCACGCCAGCCGAAAAAAAATAACTTCAAAACGTAATTTAACACTTATTGCACATTTTATAAACATACCTGCCACCATTACACCAAGTGCTTTACCTGTCACAAACTGTAAATAACGCTTCTTTTTTACTGTATCAACTTACTGACAACTCGATGCAACTTCCCTGAACCTCTGGCGCATGCTCAACTGTCGGAAACGGAAATAGTTCGGGGGTAATAAACGGAAAATAACCATTATTCCCAAAAATTTGGAATTATGTACGGGACTCTTAAAGGGACATATATAAATAATTAGATAATTATTATTTTTATGCCCCCGAATCGGAGATTCCGGGGGTATATTGTTTTTCACCTGTCCGTCTGTCCGTCCGTCCGTCTGTCTGTCCGTTTGTCCACAAAAACTTTAACCTTGGTCATAACTTTTGATTGGTCGGAGCTAGGTCTTTGATACTTGACATATGTATCCCTTGTGATAAGACCTTTCAGATGACACCATGACATTTGACCTTGTGACCTTGACCTTGACACAGCGAGCATTTTCCGAAAACTTTAACCTTGGCTATAGCTTCTATACTGTCAGTGCTAGGTCTTTGATACTTGACATGTGTATTCCTTGTGATGAGACCTTTCATTTGACACCATGATATTTGACCTTGTGACCTTGTCCGTCCGTCTGTCCGTTTGTCCACAAAAACTTTAACCTTGGTCATAACTTTTGATTGGTCGGAGCTAGGTCTTTGATACTTGACATATGGATCCCTTGTGATGAGACCTTTCAGATGACACCATGACATTTGACCTTGTGACCTTGACCTTGACACAGTGAGCATTTTCCGAAAACTTTAACCTTGGCTATAGCTTCTATAGTGTCAGTGCTAGGTCTTTGATACTTGACATGTGTTTTCCTTGACACCATGATATTTGACCTTGTGACCTTGTCCGTCCGTCTGTCCGTTTGTCCACAAAAACTTTAACCTTGGTCATAACTTTTGATTGGTCGGAGCTAGGTCTTTGATACTTGACATATGGATCCCTTGTGATGAGACCTTTCAGATGACACCATGACATTTGACCTTGTGACCTTGACCTTGACACAAAAACTTTAACCTTTGTCACAACTTTAGATTGGACAGTGCCAGGTCTGTCATACTTGGCAGGTGCATACCTTGTGGTGAAACCTTCCACAAGAGCTCATGAAGTGTTTACCTTGTGACCTTGACCTTGGTGCCTTGTGACCTTGACCTTGACTCAAAAACTTTAACCTTGGTCACAACTTTAGATTGGACAGTGCCAGGTCTTTCATACTTGGCAGGTGCATACCTTGTGGTGAAACCTTCCACAAGAGCTCATGAAGTTTTTACCTTGTGACCTTGACCTTGGTGCAATGGGCATTTTCTGAAAACATTAACCTTGGCCACAACTTTGGATTGGAATATGATAGGGCTTTCATACTTTGCAGGTGCATACCTTGTGGTGAGACCTTTGCCTTTACCATCCAAACAAAATTGGTCAGTTAGGTTTACTACTTGACTTTGGATTTCAATTGGTCAGTGAGGTTTACTACTTGACTTTGGATTTCAATTGTTATTGTTAGTGTCCTTCATTTATTTAATCCTTTGCAAGTGCAAGCCATTCAATCGTGTCTTATAATGTACACATGTCGCCATCTCCAAGGCGACCAACCAGTCAATGTCTTCCAAAGGGTTTAATAAAATGATAATTATTCTCAATGTTTGCAATAAACTTTTCTCATGTGTATTTTCTTTTCTCAGCAGGAAAACTATACATGTTGTCAACATCAAAGTAAGTAAGTCTTTATTCTTTATTTACAAAGTGTATAACCAAATTTAATTCATATTCTCTAAATAGCAATGAGTGTTAAAAATTTCAAGTAATGTCAAAGATTTCTATTTCATCCAAATGATAATTTCTCAACTATTGTCTATTTTACATTTGTCAAATTTGTAATAAGAGCTTTACTTTGTTTCAGCTAGGATGAGCATCTTCCTGGGAAACAAGGGTGCCCACATATACAATGGGAACATTGCCTACACCTGCAAGATTTGTTCGAAATCTTTCTTTGCAAAGACAGACTGTGACAACCACAAATGCTTTAAATGTGATGCCTGCCAAAGAGTTTTCAACTCGCTGAGAACAATAAGCAATCACAAGTGTTCTTATTGTGCAACATGTGATAGGGTATTCAGCACATACCAGAAATTGCGCTCGCATAAATGCCCTATTATGCCTCGTGCTTCACATACCAATGACATGACCATTATAAGTGCAATAACAGAACGCAACGTCCTAATACCAGATGACACTGTGTGCAAATTCCTTCAGCTAATGAAGCAGCAGTGGCCAGGATTGAGTATTGGAGTGAGACTCCCAGCAGAAGTTGAAGTTCTCCTACGACAAACCACCCGGCAGCATGTTCAACCCTGCGTTCATATCAACACTCACTCCATCAACATCCACTTCCTGCAGTCCAAAAGGGTCACAACGTGGCAGGACCCTTGTGATCTGAAGATAAAAGTGTATGACTCATTACGCAATCAACAACGTTTGGCTACACTAATGCCAATACTACGGCTCTTCTATGATCTTCGTTTTTATACGCCCTGTTATGTGGAAGGTGTCTCGCAGCAAACAGAAGTGTCATGCGGAGCATATGCGTGTGCCTTTGCTGTAGCCTGTGCAAATCACACCCCACCAGAAGGAATGCATTTGGCCACAGAGGTACCATCTGAACCAGTGCATCAACAACGCCTCAATACAGCCATTTCCATCACATGCCACAACGGAAGTAACCACACCATCAACACCATCAAGTGAAAATTTGATGTTTGAAAATTTGATGCAAGAATTTGATAACCAACAAAGACTGCAAAGCCTACACATGAAACGGCAACAAAGAAAGGAGAAGGATAGAGTAAGACAAGCTGAGAAACGTAGAAAAGAAACTCCAGCAATGCAGGCCAATCGATTAAAAACTGTGCGAGAAAAAATGACTGAATTACGCAAAAATGAAACTCATGATGTCCAATGTACACGACAAGCAAAGAACACAGCAAAACATGCTCAAATGAGGGAAAAAGAAGATGAAAGTGTAAAGAGAATTCGCCAAGCAAAAGACCTTGCTAGGCATGCTGAAATGAGGGAAAAAGAAGATCAAAGTGTAAAGAGAATTCGCCAAGCAAAAGACCTTGCTAGGCATGCTGAAATGAGGGAAAAAGAAGATCAAAGTGTGAAGAGAGTCAATAAGGAAAAGAACAGAATAAAACATGCTGAAATGAGGGAAAAAGAAGATCAAAGTGTGAAGAGAGTCAATAAGGAAAAGAACAGAATAAAACATGCTGAAATGAGGGAAAAAGAAGATGAAAGTGTGAAGAGAGTCAATAAGGAAAAGAACAGAATAAAACATGCTGAAATGAGGGAAAAAGAAGATGGAAGTGTAAGAATATTTAGGCTTCAGAGGGACAAGAAGAGACATTCAATTCAAAGAAGTAATGTATCTGAAAATGCAAGGACAGAAGCACAAATTCAAGACCGGTTACGGAAATCTTCTGCTAGGAATCCAAATACAATACAGAAAGCTCAACAATTGTTTCTGAAAAAGATCAAGAGTAGTCCAGAACATGTATGTACAGTATGCCACAGATCCCTGTACAAAGAAAGTGTTGTGCGCTTGAATGCATCATCATATCCTGACAGTGATTTGCTAGATTTATGTAGAACTAAACATAAAGGTCCAGATAAGACAGAATGGATTTGTTCGACTTGTCAGCGGCATCTGAGAAAGTCCAACATGCCTCCTCAAGCACAGGCCAACAAAATGGATATATCCTTAGACATCTCTCCCATAAGTGACTTAACAGATTTTGAAGCCAGATTACTGGCTAAAAGGATCCCTTTCATGAAGATAACTGCCCTGCCTCGAGGCAAGCAGAAAGGTATTCTAGGATCTGTGATCAATGTACCTGCAGATACAGATGACACATGCAACCATCTGCCACGTACACCAACTGCCTCTGGTATCATACCTGTGAAACTGAAGAGGAAACAGGAATTCAAAAGCCATGTGTTTTATGAGAACATTAGGCCGCATATGGTTCTTGAAGCTTTCAAATGGCTCAAAGAAAACAATCCTCATTATCAAGATGTCATTGATGTTTCTGATAATTGGACAAAGGATTCACAGGAAGAAGACCATCAACTTTGGGATCACCTCACTCAACCTAAAGATTTGATCAGTGAACCGTCAACTGAAGGGGACCAAGCTCATGATGGTGGTGATGTTGATGATGATGAAGATGGTGATGTTGGTAGTGTAGGTGATGGAGAGGATGCAGACACTTCCTGTTCAAAACAACCGGATTTGCCAAAAAATCTACCCGAGGCAAATGATATACCAAGAGACTATCCCCTTGATACTTGCATCCAGTCAACAGATCCTGCTCTTGATGTCAATCAGATATTGAACTTTGCACCAGGAGAGGGCAAGCATCCTGTTAGCATCATGATGGATCATGGTTGTGAAGAGTAGGCATTTCCAAAACTATTTCCCAAGGGAAAATTTGGGTTTGATGCCCACAGACAAGTGTCATTAACACCCAAAAAGTATTTCAATGCAAGAATCCTCAACAAAACTGGAACTTTTGCTGGAAATGTTGAGTATCTTTTCTTTGCACAATATGTAACTGAACACAAACAAGTTATGGACAATATCTCAATAGCCACGAGGAAATCCTTCAGTGCAACACCGGGTGGTAGTGTCGACTCAAGCTTTGTGAAGGACCAAGACAAGCTCACAGGACTGATCTTGAAAGACCATGCCTACCAGTTTCTTCAGACTGTCAGGGGTTCCCCACCTTATTGGCAGAAAGCAATGTACAAGCTTCTTGCAGCTGTCAAACAGTTTGGAATATTCACTTTCTTTGTGACCTTGTCATCTGCAGATCTGAAATGGAGGGACACACTACAAGCAATAGCCCGTCAACAAGGACGCATTCTGTCAAATGATGATGTTGATAATATGCCATTTGAAGAAAAAAGTGCTCTTTTGAGGTCCAATCCAGTAACAGCTGCAAGACATTTTGATCATCGGCTACAGAGCTATTTTAACACATTCCTGTTGTCACCAGCTCAGCCATTGGGTAAAATCAAACACTACTCTTACCGGATAGAGTTCCAGCAAAGGGGTTCTCCTCATGCCCACGTTGTGCTCTGGACAGAGAACGTGCCTACTCCTGATGATGACGACGCAACAGTCTGCCAGTTCATTGATCAGTATATATCCTGCAAGATTCCAGATGAAGATGAAGATCCAGATCTCTACAGACTCGTTACAACTGTACAGCAACATCATCATACCGCGACATGCAAGAAAAAGGGAACTTTCTGTCGTTTCAACTTTCCCAAGCTTCCATCAGAAGAAACACTCATAGCGAAAATGTTAGAGACTGATGATCCACTGAAGAAAGCTTCCATCAGAAAATGGAATCTGGATGTGTTGAGCAAAGTTCATAAAGTTCTCTCTAACAAAGAGGTCACTGTCACATCTGTTGAGGAGATAGTAAATGCAGCTGGATTATCTATAGATGAGTATAAGAATGCTCTCAAGCTGACCAAGTATGGGAAAACTGTTGTACTTCAGCGGGCTCCATGTGAAACACACACAAACTATTACAACCCTTATCTCCTGAGGGCCTGGGAAGCAAACCTTGATGTTCAGTTTTGTCTTGACCCATATGCATGTATCACTTACATGGTAGCTTATATCACAAAAGATGAAATGGAAATGGGTCGTATTTTAGAGGCAATTTCAAAGGAAACCATCAATGATTCATGGTGTGGGAAAATGAAAAAATGTGCCAAGGCTTTTCTTAATGCAAGAGAAATAAGTGCCCAAGAGGCTGTGTACAGACTACTAAGTTTCCCACTCTTCAAGTGTAACTTCCGGGAGGTTTTTGTACCAGCAGATCTGCCACAAAACCGTGTTCAACTTCTGAAGCCCCTGTCAATAATCAGAGAAATGGATGATGACAGTGATGACATCTTCCAGAAGAACATCACAGACAGGTATGCAAACCGGCCGGAATCCCTGACCAGTTTGTTCCTAGCAGAATTTGCTATCTGGTATTGCCCTGTGTACAACACTAAAACTAGTGATGACTCCGACTGTGATGGCGACACTGTGTCTGAAAATGAGAAAGTTGTTGAGTTAAGGAATGGATGTGGAAAAATGAAGAAGGCGTCCACTCCTGGTGTACTCAGATACCACAAGAAGTCAAAAGTAAAAGAACCAGAATCCTTTTACTACAGCCAGATAATTCTCTTCAAGCCCTGGACAAATGAGGAGGATCTGCTACAGTTGGAATCCTTTGAAGACTTCTACCAGACTCACATAGCAGAGATTACAGAAAACAGGGCTAAGGTTGAGCATCACACAGACATTATTGAGGCAGCTTTAGAACAGTTTCATGAGAATGGTCCCCCAACCCATATGTATGATGAAATCTCTCCAGTCACCAGACAGGAGGAAAGTGAGTCAAAACAAGAGGGTCAAACCCTTGACCAAGAGTATGCTGTGCTGGTTCCTGATGAAGAGCACATAGTGAACTGCTCAAATGTGGACATTCATGCTTCACGCCCTGTTTCATACAGCATTGAACTGAGACCTGGTGTTTTGGAACAAGAAGAATTTTGTGCCCTTATAAGATCACTCAATTCTGAACAAAGGAATGTTTATCAACACATTGAGAAGTGGTGTTCTGAACTTTCCAGAAGTAATAAAACAGGAACAACACCTGAACCATTGCATCTATTTGTTTCAGGTGGTGCAGGAACAGGCAAATCACACCTCATATCTGCAATCTTCCAAATGGCACTCAGAACTTTATATACGGAAGGAGAAAACCCAGACACTATAAAAGTAGCACTGACAGCCCCTACAGGTACTGCTGCACACAATATTTCTGGAACAACTCTTCACTCTGCATTTCTCTTGCCACTCGGACAAACAAAGAGCTATGTCAAGTTGTCTGATGATAAAAGAAACGCCTTCGTGCAAAAGCAAGTGCATTAAAACTCCTGATCATAGATGAAATTTCCATGGTTGGAAGTGATATTCTGCTACAGATCCACAACAGGCTGTGTGAAATAATATCATCCAGTGCTCCTTTTGGAGGTGTTTCAGTTATTGTTGTTGGTGATCTCTACCAACTGCCACCAGTCTTGCAACAGTTTGTCTTCAAGCCATTGTCAAATCCCTATGCGAATCTAGCTGGGTCACTGTGGAACAACTTCTCCTTCACTGAACTTCACGAGATCATGAGACAGAATGATGACCTTACATTTGCAAATCTATTGAACAGAGTCAGAACAGCCTCCCATACTGATGAAGATGTCGCCTTGCTGAAGGAACGTGAAATATCTAAAGACTGTGCTGGATATCCAACCCAGGTTCTTCATGTTTTCTCCACAAACAAGTCTGTCAATGACCATAATAATCAAATGCTATCTCAACTGCAGACTCAACATGAGACCCTTGTTGCAATTGACAGAAAGCCTGCTGCACTGAAAACATATGATGTTTCTCAAGACTCAAGGTTCACAGGAGGACTTCCTTCCGAAATTACCCTGGCAGTGGATGCCAAAGTGATGCTCATCAGAAACATAGACATAGCGGATGGCCTTGTAAATGGTGCTCAGGGAAAGATAATCACCTTCCTTAAGAGACAGTCTGAAGTGGAGGTTGTCTTTGTCAAATTTGATGGTGCAGATGTTGGGAGGTTAAGTCGCCAGAGGTCCAAGTATGTTGCGCAATTGAAGCTCTTCCCACTTCCCACTCCAATAGAGAGGACAGAGATTTCCTTTACTGTAAACAAGGAAAACAAGGGACTGACAATCTCCAGATTCCAGTTTTCTCTCAAGTTGGCCTGGGCCTGCATCATACACAAGGTCCAGGGACTGACTGTAGAGCAGATTGTGGTGAGTTTCCAACATCGCTTTTCTGATGGCCAAGCTTATGTAGCCCTCAGCCGGGTGAAGAATTTACAGGGGCTTTTTCTGCTTCAGTTCCAACCAAGCAAGATCCGTGCAAACAAGAGTGTCATTGAAGAAATGCAGCGACTCGAAGTGAAATCCTTGAACCGAAATGACAATTTCTTCCAAAGAGAGACATTACCCAAAAAGTCGCTGGTAGTTTCGTCCCTGAACACGAGGTCACTTGTACTCCATTCTAGAGATGTTGAAAAAGACCCTGTATTTCGGATGTCTGATGTCATTGTCTTCACAGAGACCTGGTTGTCGACGACAAGTAAACCAGACAGACTGATTCCCAGAGAATATGTTCTCATAAGATCTGATAAGCCTCAAAGAGGTAACACAAGACAGGCAGGGGGAGTTGCCATTGTCATGAAGGCATCATCCAGATACACAGTCATCGACTCACACGCAGATGTCTTCCTGCAAGTATTAGCTGTGACCGTAACTCTGCACAACATCTCCTTCAACATTGTGGGAGTGTATAACTCCCCAGACCATCACAATAAAATCGAACACTGCACAGCAAAAGTTGTGTCAATGCTGGATGCCATTGCTTCATCAAACCGCTATGCAACAGTTATTGTTGGAGATATCAATGAAAATGCATATGACAAAGACAAAGGCTTCCAGAAGACATTACAGTCAAGTGGCTTTGTTCAGCATGTTCACGGATCAACTCACAGAAGTGGGTCTTGCCTGGACCACTTCTACACCAGCCCTTGGATCCATGTCGATATGCAGATCACCAGCTGCTATTACAGTGATCATGACTGGATCTCAGGCAAATCACTGTTCTAGTATCAGGTAATGGTCTTGGGTGAATTTGACTAATTTAAACCATTCATAAAACTGAACACAGGGCACAATTTCTTTACTTGTGTCTTTCCTTATCTATGCATATATCCGGGGGCATCAGTGTTTAACAAACACATCTTGTTTTATTTTAGATTAATTGCATTTACGTCACACACTTAAAGACCATTGATTGGTTGATGAAACCAAACATTATGTGAAAAAGAGTATAAAAAGAAAGAATTTCAATCACTCTATCTCATATCTTGAAGATGGATTGTGGTTGCTCCAGGCATGAAGAATTCTCCAGTGGTAAAACGTTCAAGTTGTTAAAAATTTAACACATTGTTACTCTGTTGTATGAAACGAAATTCCTAACTGAGAGACAAAACATAATTTGCAGTGCTTGTGTAGACTATGTAAAATGCAATTTTTCTACTGACTCAACTTCTGTGTTGGATAAAGTTCTTGAAAACATAAGTGCCGGAAAATATAGTGAAGAGGAACTTACAAAGTTAGCAATGGCACTTGGCCAATCCCAACATGCATCATTGTTGAATTCCAGTTCCAATTTTAAATGTCCCACAATAACAGAATTAAAGAACTATAAACCCACAGAATGGCTGAACAATCAGAATTCAATTTGCCTTTCATTCATCAAAGCATCTTGTAATAATACGTCTGATGAAAATCTTGCAAAAAATGTTTCCCTTGCACGTGCCATTGAACAAATTTTTTACACCCGAAACTTTACTTGTGTTACCCCATTGGCTTTTTCAATGAACCTTTTCACCTACATGTACACAGGGAGTAACAATGCTTGTAATGTTCTATCATCTTCAACATCTGCGGGTTCATACACTTCTCTAATGACATGGTTAAACTCCCTGTCGGAAGATAAGATATCAATAAACATTCCTAATGACATTTTTTGACAACAACCAAGTTTTGGCCCGGAAATGGAGAGTGTCTACAGATGTTAAACAAATGCTTAGTTGCATTACTAGTGTTGTTCATATCATCCCGTCTTCAGAATCCAATTTACAGGAACGATCTGATATCTCTCCCAAAATATGGAATCACATATCCCCTGATTCTATCACAGAAACACACACTATGTACAATGATATGATCACCAACTGCCCCGAATTTAGGGAACACAGAAGACTTTTCATAGAACAACAATTGTCGATAGTGGTTGCTCAGATTAGCAGTGGGGATGGGTCGACTTCAGATAGAATTGACTGTGTTTTAGACGATTGCAAATCCAGAGACATAACATCAAAGGGAAAAGGAAAGGGGAAGGGTAAGAAGTCCATTCCAAAAAAGGTCAATATAGATATTTCTGACAGCAAGCTCACTTCTGCAGGTCCATCACATTACACTGCTGTGTCTTGTGGTAGTTCTGGTAGGACTAAATTCCTCAAGGTGGAGAAAGAAAACAACAAGTATGACCTTGTACACACAGGTAAACTATTAAACCCAGAACTTGTTATAGGAAACCCTGTTTGTGTCAACCCATGCTCTTATTCAGGAGTCACAGATGTGCTTCATTCGTTCAGATCAGAGCTCCTGCAGCACACATCTTGTTTGTGGACTGTTATCGGGTGTGATGGTTTACCATTCAACCTTGCCTCCAGACTGCTAAGTTCCCAATACCTATGCAGTATTTGTGGCGAATCTATTCCTGGAAGCCAGGCTTGTGTGGAACACCTGAAATCGGCCCACAATCAGGATGTGTTAAATCACCTAAAGACCTTCTCAGACATTCTGCTTGTCCCCGGACCTGGCCACATAGAGATTAACATGACCAAATGTGTCTTTAAGTGTCTGTGGCCTGTCCTACTGAAAGATATGGCAGTCATGCTTCACTATACTTAAACCTAAATTAAGTGCCATTATGTATATTTTGCTTATGTAATCGCAGAGTTACAGTCCAATATATCTGCCCTATTGGTGACCTTTCTTGCATATTGGCGTCCTAGTTTTGATATTGGCGTCCTAGTTTTGCATATTGGCGTTCTGGTTTTCCATATTGCGTTCTAGTTTTGCATTTTGGCGGCATGTGTAAACGTGCCCAACACTTGCACGTGCAATGCTGTGATACAAAAGATTACAAAAAAACAATGTAAATGGATTTTATTGTATTTTCGAAGTAAAATGATA
The DNA here is from genome assembly GCA_916613615.1 of Steromphala cineraria. NCBI lineage: Eukaryota > Metazoa > Mollusca > Gastropoda > Trochida > Trochidae > Steromphala > Steromphala cineraria. The sequence continues at coordinate 22,087,831 of OU744735.1, read as the reverse complement.
ATGTGTTGGTCCCAAATGGGAAAACTCTTGGTGTAAACTTTGGAACATGTTGAGAATTAGTTGAACAGCTCTGAGACGGTCTTGATGCTGGTGAAGTCTGTCCTCTTTGACAATCCATGTAAAAACTGAGCATTGGGGAATCTCTCAAATCTGAAATGAAATAAAAACGTTTTAAAATGTTGTTTCACCTACCAAACAGTAATATATACACAGTTGTACGATAAAGTTGTAAATTATGGTATTTATTTCAGCAAAACTCTTTAGTAAACTTTCACGATATTTTTGCGTAGATACATTTATCGTAAGATTGCTTTGGAACTGGAGTTTGTTCTGAGACTATATTGTTACAAATTTCCTTAACTGTTGTTGGATTAACTTGTTGCCGTGTCGGTTTTTTTAAAGTTAAAGTGACATTGGTATGTTGTTTGAAACATTTATGTAAACGTTATTTTTTCTTATATCAGTTTACTAATTGCTGACTGTTTTTGCAAACTATTCAAATCTTATTGGTAAAGTATAGAAAACCGGAGAGGATGGTTCAAATTGACTTTCATTGAAAACATTTATTAACGGGTATATAATATGTAAGAAGCCTTCATGTTTTGACAATGATGCTAACAATCATAACATAACATACGATGGATATTTACTTAGGAAGCGCTTTGGTTTATGGCTAAATTACATTTTTACAAGCTGCAATTACTTTTAATTCAGTGTATTTCAAACAAGTTTTTAGATATAAAATGGGGAATGAACTCGGACAGTAGCTTGTTCGTAGGAAAATGAAGAGATTTAGTGGAACAAGAAAGAACGAAAATGAATATTACACAACATATACTTGCAATGTATTTGTTTTCACAAACAGCAGTTATGAAACGAACTAAACCTTTAGCTACGTTATTTGAATCTTTTCCCTACCAAAATGATGTTCATAAATGCACTGAAATTGCCATGCAGTTTTCGCGCAAAATGTCGAGTCTGGTTGACCTTTTGAAGATTATAATTTTTTTATTAACTATTTTATAAAAGGGGAATAGATTAGATAATATAATTCGTTGAAAACGAGCTTCAATATCTAAAACGAGCAATGCAGTAATGCTTAATAGAATGTTAACACGATATTCAAGCGGAAAAAAGCATAAAGCTTACTATGCATAGCTCTGACCTCGTCAGAGGTCAGAGCTATGCATACTTAGCTAAAAGCTTACCTGAGTGATTTCATATGTTGTTCCATACGTTATACACGATGCCCAATGTGTGACAGGAAATGCAAGCAAAATGCGAGTATTTATACCTGTCCAATACTCCTTGAGCTCATGAACCTCGTGCACTTGTAACGATGCACGCGCTTCATCATGCAGCCATCAGATGCAGGACGCCAGTATTGGTAGATGCGGTAATCATAAAACTAGCACGCCAATATGTACGAATTTAGGTTTAAGTGGAATAAACTCCTCAAACTCGCCAATATTTGCGGGTCAGGTATCATCGTCGGCCTAACGGCCTCCGCCGATACCTGGCCCGCAAATATTGGCGAGTTTTCGGAGTTTATTCCTTACCTCTCTCAAGGCACTCACTGTCTGTGAACGGGCAGCTGACCACCACAAGGCTTGGCAGATGATAGAAATACTATTATTTTCTACCAACCGAAAACTCCTCGTTCCCTATGTAAAGCTCTGTGTATCTCGGTCTGTGGATCCCTGTGTAAACCAAAACTACACATTCATGTTCGATATGATTTTTACACACGTGCTTGCTCTGTATCTGTACAGATGTGCCTGTCGCAGAGGTAACCCTGCGTTAACCATTCAATCTTTGGCAAAGTTTAGCGAACTGTTCTTCGGGACCAATATGACACAATATCAAGAACTGACCATCCGACTGCTTCATACACACGTTGTTGCTCCCTCCGAAGTTAAAACATTTCTGAATAACACGTTCACCTTATCAGTAAGTGGCCATCCCAGCAATGGAGAAGGAGGTGATTTTATTCTTGAAAATGTAAACCGCAAAATCAAGATGTGGCTTCCTCCTGGCCTACCATCCGAGAACAGGTGGCAACGTGTGTGCAGAAATCTCGATCAGTTAGAACAGGTAAGGTTATATAAAAAAAACATTCGCCTAAACGCAACACTAATTTATAAATCGTTCTAGGTCATTTAGGTCATATTTTAAATCAAAATTGCTTCATAGCATGTAATGATAATGATAGTTACATGTTTTTTTACGTTAATAAAGTTGTAATCGTCATTGCTTTTGTAATTTATAAATATTGTGCCGTTTTGGTAAGTTAACCATCGTTTTGTTTTAAAATGTTCAATGCTGCTGTTGGTCTATTTGCCTCTCAAAACATGTTTTAGGATCGCAACCACATTTTGACGGAACTTGGTATTGGTCCACACGACAATAGCTTCTCAGACACAAAGCTTGACAATGAAATTGGCCAGTTTAGAGCACAACTCCGGGAGAAACAGTACCTCATGGATCCTTATACAGAAGGTGAGAATTAAACCAATACTTGTTCTAGCACCATGTCGGGAGTAAGAAAATTACAAGCAAATTTTAAATTGAAATTTCATAATTGAGAAGCGAAATGACATGTTAGAGGTTATTTTATTTATATTCTTAAAATATATTTCAGGTCCCCACACCTCATTGAGTGGCCAACCTCTAGACTGTGACCTGATTGATTATGCTGCCCACTGTAGACGTAACAGACACCTTTTCTTGGAGTCCATCAAAGACGCCCCAGACCTAGGCAAATCCCACAAACTGGTACCAATTTTCATTTTGCCTCAGGACCGGCTCGAATACCAAAATCTGAAATAGTGGACATTGTAGGATTGAAAATTCAACAACTGCGGGATCTCGATGAACACGAAGAAGCTGAAGAATTGCAGCGCGAATTTGACCAACAAATCAAGTCTGGGACTAAGGCACTCTACATGGCTTTTGTGCACAAGGTCGATGACTTGATTAGCAGTGCTGAAACTGTGGATGAATCGGTCATAGTTAAGTAAGTGAAATGAAAATGTATATGTGAAAGGGTGCCCTTTTTTATACAATTTTAATGAGAATAATCTTCTAGAATGATAAGTCTTATCATTGTTTCTGAAATTATATGCAACATTTTTGTTGATATGTTAACGGGAACTTTAATACTTCAGGTGAAGATGGAACAAATGAAAACATTGACTAGAAAATGTGGATTTGGAGTGTCTTACAAGTGAGTATTTTTAGTAGTTTATTAAAGTGAAATGAATAAGAAACCGTTGTAGTATTATTGTTGAAAGTAAACTTTTTAAGGCTTTATATATGTGTGATAATATGGTTATTTTGATTCATTTAAGACATTAATGTAGAAATAAACAACATTGTCGTAGTTCTGTTCAATACATTTTATTCAATGATTGTCACAGAAGAAATCATACTTTTTGATTCCCTTGATTTGTCGAGTTGTGATATTTCGGAAACCAAGACATGTAACATGCAGCCAGTAAGAACTTGACTCCTGGCCGCATCCGATCCACCCCCCTCTCTGCTCGCGATCGTCCTCTGGGGTGCCGTATTCACCCCCACACTTGACACAGTGATTGCCACCACTCTCTTTAAATAAAGATATATTTGTTTGAACATATTTTGCTATTTTGGGGGTGGGGGGACGGGAGTGTCCAGGCGAGGGGAAGTCCATCGTTTTACTTGTGGAAGGTTGTGGAGTCGAGGATGTGGATGCCTGGGGTACCGGAGTGGTGGACACAGACTGCAATAAGGTAGGAGTTTGAGTTAAATTGTCCGATACTAACGTTTTGTGGATTGATATTTAGGAGACGAAAGCTGACGATATTCTTAAAAGTTGTTTCATGGTATGTAAGTTGTTACATGGTATGTAACGTTACCTCATCAATTTCGTTCGAATTCCAGAAGCAGTGTTGTTTGGATTGCGTCTTCACCTTTATTTCTTCTTCGGCGCCAGTTGTAATGGAGAATTCTTTGCCCTAGTAAGATATCATTAAGTTCATGTACAATTTAATGAATATATTCACTTTAAAGTTAATATAGAAAGTAAAACGTCGTTTCCTGATATTATTACATTAATTCCGAACGACAGCTTCTCCTAACTATTCTTTCAAACTGATGTAAAATGGAGTGTTTTTTTGTTTATCAAAATAATACTTTTAAATAACATAGATAACGACTATTATTCACAGACCTTCTTGAAGAAGGTAGCCATTCGGCGAGACTGACTGGCGGCTCTCTTTTTATTTTATTTTTTGTAGACAATAAGCATGGGTCCAGTGTGGTGTTTCTTATATGTGGGGGCCTCCCCTTTAACCTTCCTCGCGGGGTTGATGTTTCGCCGGGTTTTGAAAGAATACTGCAATTTGGTATGTCACAAATACAAGTATATATTTGAAAACAAATTAATTATAATTTGTTTTATATATTTGATTATTACACTATACATTATTATTATTATTATAACGCATAGTTAAATAGATTTTAATCTTTTTATTTAACTGTTAATTTTATGCATAACGTTACCTTTCTTGCGCTGTTCATTTTCTTTGATTATGAAACCAATTAGAAATAGTTGTTGCTTAGATGGGTGATACTCTTATACCCTATAACAAAATTGTTTACAATAATCAACCAATCATTAGCGCATATTTACAAGAACAGTCCAATGGAATTATGTAATCTGGAACAAAATCATATCTTTTAATGTGTTCTTATTGTTTATTTAACTAATTTTTATAGTAAAATGGGTTTGGTTTTGACCAATCGCGCATACCGTACAATGGTGGAAATTTAATCACATTTTCAGATTTTCGCCTGATTAGTGCGATCCGGATCACACAGGATCTTCAAAAGCAAGATGGTGGACGGTACAACAGTCGTGAACATGTACAAGTAATGATTTGTGTTTAAACGCGTTATCAGAGAATATTATTGGACTGAAAGCACTTGATGTAATGGTGGGTATGTTTATAAAATGTGCAATAAGTGTTAATTTACGTTTTGAAGTTATTTTTTTTCGGCTGGCGTGCATTAACTAAGTATTGACGAACATCGTGTTGTTATGCCGCAGTCGCAGAGTTTTGACCAGGGACTAAAAATGAAGTGGATGTGAAATGATATCCCGTTCGGGATAGGTTGCTACATGTATATGCCGAACCAATATACCGAACGGGATATTATATCCCGTTCAGTGGGTGTACCCAACCTGTAACATGCTGCTGATTGATATGCGAGTCAAAATAAATAAATCGGTGAATAGTTGATTTGATATGTTTATGTCCGAATGACCTTTTCTGATGTCTTTAATATAAGAATTCTATTTTCTATACTTTGATAGCTACTCTGTAAGTGTACTTGCGGTTTGTGAATATTATATTGTTTATTGATCCTCCAATGTGGGAGAGTACAATGCAAAATGCGACAGAGAGTTACGTATTCACATGGTCAAGAGAAATTTACTTAGAGAAAACGCGTCAGCATCTTAAGTTGTTAGACTTTACTTTAATGTTCATGAGCTCGAGCTTGTTTGCATACGGTAGCGAAATAGTTCATTGCACAACCGAACTGAAGTTTCGTAAATGTCATGTCTGGTCATCATGATCAAAATATCTCGAAGTACACTCACACGTGTGTAATAATTAAAGCCTCATCGTCATACTGGCATGTGGTTCGTGATGAATTTAACTATTGAGAAAAGAAATACATCACTCGGTAGAAAAAACTTTCTTCGAAAGTTTAATCAACAAGAAAATACCTATTTTGACACACAAAGTACAGTACCCCCTACAAATTTGCCGGCGTCGGCATTATGTGTGAATAGAATTTACATCGCGTCTGAATTACCGCAATTGCGTCCACCGGGTATCAAATTGGGTGGCAACTAATACGTGATTCGGAGAAAAAATTTAAAAAAAGCTAGATGTGCGCGACAAGCATATTTGAGGAAACTCAATGGCGGCAAACTCGGTTTTTACTGTAATCTGCTACTTGTTTCACCTTAAAACTGATTTCATTGGATTCCTTGACCCAAAATACCTAGGTAAAGACACCAAATTCAACACTCCAGGACACCAGATTGAGTCATATGATTTATAAGGATGCGGCGGCCATCTTGGACGCCCATCTTGAATTACAGCTTTCTTCCCCACGTTTGGAATGCCTGCCCAGGTTTTTTCGATCTCCTAAGGGTGTCATGCAGGAATCAAGATGCAAATATAGGCGACATATTTTTGCACACAGGACCCCCTCAGCCCCAGGACTATGTCTGTCGTCAATCAAACATAAAATAGCTTTCGTAAAGAACTAGTCAATCGTAAGGTGTTTAGCTGCTGAAGCTTCCACGTTCAAAAGGTTGCAATTTTCTTTCAGATACAGAAAACGTTAAATGCCGATTTCACTCAGTTAAAAGGTTCACAATTAAAAGTAAGAAAATCTGCATATTGTAAGTGACATGAAGCATGTTTGATAAAATCTTTTTTAGCTTTGATGTGCGCCAAAATACCATTGAGTGTTGGGTTTGAGTTCATTAGAGTTTCAGGACTCCGATTTCAGAAAAAAAGCCATCTCGATACTATTAATCAAAATGTGTAATGTGTCTCGATCAAGTTGCGGTAATCAATAACTCACTTATTCTTTGTCCCTTTATGTACTTGAAAGTTGAATTAAAACTACCAACATACTATAAACGCAAAGTCAAAACAGGGACGAATAATCAAATACAAAAGGACTCAACAATTACATCTACATATTCATTAAATAATACAAAATCGGTCGAAACATTTATCAAGATGTACAAAATATATATTGACTCACGCCTTGACCAGATATAGCAACATTTCACATCGGAAAACGCGAGTTTAAACGTTTTAGTACATTACCAACAACTAATCTCCGATTATATACATAAGTTACTACATGTTACAGTAGAAGAACATATTCTCACCAAAGAGGTTTAACACCAGCAAAGATAGAGGCATGCAGTCTGATATGCACAAGATCGCCAAAAAAACCCAACACATATACTGTCATGATTTTATTGCATCATATAGAGAATGTAGTCAAGGGTAGGGGTGATAGTGCAAGACTTGGTCGGTTCCTTGCCCGATGGTATAAAACCCATGTCCGTCGCTTGCCCATGCAATGGACTCTCCTTCGCGTTCGTAGGCGTAATGCAGATCTTTATCGTGGGTAGCCAAAGCCTTTATCACATTGCCATCAGGCATCTCCCATTCGTAGACATGATGAAGAGTCTTGACCAAGAGATGTTTCCCATCAGCTGAAAGGTCGGCAGCCAGTGGAAGGTTCGGAGACGGGAGCGATGGGAAGTTGGTCAGGAACCTGGCAGTTTCAGGGCTTGCGCTGTTCCAGCCATTAGGTGGGAGCTCGTATACCTTGCTGCCTTTATTCATTTCCTGGGAGAAGAGGAAGACGTTTCCTGAAGGATCTACGACTATTGCTGAAGATGCTTCTGCGCCCCATCTTTAATGAAGAAGAGAAGTTTTATTGAATAAGATGATTTTCAATATTGGTTGTCTTGATAAATAGATCTTAACATGTGCTACATATTTGTAAATATGGTTTGACTGCTCTAGAAACCATAATAAGAACGTTTGACTCGTTTGTTTAAAGATATTCTGCTTCTGTATCCCATCTTTAATGAAGAAGAGAATGTTTATTGAATAAGATGATTTTCATTAGTTGGTTGTCTTGATAAACATGACCTTAACATGTGCTAAACATTTTTAAAAAGGTCTACATGCTCTTGAAACAACAATAATAATAAGAATGTTCTTTACATTTTTTATATAAGGATATTCACGTGTGCGTATAGAATACTAAACTTTCTACTGTAATGCAAATTCCTGCTTAAAACAATGCAGTTTTGTTTACCGTTAGATTCCATAAAGATATACTCTAAGCGCGGTATGATAAATACAAAATTACACTTTGCATTAATTGATTTGCTGATATATAATGAGGAGTCAGGGCTACGAGAAAGACTCTTACAAAGCATGATGTGCTGAGTTTATTGCGTTACCATATACATGTATGTATAACTATTGGTTAACCCTTTAGCTCAGAAAGATAAACATGACATTCACTTGAGAAATACGTTTTTGTTTAAATTCACAACTAGCCAGATGTTGACATGGTATCAAATATCCCTGAATTTGCATTTGTTTCTCAAAAACGTTAATAATAAATTTGCATCACATGCTCAATGAAGTTGTTTAGAGAAAACACGAGCAAAGCGAGAGTTTTTAATCAATTTGAGAGAATCAATACACTCCATTCTTTCCCCACAGAGGCAGATCAAGTCATGTTGATTTAGCCTCTGTTATATTACGCCGAGTTTGTGGGATAGAATGGGAGATGCCTGATTGGAGGCAATCAAAATTAGTTGTGCAATCAGCGACGCTGTTCTTAAATCATCATTTTGGCTACTGAAACAAGGCAAAGGCATTGTGATATGAACCACCCTTTCCATGCGAGAAGCCTTGTCATTTGATAAAGAAATTCAATTGTGATTATGATGAATTGTGATGAAAGTTTTTTCCGCCAGGGGAAACTGCCGGAACCCACGGATTTCGGCGTAATAGAACAGAGGCTAAATCAACATGACTTGATCTGCCTCAGTGGGGAAAGAATGGGTACACTCACGTGAATTCATATTTTGCCGACAGAGGGACATCCTGGGTAAACATGAGTTCCGGTTCCTTCACTCTATATATGGTGTTCTGTGACTTGCCATGAGCCCTTTCCCCAGTGTCGGCGACGAAAATACAGCTGTCGTAATCAGGACAGGGGCCGACAGCGATATCTTCCCAGTCGTACTCCTCGCCATGTTGGATCACCAGTACACCTGGATTTGAGCAATTGATTGTATTACACGGCAGCTCGTTTACTCATCTTTGTTTCTTTTTAGGAAAGAGATTAGATCTATAAGTATGACTTCCAAGTCGTTCTCTTTGCAACGTTAAGTCAGAGTATCAAAGTGTAAGTAAACGATTGTATTACACTGGATATCCTTTCGTATTTTTGTCGTTATACGGGCACGATCCCAAAGCAATATCTTTCAAAATCAGTCTCCGTGCCATGATAAAATACTTTTAAGACTCGAAATGAGATAAGAAAGGCGATTTTGTAACATTTGAAATCGTGCATCATGGCGTTATAATTGGTTGATGCCCAAAGGCATCAACCTTATATTACTCTTGATATTTTCAAAGGAAGCCGCGCCAATCACATGTGTTGTATCCAAATAAAATGACCAATGAACAGAGCTGTAGCAAAAAATGCATTACGTCACCATGTGGGTAATACAAAATATTTGGCACATTAAACTGTGGAATATGATTTCGCTTTAAATGACATATTGCAAGAGCAATACTATTTTCTATTCAAGACACTGATAAATGTTAACAGCGTGACAATAAAAAACAGCTTCATATGAAGAAGAGTCTACATTTGTTCTAGATAAGAGCATTATTTCGCATTCAAAAATCGCAGAATCCACTTTTTTATAACCCACGCGATTTAATGTCGCTAATTCGGCTCGCCTGGCGAATAAAAAAGAATGTTTCTGTAAGTACGCTGGTGACATTGAAATAAGACTAAAGTTTACTAATAGATTGAGCAATTTTTACTACGTTACAAGTCATACTTAACGATGTCACTAAATTGTTACGTTGAAAACATGTATTTATCACCGGAGCTACTGAAAATGACGCGTGCTATATTAAGAATATGATATATATCGTTGGTTCCAAACTTTAGCTATCAGGCCTGCTTACTCAGTGGATAACGCTTTCGACTTCGGATCATAAGGATGCGGGATCGAATCTCGTCAGATGATCGGAGAGTATTTTGTTTTTTAGTATCTGTAATACTCCTGTTAATATATAATTAACCATCATGGCTGAGAGATCAAACGATGGCGCCTAGGATATATCGTTTTGGCAATACATTTTGCACAATATCCTGTCATTTTCAACGCTGTCCCACTGTCTTGAAAATCTAGTATACCGTAGTTGTGTTCAGAGATGTAATTTTTTCTCTGAGATGTGAAAAAAGTGACTTTGGATGATAAATAGAATATCACCCTCGTGTTTTTGATATAAAATAAATCAACACTCGTTGATAAAAGTAAAAAAAAAATTCATAAACTCATGTTGATAAAAATTAATTTTGTGAAATTAACTATGATTGATTGATCAATACTCGTGCTAATGTTTGTGCTGGTACCCAGTGTTGTTACTGTTCACTTATCACCCAAATTGGTCGACTTATCATAACCTTCATCTGTGGCATCAACCATGCCTTTTTTTAAGGCTTTTCTTGTTCGTATTAATCTATCGACATACAAATTTGCATTTTGGGCTTCTAGACATGAACCGTAGTGAACGCACATCTCATATTCATTCTAACATTTAAAGCGAAACAATCTAGTAAATGCTTGACTTCTATGTTGACCATGGAAAGTTTCACTGAAAAAAACAATATAACATTTCATCGTGAAGGCACATATATCAAAATATGTAAACGAAATTTCCATTCGATAAGTTATAACATGGTATTATCAAGTGTTTTCTTGTTCTCTGTCCATCGTAGTATCTTCCTAACTCCTCTCTAAGAAACATCTGTTTTCGTTTCTGAAAAAGACCGTCCCTTTAAACGGGAATGAAGAGTTAAAGGGGCTTTCTGCTTGTTTTTGACATCTCTCCATAAAATGAAGCATTAACATATTATTTTCAATAATTATTTTTCATTTAAATAAGATATTTTGTGGACTAAATTTCTACATTTGATGTTTTTTCCTATTCTAATAATCTAAAATATTTCATAACGCAAGGAAACTTGGAAGTCTTTTATTTGAAATGCTTATTAAATTGATCATGTGCTAAATAACTAATTTAAGTTGTAGGTACGTTTTGACAACACTAATTGCCTTTTTCTGACAGCAGTATTTGTTACTCAGTTGAAAATGAGGTGACGTTTTTTTGTTCGTGGAAACGATTTTTTGTTGCATAGGAAACACACTGACCCATGACTGACCCGTCCCTGGCGTCCAGCATGTAGACCCCTTCTCCTGCATTGTCGTTGACCGCGTACAGGAGGTGGGCGTGTCGCTGACTTGCCGCTAGACCGGAAACCATGTCAAGACTTCCGGCTTTGCCATGACTGGGAGCTTAAGGGAAAGATTCAAAATTTCGAATTTATATTGTTTGAGTTTGTAACAAAGGGATGAAATTATAAGGAAATCTGGATTTTATAGAGGATGATCTTCTTGAATATGTGGAGAAAAATTCTTCTAACTGGGAATTTTTAACTGATCAATTTAATCTTGAAAGATTCTCCGTCGATAAAATTGTGAATTCTTTGGTAGATCATTGCTAGAATTATGTTCTGTTTTAAATATAAACATAGTGAATGGGAGAAGCGGTACGGATGATAAGATCGGTGACTTTACATTCATTGGTCCAATGGGGGCCAGCGTAATTGATTATATAATTACTTCTGCATGTTTGTTTTCTAATTGTATAGACTTTAATATCCCGACATGCACAGAGTCAACGCATCTCCCTCTCACGAGGAAAATGCGTGTTTTCGCATAAAAGTGAAGACAATGTAATAAGAATCGATAATACTTTTGGCTATAAGTTTGTGTGTAAGCCGGAGAAGTCGAATGAGTTCAGAGAAAATATGTTTTCCGATATTGTTCAAGAATTATTTGATGATTGTATAGATTCTGTCTTCAATGATATCAATCACAGTGTATAATGTGTTGTTGATGCTATGTGTACTGCTGCCGCAGGTATGAAACGAAAACTGTCGTCTAAAAGGGATGGTAAGGATAGTCCATTGTTTGATATTGAATGTCGAAGATTGAAAGCTGAACGTTGTCGTAAATTAAATCAATTTAGAAAACATAAGGATAAAAAACACTTGGATGCATACCATGTAGCAAGAAATTTATATAACTCTAAATGTAAACAGAAACAAACTGAATACTAAACTGAATACCAAAAGAAACTTTGCACCATTTTGTAATGATTCTGATTGAAGAATGAAAAACGATAGAAATTTAAAACAAAGTACCCCTTAATAATCAATCATTTGTTTAAACAACCAGCGAATCCAAATTAAAGGTGGGAAACCCAGTTTTGCACTTATTTGATCTGAAGTGGGCAGGGGTCAACATTTTGGTTGTTCAGACGTTCGTTGAAATAATGTTTTCGCAATAATTTCGTTAAAGTACTAAAATGTGCTACTTAAGTACCAGGTTTGAGCAGCCCGAGTGTTATAAGTTCCAAATCTGCCATGAGTAACCAAAAAGGTCAAACGTCAAAATACGTTTGCTGCCAGCAGGTTCAACTTTATATTTTGTCTGCACCGAAGCTTTTCCATAAATGGGAATGTGTGGACACAAGTCTTACTTGTCATATTGACACATCTTTGAGTCGTACAAATGGTAACTAGCCTTTAGAGCTCAACAATCGCAATTAAATCATGTTATTGCATGCCAATTCTGACGTTATAACTTCGAATGAAATTGCCATGTTTCGATGTTTAGTGACCAATAGCTGTCAACTTAGCAGTCGATGAGCTCTGATTAGATCTGTCCAAGTTCATAAAATGCACGAGAACATTACAACATGCCGACCTTTGATGTTTGCTATCTCTGACGTCACTAAGAGAAAACGTTGGCGGTGGTCTAACGTCACAGATATCGGCTCTCATGCAGTGAAAAAACAACTGTTTTTTGTGTTTCGGGGTTGTCAGCAATCCTCACAACATGTCTGTATAGCCGGATCAAGTTACCATTAGAAATGAAGGAACACTACCGATTCTTGTAAAAAGGGCTGTTTTTGATCAATTTTGTAAATTTCAGAGGGGATTTGCGATATTTTTGCTTTACCGTTTACTGCTTTTAAGGTGTTTTTTTCACTTTTGGAGTGACAAACATTCATTATGAACAGTTATCAAACTTTTTCGTCACGTCAATTGGTTTCAGTAGAAACCTCACATGATTATGACATTTTTGCCATTTCTGCAAAAATGCATGAATATTGCTCAATTAAAAGTTTTCAACTTGAAAGTGTGGGTTTCAACTATTTCATTGCCACCTTAAATGAAAATGTAAATATGAGATCGTTTTCGAAATTTCAGTTTTAAAATTGCAAAGTTTCTTTTGGTATTCAGTTTATAAGCAAAAACAAATTAAACTAGCAAACAATGTTAACTCCAAAGAGTTTTGGTCAATACTCCCGGAGTTGAACGGCAAACAATTTAAAAAATGTAACATAAGCACTGAGAATTGGTATGAACATTTCAAACATCTATTCTCGTCGATTGAAAAGGAATCAGATAGTGAAAACTCGACTACTGGTGTTAGGGTAGATACACCCACCGATTTTAAAGAATTGTCTAGTGTTATTCTAGATTCGCCAATAAGCAGACAAGAAATTTTAGATCGCATACAAAATTTAAAAGTGAACAAAGCAGCAAGCGTAGATAACATTTTACCAGAATTTATAAAACACTCTGGGGATATTCTACTACCCTACCTAGAGTTAGATTTTAATGTTATCTTAGATAGCGGTAACTTCCCCTCGTCTTGGACTACTGGAATTATTATACCAATCCATAAGAGTGGAGATGTTAATAACGCAGATAATTACAGAGGTATAAATCTACTTAGTATACTGGGAAAGGTATTCGTATATATCATTAACAAAAGATTAACATTCTGGGCTGATACATTAGATAAAATAGACGAATCGCAGGCGGGGTTCAGGGCGGGATATAGCACAGTAGACAATATGTTCATACTAAATTCGATAATCCAGAAGTGTCTTGGTACAAAAGGTAATAAATTGTATGCCTTGTTTATAGATTTTAAAAAAGCATTTGACTCGATACATAGAGCAAAACTGTGGGGAGTTATGGAGAAACATGGCGTAAGCCCTAGGATGAATACATTGCTAAGGAATATTTATGTTAATGTTAGAGTTTGCATCAGAAATAATCATGAAATCTCGGATTCTTTTATCTGCAATGCTGGTCTGAGACAAGGTTGTATTTTGAGCCCATTTCTGTTGTCGATGTTTATAAATGAATTTGCATTGATAATCCAAAGTGGTGGCTCTCATGGGGTCCAGTTACACCCTTATTTAACCGAATTGTTCTTACTAGTGTTTGCTGACGATATGATTTTATTTTCAACAACCATTGTTGGACTACAGCGGCATATAAACGATTTGGAACATTATTGTGAAAATACAGGGTTAAGTATCAATATGGAGTAAACGAAAGTTGTAGTATTCAAAAATGGAGGTAAGCTATCTATAACCGAAACGTGGTATTATAAAGGACAGCCGCTTTGTGTAACGAAATCATATAAGTATCTTGGAGTTAATTTTTCAAATCGCCTTTGCTTTTCAGATCATTAAAATATTGTTCTGCACATCCAAAAAAGTACTAATTGGTGTTTTAAAAAGTATTTCCAAACTTGTGGATATTGATTGTAATTCTTTTTTCAAAATATTTGATTCAAAAATTCTTCCTATTTTATTGTATGGAGCAGAGGTATGGGGATTCAAACATTTTGAAATTATTGAGAAAATACACTTATACGCTTGCAAAAAATTCCTAGGAGTAAAGATTAACACTCCGAGCAATATGGTGTATGGTGAATGTGGCAGATTCCCAATTCACATATTCGCAAAAGTGAAAATAATAAAATTTTGGATACGTCTTTTGAATATGCCCTCATATAGATACCCTAGACAATATTTAATAATGCTATGTATGATAAGAATGGAAAGACAAATTGGGTATCCAACATTCGTAAATTATTAAATAATGTTGGCTTTTGTGACATATGGCTGAGCTAAAAAGTTGATTTTAACTCCAATTTTGTAAACATTATTATGCAAAGACTGAAAGATATATTTACACAAGAATGGTCTATGTCACTATCACTTTCAAACAAATGTTTTTACTACAGGATGTTTAAGACATATATATACAGAGAACATTATCTGAGTTCATTAAATATAAGAAAATTCCGAAATGCATTATCTCGCTTTAGATGCTCATCCCACGACCTAGCAATTGAGTCAGATAAATATGATAATATACCGCCAGAAATTAGAATTTGTAAATTATGTAATCTTAATTGTGTAGAAGACGAATATCATTTTGTTTTAATTTGCCCATTCTATGCTGACCTCAGAACAACTAACATTCCTAGATACTATTATGAACATCCAAATAAAATCAAATTCTCATTACTTTTAAGAACTGACAATAACAATCTTATTCGCAAGCTATCAACTTTCATTTGTCAAGGAATGTCACTAAGAAAGAATAAATTTTAAGTATGATGTGATATTGTATTAAATTTTAGATAATATATGTTTTGTCTGATACGATGTGGTATGTTAGAATATAATATGTTGTAATTGTAATAATTAATTGTGTGTAAATTGATGTTATGAGGATATGGTCTCTGTGAAGGTGGCTGTATTACCATTGAATAATATCATTTGTACTTCATCCATGTTTTGTACTATAGGCCTGTGGCCTCTTAGTATTGAATACAGATTATATTAACATTAACATATAAGGAAATCAAGATAATTATTCCATTTATGGCGTCATGACATGGCGATTCTATGGAAAAGCAGCAACCAAGCAATGTAAGGGTTGTTGGTAAAAATAGCGGTTGAAACGCCTCCCTCATTATAATAATAATTTTGATAACCATGTATTATTCCTTCTGTTTTGTAATGCTTAAACAGAACATGTACAGATATTAATATTCATGACATTGGATAAACATCTTATAAAAGGAAAAGTACAAATACTTCATATGTATATCATACCTGCAAATATGCCGTTGACTGCAGCAATGACCAGCACATAACGCAAAGCACTCATGTTGTAATGAAAACTGTGAATTAGGTCAGACACGAACACCAATAGTAGAGATAAGATATATCTTAACACAACGATTCTTGATAATATTATATGTCATTTCATTCTAATCAATTTGACAAGGGGCAGAACTGTGAAATTAGTAACACAAATAAGTAAATACATGATATGAGATTAACTCGAATTCCAAAAACTTCTTTCGGGAAGTCGTTTATCAATAAAACATCAAGGTTTATTGTCGGATGTTCCAACTATTTTGTTTTACTTCACATAAATCTAAATTTACCAAGGTGAAATTCATTCTTTAAATGATTTGCGAAGGGTTTGATACAAACAAGTGGAATAGTATTCAATGTGCTTTTGCAGTCCATTTGCTCATTAAGGATTCAGCCATATTGTTATTGGCGTGTTTTTTGTTTTTATTATTATTCCACGATTCTTGTTAACAAGATTCAGACCAAACGGCTAATGCTATCAAAGCCAAATTTTGCATGCTGGTAGACCCTGTTCAGGAGACGCGACGATAATTATAAGCTTTTGGGCCAATTCGGCCCATATATAAATGGCCCAGCAAGGCCCCAAGTTTGTAAATTTAACATTGATTTGTTTTTCAAAATGCACTTAGAGACCTGAAACTTTTTTTAAAAGATGCACAATAAAAATTAATGCAAACAATTATATCATGACAAATTCGTAGGTCACGTGGTTTGGCCGACATCTTGCTTTTAGTGTATTTTTGGCAATTTTCGACCCCAACCACCTTTGACAATCTTCTCCTCCGAAGATACTTGCACCAGAGAGCTGAAATTTACACTCAATGTAACTGTAGCATTGTAGTTCTTAATTTCTTAATACTTTTCTTGCTGTGACCTTTCAAATTGTACCAAAATATAAAAATCGCCAACTTCAAGGGCAGATAACTCAAAATCCAGACCGTAGAATTTATTGATTTTTGCATGAGAGTTAGACATTGGCAAGGTCTTTAAGATAAAAGAATAAAATCGCTCGCGAACAGTCATTTCCGGTCAGGAGCAGAGGTCAAACATTTTCATTTTAAAAAGTGGTGTTTCAGTGGGTATGTTTAAGACATCGTAGCGAATCAACGACGTAAGATGACACATTGTTCTATATATCATATGAAAGCCAAAAATCTATAGATTTTTTAAAAATTGAACCGAAAATTCTGATTTTTTATTTACATTGAGTTACTGATCTTTGAAAATGTTCAACCCTGCATGCGTTTTAAAGGTATTTGATAACTGTATGTTTGCAAAATGCGTTAATCATCAACAAAAGACTATTACCCAGAAGCTTTTGACTGAAATCATTACTTTTGTGAATTACATTAACACCATACAGCGCTGAATCCGTTTGTCGTCGCTTGCGACTATATTTTGAGTTGCTTTCGCTGAGCGCTGGAAAGGATCAAAGGTTTATTGCCATTGAAACTCTTAATTGGAAAGTATCAGAATAAGTGATTAATAGAATATACACAGAAAGTTGATGCATACATTCCCAACACCACTAGCTGTTTCAATCACTCCGCCCCTCACCCGTCAGATTTGTGCATAATTATTTCAAAAAATTTCTGATGATGTAATTATTAATATGATAAGTATTACTTCAGTATCATTGTCAATATAAATGTGTCACAGTGACGATTCAGAATAGAATTAAGCTAATTCTTATGATATCATTAATAATATAAATAATTATCATTTCAATATTGTTGTCAATATCAATATGTCACAATGACGATTCAGAATATAATTGAGATTAGGGATTTGGTTATATCGTCACGGAAGGTAAAAAATTTGATCGAGAGAACAATATGAGAAGCTTACATCCTCTAACCACGATGCTGATTTTAGTACATTATTGATAGGTTGAATTTAGGTCTGCGTTGTTAGTGAACGAGTTCTAAAGAGCATGGCTTTATGTCTGTAAAAACGACGCATGAAAGGTTATAGTGTGAAACAAAAATAAGCGCTTGGTTAGTAATACCTATGCAACTATCTGGATGTCACTTTAACGGTTCAGGGTGTCATTATTTACGGCACGCCACTTATGGCTGAAATGTTGCCCAAGTTGCGTTAAACAGTAAGTCACTCACTCCCTCATTAATTATGGTAAATCAAACATTATCCTGGCGGAATTAAACCTTAATACTTTCTTTTTGATATCAGATTAAACTTAAACTTAAACTTGTCAATCATAGAAAAGTATAACTAGTAACCAACTAGCAAAGCATAACTAGTAACCAACTAGCAAAGTATACCTAGTAACCAACTAGCAAAGTATAACTAGTAACCAACTAGCAAAGTATAACTAGTAACCAACTAGCAAAGTATAACTAGTAACCGACTAGCAAAGTATAACTAGTAACCGACTAGCAAAGTATAACTAGTAACCAACTAGCAAAGTATAACTAGTAACCAACGAGCAAAGTTTAACTAGTAACCAACGAGCAAAGTTTAACTGCTAGTTTAACTAGTAACCAACGAGCAAAGTTTAACTAGTAACCAACTAGCAAAGTATAACTAGTAACCAACTAGCAAAGTATAGCTAGTAACCAACCAGCAAAGTATAACTAGTAACCAAGTAGTGTTGATTATCACATTTTCACGGCTGAGTGGTTTTGTAGTGTCTCATTGTAACTGATAACCGTTTGCTGTTGGTTCTGCAATCTATTAGTTTTCTGTGTGACATATGAATAGAATAACTCTCTCTCACCTGTATAACATTCATCACACGTTACCAACGGGTTGGTATTCCATTTAAGGAAAAAAAACAACAAAACAACAAAAGTCGGTCAACCACAACTACTTAGTATAAAGCTCTACTGCCTGTCCACATTATAAACAGAAAGGTATGCATTTTACGGAGTCATGTGGTGTATACATGTAGGTCATTGTGATGATAATACTAAGTACGTAGACAGCCTGTTTGCTTTACTTTTCGACACCAAAATAGATAGGGTTTATATAAAATGAACATTTTCATCTCTGTGTCACAACGCCTTGTTTTTTACATCGATTAAGAACAACAAGAAACAATCCTTACAAGTTTTTAAACAACATTTACGAGTTCAAATTTAGTTTATGTAAGACATACATGTAGATGTCTTCTGTGCATAAAAAACTATCTATTTTCCTGGGGATTTCACGCTTTGTGAATATATTCAAGTTACAGCTAAGTACAATTCAGACGCACACTTGTACGCGTAGGGATCGCATGTTGCTGAAAGGTAGGCTTTAAATTGTTTATCGTTTACCTTAAAGCTGTTCCTTCAACAAATGCTTTGTGTACGTAACAGTTTTGCTGTTGAATTCAGTTCACATAAAGCTTTTCTATGATTTATTTATATACATGTTTAGCTATGATTAATAAACGATGATATACTTCTCAAAAGAATCTAAGGAACACTTGTATAGTGTCCCATATATACTTAATACCTCAGCGCACGGTGAAAGGTATGTATTTCATGAGATAAACACTATCTTACTGACATATTAGAATCAAATTCTGCTTTTGCTGCATACCCTGTTTTGCGCTTGGATGTTAGAAGCATACAGGGGTCGAAATTGACAGTCACATCATATCAGATGGCTCAGGTTCAATACATTGTGGTCTTGTCTTGGGTGACTTAATCGATTTGAAATTCCCTCTAGAAGTTGATATAGACATTCTCCTGAACAAATCTGATTAAAAATTCCAAATTTCCAAAATTAGTCAAAATTTCAAAAAATTCTTTAAAGTTAAAAATCTGTAGCTCAATGCCAGATATGCATGTGGATATGATAATGCTCTTTGAGCTGCTGACATAAAAGTTTGTGCAAATGATATTATTTCTTGAGTGTTCCTTGACTAATAATACTTGAGTAATACATGATCCTTGTTCACGTGATGTTTATCGTAATGTTTTCGTTAACTATAAAGTCGATAAATTTCAAACTCTTTCTCAGTGGATTACATTGCACGTTACTTGAGCACATGAGTGTAGTTTTACATCGTTCGGTGTATGCACAATTGAAAACCAAAACAGCACTGATTTTTTAAAAGTGACAATTTATAAATAACCGACCAACAAGGTAAACTTAACAAAAAAAAATAAAATCCTCTATCATATTTCAAGAAATAAACACACTTTAATGGATGAAAGATAAAATCTGTTGATACTTTGAAGTTCTCTTAATATGGTTTTGCATTAATCTTCTTCAAAGGTACTTAAAGGGGCAGTAGCACATTTTTAGGGGGAATATAAGGTGATGTCAGGAAAATGAAAATAGATGGTTCCAATTGAAAGACAATGTATTTGAACTTAATGAAGCAGTAATAATTCAAATATATAACGAAAATTTAGCCATGCGATTACTTTTTGTTACACAAAGTGAGCTAAAGGTGTTTACACCAAATGGCCGCCGGTGGATTTAATACTTTGTAATCTGACTATGGATAATTGGTTTGTGTTATGAGACTTTTAATACTATCAAAATAATACATTTATCATTAACTAGAATTATTTGACAAACAATTATCACTGAAAGTTTTAAAATTTAAAATTATCAAAAAACGTGGTACTGCCCCTTGAAGCGTGAGTACAACTTGATGTAGAGCTTTCTTGTATTGTAGTTTATGTATATGTGATCAATAGGTAAAGAAAAAGTGCATCTATTGAAAGATGCATTATTTATAAACCAGTGTCCAAAAGAAACGATACCTAGTTTTCAACGTCGTCCAAAACAAAATTCTGTATCCTGACAAAGTGGAATTTAAGTGTATCTGAAAGGCATATGTCTTGTGACAAGTATGCACATTTTCATTATTCAGGAAAAGATACTTTTGATTGTGTATGTTTTCAAACGCACATGGGGTGCATAAATCGCAATTTCAAATTGTTTTTTTGCACAGAATTTTCTACATTTCAGTATAAAATTGGTAAAGTCTAGCATTTAGGTAAGAAAACATTATTGTCGATACAATGCACTTTATTTGACATAAATTCATTGACGTGTCATTGCTCCAGAACGTTTTAAAACAAGCAAAGTGTCCAATTTCTCTCTGCTATCTCGCCTAGTTCCAAATCAGTGATTATTATAAATACGTGTTTCTCGCAAACATGAACAGATAATAATTCAAACTTTTGCATAGAAGTTAGTTGACTTCTGAAGAAATGATAGAACTACAGACGTTGGACAAAAGTATTCGCACGATAGCGCCGCGCCGCGTAATGTGCATTTTCAATTGCAATTTGCGTCGCGTTTTTTTTCAACAACAGCGTCTTTTTTCGGTAACGCCGGTTAGTTTTATACAATGTCAAGGTCAGACAGATTACCGGAAATAAATATTTTATCGTCTGCTAGCGTCTGTTGTCGGTTATAAACATCGATCCAAGATGGGTCGGAGAAGTTCTGAACTAAGCATAGGTCATAAAGAAAGCATTGTAAGTCTCATAAATTCCGGAAAAAGTTATGGAGAGGTAAGCACATTGCTGGAAATACCAAAATCAACTATCTGTAGTGTTTACAAGAAATTTCAGGAGACCGATACAGTTGAAAACAAGACGCGAAAGGGAAGAAGGAAATCAATAGATCGAAGGAGTTCGAGACAACTCATCAGACTTACTCGGGAGGACAGAAAGGCCACACTGTCTGATATTACTGCAAGATTTATTAATATGACCACAGTCCAAGTCTCAAGCAAGACTGTCTGGCGTTGTTTGAGGGGGAATGGGTTTAAAAGATGCGTATGCAAGAAAACAATCCGAATACGGGAAGTCAATAGACAGAAAAGAATTCGTTGGTTTTTTGACAAAAGGGCATGGGATATTGATAACTGGAAAAATGTAATTTTTTCGGATGAAAGTCAAATAGTGATCGGGAGTGATCATCGAATTTATATTTAGAGGAAATCTGATGAGGCATGGCTACCTGAATGCATCTCGCCTGGAGTGACTAAAACATTTTCCGTAATGATATGGGGATGTCTTACTTACACTGGTAAAGGTGGACGGTATTATCAACTCACAAAAGTATGTGGACATTTTGGATACAAATTTGTGGCCAGTGGTTATCAGGCATTTTCCGAATGATAATTATTTATTCATGGATGATAATGCACCAGTGCATAGGTCTCGATTGACCACCGCCTTTGTCAATGAAAATGAAATCCCTAAGTTGGATTGGCCTGCCCAATCGCCGGATTTAAATCCCATCGAAAACGTGTGGCTTGCAATCAAGCGGAAATTGAAGGATAGAATAGTACCAATCTCAAACACACGTGAACTTTTCGAGGCAATATTTGATATTTGGACACAATTTTCACCGGATTACATCCAGGGTCTGTACCGCTCTATGCCAGAACGACTGAGCCGTGTTCGACGGGCTCGAGGTTACATCACTAAATACTAAGGTAAGACAAGCTTTAAACATAACTTTTTGTGTGGTTATTTGATGAGTTATGATAGATGTGTTGTTATTTCTGTGAAATCAGAACATCCGCTGTTAAATTCACCGTCTAACACGTTTGTTTACATCGTACCGGTGCAACCGAAATTGCGCCCCGCCATATTGTGACGTCGCTATCGTGCGAATACTTTTGTCCAACGTCTGTATGTTTAGTCGTATCAATCTGCAGTGGATCAAGTTATCTTGCGATTTGTATGGTAGCGTTTCTTTTGGACATTAGTTTATCTTTACATCAGCATAGGACTCCATCGACTTTTTGAAAAAGTCATATAGGATTTCAAACAGGAAAAGCTGCAAATGGCAGCCATACAAGTTAAGTTTCAGTCGAGTTGGCTTATTCTTTGTCTATATTCAGTGAATTCTTACCTACTTTCCCTTTACTATATGTATTTGCTCTGCATTTTTAAATTGGTATCTTCTGATTTTAACAGTATATGAAATGTATGTCAATGATTTTCGTATTTGATAATAAATTCAGACACATAGTAACTAATGCAGAGTTATATCTATAAGAACAATTAACTATTTGCTACAATCTTGATAATTATAATTAATAGTTATTTGATAAACACATGTCTACAAAAATACGGCATTATTTTAAAAAAATAAGCCTGTGAAATATTATCATTTTACCCTAATTTTGAAATATTTCCTGTATGTTTATCTATCATTCTGATAAGTAATTATGGAAATTTTACATGACTACATCTATATGTATATGCCTGATTAACCTTATTTGAAACAACACACTCATTAAATGTAGTTATTTAAATAGCCAACTGTTTACTTATCAATGTATCATATGCGCATAATAGTTATATACACACTCCTTAGCTACATCGTATGATAATGCATAATCTTTAACGATGAGTCATAACATACATGTAACATATATATGTAAATGTATATACCTTCTGTCATAAACATGTATAATTATTTGCCAATTATTTAGTACCCTACATATCTATCAAGCCATCTTAAGTAACACGACAAGCTTAAAAATATCAACATGTTGAAGTTTTATTAAAGAGGTTTTCAGTTTTCAAAAAACTTCACAATGATTAGTGTCAAACGTTCGTCCTTAAAGGTGCAGTAGCACGTTTTTTGATTATTTTATATTTTAAATTTTTCACTGATAATTGTACGTTAATGCTAAATGTATTATAGTGATAGTGTCAAAAATCTCATAACACAAACCAATTATCAATAGTCAGAGGACAAAGTATGAAATTCACCTAAAATCCATGGGCGGCCATTTTATGTGAACACCTTTAATTCATTTTTTGTAAGAAAAGGGAATCGCATGGCTAAACATTACATTATGTATTTGAATTATTACTGCTTTATTTAGTTTGATTGCATTGTCTTTCAATTGGAACCATTAATTTTCATTTTCCTGACATCACCTTATATTCCCCCTTAAAACGTGCTACTGCCCCTTTAAAGGCATATCAAGTTGAATCACTATCAAAACATTTGGAATATGTTGGGCATTTTGTTCATGTTCAAAACAAAAAAACCCATAAAGGTTGGGAAAATAAGTCATTGTCATACATGTACCTGCTCCAATCACAATCGAAATTTTTCTTGATGGAATCTCAATTTACTTCTATCAAACTTGCAACTTCCGGTTCGAGGCTACATGGTGACGTGTTGTAGCTGAGCTCCACTAAATCCACCGCAATCCTATGACAATGGCCCAAAACACAAGGCAACAAGTTAAAAAAGTCACTGGGGAAAACAAAGGAGCGTCAAAAAATAAAAGTATGGACGAATTTCTGACAAATAAAGACAACCATGACAAAATAGTCGAAGAATCCATGACCACGCCGCCCGGCAATGAAGACATGAAAAATGTCATCGAGTCCCGACTCAAATCTCAGGCGGACAGCATTACAACGGCTATAAAGGTAGACATTAAAGTTTTGAGTACAAAAATAGATGATGTCATTAAATCTGTGGACTTTAGAGAAGACATACAAATAAACAAGACAGAAATTGAAAAACTCAAAACTGAACTCGTGGAGACCAAACGTGAAACCGAAAAGAAAATGCTGACTATGGAAATGTACGTACGAAAGAATAACTTGCTGGTTTACGGCGTACCGGACATCGAAGACGCTGATAATGCCATCAAAATTCTGTTCACAGAATTGAACCTATCTTCTGACATAGTTTTGGATAATATCCATAGGCTACCTCGACTCAGTACTACTGAAAGAATCAAGAATCAACCTAAACCAATCATTGTGAAATTCGTCAGGCAGATAGACCGACAAAATGTTCTCAACGCTACTTACAGATCAAAGAAGAAATTGAGAGATATGAAGATATCGGTGAGAACGGACTTGCCCGTTATCTTGAAGAAATACAGAGGAAAACTAGCGGCGAAAGCTTTCGAGATCAGGAGGGATTTCAAATATCACACGAGGATCTTTGAACGAGGGATCGACATTGTACTGCTGTACAGAAAAACCGTGGACGCAGAGTGGAAAAGGATAGACTTGGAGGAAGAAATCAAGTAAAGAGATGTTTTCTTTTATAAACTCACTCCTTTCATATAACACGTGCGTGTTATTATTTGAAAACAATAATATTTACATCTTTGAACTCCCAACAATGCCAATGTGACGCTCGACAAGAAAGCCTGTGTAAGGAGTTTACCGGTTTGTGTCATACTGTTTCCGGTTACGGAAAACAAGACTGTGTTTTGTTTATAACGAGTTTTTTACATACTTGAAAGATTACGATTTCAAAAGACTCTAAACCAGGTAATTGTTTACTTTCTTCTTCCAATAGCGGAAAACATTTTTGACATTGTGTTTTGTTTATATACTAGTATGGAATATAACAGGAAAGATAAAACTCTTCCATCATACATTCTATGTAATCCCATTTTATAAGTTTGTTCTGGGTTTGCAAAACTGTCTATAATTGAAATGTTTAACGTAATTATTAGAACAAAAGTTCTAACTATGTATGTGACCTGTTTTGTTGACTTTATGCTCTAAGTATTCCATCTGATGGAACATTGCTGAAAGTTGATAAAGTATTCCTTATACAACATTACATGTGGTAATCCTATTATCTACATGTGTGAAACCTGCCATGCAGTATAATTATTTAATGGTTACAGCTGGTTCTAGCTAAGTACTATATCAAACTGTGTAATTGTTTTATTTTACAAGGCCTATTTTCTCTTCTTTTTTTTAATTGACTAGGTGGTTTGTAACACCAAACTCACAAGGGAGTCGTTGCAGCAATATGCAACTTTTCTTTGTTTTTATTTTTCTTCTTCTCTTTTTCTTCTTTTTTTATGGTTCAACCATTGCAAAAAACGTTCCCATCTCCTGTTATATAAAATCCACATGTCATATCTTTGTAAGTTTTTTTCCCCATATGCCTTTCTTTATATCTTAGTGCCTTTTATATTCCCTTTCCCCTTATATTTTAAATTATTAGATTCATTTTAGATTGCTGTAAATAATGTAAAAAAGATAAAACTAGTTTCAGCAAATTGTAGAGGATTAGCAGACAGAAATAAGAGAAAAGAAGTCATGGATATCTACAGAATTTTTTTTTTAATTATTTGCCTTCAAGATATACACTTGGCTAAAGATAATACTAATATAATGAGAAATGAATGGGGATTACAAAGTATAATAGCACCTTTCAGGTCAAATGCTAGGGGAGTGGCCATACTCTTTAATAAAGATATAGACCTTACTATACACAACACCATAGAAGATGAAAATGGTAATTATATAATTGCTGACATCACTGTAGACGGTAAAAGATTTACATTAACCAATATTTATGGCCCAAACAACGATGATCCTAATTTTTACATAAAGCTATTTAAAGACATATTTTCATTAGAAAATGACTCCTTAGTCATAGTTGGTGACTGGAATCTAGTGTTAGACCCCACAGTTGACTTAGAAAATTACAAACATATAAATAATCCAAAATCCAGAGAAACCATCTTAGAAAAAATAGAACAGTATGATCTTATTGATGTTTGGAGGGACTTAAATAAATCCTCTCGAAAATATACCTGGTGGAAAAAGAACCCAAGACAGCAAGCAAGATTAGACTTTATTTTATTATCACAGGATATGTACCATATAAGCTTAGACACTGATATCCTACCTGGTTATAAGACTGATCACTCTGCAGTATCTCTAACTTTTTCTAATACTATTAATCAGGAAAGAGGAAAAGGGTACTGGAAATTTAATACCTCTTTACTGCTCCACCCTGATTATGGAAACTTGGTGAAATCTATTTTACGTGAAACAATAGGAAAATATTCTGATTAAAAAATAACAGATAACTATACTGATTCTGACTGTAGTGATATTAAACTGAAAATTGATGATACTTTATTTCTAGAGACATTCTTAATGAAGGTACGAGGAAAATCAATATCTTTCTCATCATTCCTTATAAAAAACAAAAACGACAAAACTGCTGAACTTATTAACTGAATGAAAATAAAAGATTGTGAAGATACAATTAGGAAAAATTGTCAAAACATTGAGAAAAATTTGCTTTCTGAACTTTCGAAACATCAAATGGAATTACAAAAATTAAAGGAAGAAGAAATAAGAGGAAAACAAATCAAAACTAGAATATTATGGTATGAAGAAGGTGAAAAACCTACTAAATATTTTTGCAATTTGGAAAATAGAAATTTTGTAAGCAAATCAATTAATAAAATTATTTCAGATAATGATAAAGACATTATTGATAGTTATTCTATTTTAAATGAAGTTAAATCTTTCTACAATAAATTATACTCTTCAAATAAGGACCTGGAGGAAGAGGTTGGTTTACAAAATGTTGTTACCCCTACTTTAAATGATGATTTGAGAGACATATTAGAAAAAGATATCAGCATTGAAGAGATAACAGATGCAGTTAGAAATATGAAAATAACAAAAGCCCGGGTATTGATGGCACTCCTATTGATTTTTTCAAATTCTTTTGGAAAGACTTGAAAATTTGGATTTTCAGATTTATAAAAAATGTATCAGCAAATAGAAAAGTGTCTTTGACAGTAAAAAGGGGGGTAATAACCTGTTTCCCTAAACCAAATAAAGATAGATCTTTCCTAAAAAAGTGGAGGCCAATAACCCTTTTGAATGCCCTTTATAAGATAATTAGCACTTGTAAACCTAACCTTTTGAAGAAAACACTAGATTCTCTTATCAACGGAAATCAAACAGGATTTATCCCAAGAAGAACAATCAGTGAAAATACAAGAATGCTCTATGATGTTATGTTTGAAGCAAAAATAAGAAATATTCCAGGTTTACTGATTTTAATTGACTTTGAAAAAGCCTTCGATACAGTTTCCAAAACATTCATTGACTTGGTACTAAAGAAATTTGGATTTGGCCCTCACATAAGAAGCTGGATAGATCTCTTAACTTTTGATACAACATCTTGTGTAATTCAAAGTGGCCATTTATCAGATTTGTTGGTAAATGAAAGAGGATGTAGACAAGGAGACCCCCTTTCCCCTTACCTATTTCTCTTTGTAGCTGAAATCCTAGGTTGTATGATACGAGCAAATAAAGACATAAAAGGAATTGTGATAGATGATAATGAATATAAGCTTGGACAATATGCCGATGATACAGAATTACTGCTTGATGGATTTGAAGAGAGTCTATATGCTGCTATCTCTACATTAAACAGATTTTACAAAATGTCAGGACTTAAGATTAATATAGACAAGACTAAAGCAATTTGGATAGGCTCAAAAGCAAATAGTCATGAAAAATTATGTAAGGATATAAAGATAGAATGGCATAGTGGGGAATTTGAAATATTGGGTATCACTCTGTGACTTACGGGTAATTAATACTAGGAAAAGGCTAGAAGAAATTAATAGATTATTAGCCAATTGGAGTAAAAGGCATCTGACTTTAATAGGAAAGATTACAGTTATTAAGACTTTAGCAGTTTCAAAATTAGTCCATATATTTAGCGCATTACCTAATCCCTCAGATTCCTTCATCGCTTCACTTGACAAAATATTTTTAAATTTTATTTGGAATGACAAAAATGATAAGATAAAAAGGGTTACTATGAAAAAAAATGAAAAGAGAAGGTGGTCTAAGGACGATTGATATAAAAACATTTATTGAAGCTTTAACACTATCCACGTTGAGACTTTACTGTAAAAAAGAGTCTGTAATTAATCCTTGCAAAATACCCTTTAACGATATATTCAAATATGGGGCTTATGGTATAGAAGTTTTTAATATTAATAATCCATACTGGCTTGATGTTCTTAAGGCATGGAGTAGATACTGTAAGAATAATGAAATAGATAATGATAATATTGATGATATCCTAGCTCAGCCCCTTTGGTTTAATCACAATTTTAAAAATACCCACCACTTTATAAAACATTGGGCTGACAGAGGAATATTATCAATTAAAGACTTATGTGACATATCAGGTTTTATGCCATTTGAAACACTTAAATCTATGTATGGCATCAGAGGAACAGTGTTAGATTACAATTATGTAATTAATTTATTGCCAAAGTCATGGATACAAACTATAAATAATAAAATTATGAGACCCATTAATAACATGAATATTACTTCCTGTAACAAAAGCCTTATTTCACTTTCAAAAGGATCTAGAATATTTTATGATAAACTAATGTCTGATGACAGACAACTTAAGATATGTTTGAAATGGGAAAACCTTTTTGACTGTGACATAGAATGTCATAAGTTTTTGACATTTATGGTTTTATGGATGTCAAACTTATTGATTTTCAATTTAAGTTTTTACATGGTATTATATATTCCAAAAGAGAGCTTTTAAAAATGAAACTGATGGATAATGACACTTGTAGCTTTTGTAATGACACACAGGAATCCATATGCCATGTTTATTGGGATTGTAATGAAACCAAGATATTTTGGAATGATGTTGAGAATTGGCTAAATACCTATCCCAAGCTGAAAATTAAAATAACAAAATATTTGGTTTGGTTTGGTAGTTTATATGTAAAAAAAACATGCTAAACCAAATTATTTTCTCAGCAAAAAGGCATATTCATATATGCAATATCAAAAATATTATTCCAAAACTTGGCAACTTTTTGAAAACATTAAAATTGATTTACCAGGCTGAAAAATGTATTGCTCAAAGAAATAATAATGAACAAAAATTTGAAAACAAGTGGTTTCCTTTCATCCCATACCTTTGACTTAACATGCAATTTTATATATATATATATATTTTTTTTTTTGTTTGTTGACTTTTCATAGATATGTTTTTGTAATGTCATCATGCCTCCTTTGTCGTGTCGCTGTTATGGCATGGTTTGTGTAAACATGTAACTGGGAACGAATAAAAAAAATTAAAAAAAAAACAAAAAAACTTTTCTTCGGACATTGTACAATTTAATAAGGGCAAACAAAATCGTTATATCAAGTAATAAATTAGTGATCAAAGTTTCCATAGAAGTACACGGTTATGAACATGATGCAGTTTCCTTGCATACCGTCACTTTTACAGAGATTATATTATAACCCGACACCCGGGTTTTTTTTTACGAAATGAGTGTTTTTTTAATATCCGAGCGTGAGCGAGGTTATACATACATTTATATACTTACAGTTTCGTAAACGTCAGATGACACACGTTTTAATTTCTTTATCACCGATCCCATTTTATATTAAATATGTAGACTACGGTCTGCTCTTTTGGCTACAGTGACGTCACGATCATTGGTTTTATGACGGACCTCACTTAAAGTTATAACATTGCTTAGCGGGTTAAATAGGTATTTATTATTCCCGCGAAAGGTTTTATGCAACGAGCGGAACGCGAGTTGCATAAAACCTTTCAAGGGAATAAGAAATACCTATGTAACCCGCTAAGCAATGTTATAACGAATTTATCTTACCGAATGTTTAAACACAACGCATATTTAAAAAGGTTAAAAACTGCTTAGGCACATGACAAAGGTCAGGGTCACAAACCGGAAGTGTTGTTTTGAAAACTACATCATCAATCGTGTCAGTGCCTCGCTTTGTCAGAGACATTTCTTTTTATGAACACAGTTCCTGAAGCATACTTTCGATGTTAAACGACTTTCCGTGCAAGACACAACGAAAGAGTGAGTGAATACTGATATTTCGAATAAATGTGAACCGATTCTCATATGCAATGATCAAGAAAGCCGCGACACAATATTGACATTTTTTTCGACGAGAAACATTTTAAACACCAACTTTTAGATTAATAAGCTAATTATGGCAATATACATGTATGTTTATTTGCATTTATATAGCTTGCAATTACTTTGACTTTAGTTTGCATAAAGCTACGTATTATTTGAGCAAAGGTAACATCAATGTATTCAACGAAACATACTTTTCAAGGAGCTCAATCTGCACGCTGTTTTCATGGCGGGGTATAAATATGTTCAATTTGCACGCTTTTTACGTGATTGGTTCATGGCGGGATATAAATTATTTATCATCCCGCTCAAGAGGCTGATATCAGTAGTTATCCAGGGTCACGTGAACCAATCAGAGATCGAGATTCTTACATTAGGTAGGATAAAGACGTTTATCTAACCTTACAGTAAAATACTAGTTTTTAAATGGTTGACGATGGACTCGTTTTATCTTATGTACCCCGCGAGTCTCACCTCTCACGGTGTACAAATTTCATGTACCCGCTGCCATAGCAACAGCTCTTCTCCGAGAAGAGGTGTCGCATAGCGTTAAGATGACGTTACCAAATGATGCATGCGGTGTGCAGAGTTTACATAAGTTCAAATATCTGTTTTCGTGATTATTGATTAAAGATTTGTTTTCCCATCATTCTATGATTTATTTGGAAACAAATTCTGCATTACTTACTTGCACATGCTATAGAATTAAAATCAATTAGTTTTAAGCATGTTTCGGCTAGTAGTTTTACGTAACATGATTCATAACATTTCAATCGGATGGGCTGACGCCATTTTGTTTACATTAGGAGTCAAGGCCGTTCAAGCGGTGATGGCTCATCTGTTAACGGCAGTCAAAATAAAACGAATATATTTTCTTCTGTCATGACGGTAAGATAAGTTCGTAGTATACTTCTCCCTCGGGTTATACGGTCTGATGTACCATCTTTGTAGAAACCGTGACCGTGTCACCCTCGTGAGAAGCATACAACTTATAAAATATATACATGGAGTCGAGCTGGGCAATTGTTGCTGGACAAAAGTGACATGTGCACCTGTGCTCATATTGAAATTATGTCACTACTTAATTTCCACCATATGAGTAATATAATTGCAATAAATTAATCTACCAACTTTTATAAATGTTTTAATCATGTTCATGTTCCTAATATCTATTGTGAATATTTTAAATCACATTTTAGCTTTATAGTTTATGAAATTTGATTAGTAAATTTTACATACAAACACAATCAGAGGTTGCTTTTCACACACAATTTTCAATGTCAATGAATGGTACCTGAATATAGGTAGAATATAAACTTATTAAGGTTAGTATGTGAGTTTTATTTTGTATTTTGTTGTTGTTTTTGTTGCAATTCGTATTTCATTGAAAATGTCAGTTTACAAATTCGCAGATTTTGTTTTTATTGCAATAAATCATCATACACATTCAATTGTCGTAACATTTGTGTAACGTTTATAGTGATACAATTGTTTTGTTAAAATATGCATATACTTTCGCAAAAATACAAATAAGTCGAAGTTATATTTGATATGAATAATTGTCAAACATTAACACAAGTTTTACTTTAATAAAGATTAAAACAATTTTCTTAACTTTAAATTAAGGTACAGCACGTTTTTTTAATTACAAATTTTCACTGATTATGATGCGTTGATACTAAATATATCATTATAATATTGTCGAAAATATCATTAACAAAGGGATCATTCATAGTCAGAGAATAAATTATAAAGATTCACATACATTTTCGTGTGAACACCTTTATTCATAATGTGTAAGAAAAAGGAATCGCATGGCTGAACTTTATATCATATATTGGAGTTATAACTGCTTCATTTAATTTGAATACATTGTCTTTCAATTGGAACATATTATTTTCATTTTCCGGACATGACCTTACCTTCCCCCTTAAAGTTATACTACCCTTTTAAGAAATGGTATAGTTATGCAAAGCCAAGTTTACTGAATATGTTCTATTTATGGATAAGTTCAATAGATAATTTGCAATCTAATTTATTAAATGCTTTTCAAGTGACAGATTGTCAACTTGAGTAATATTCTTGATGAAAATGTCCAATACATATGTAGATTACACGCTCCATTATGTGTATTATTATTTATTATGTATTATTGTGTTATTCTTCATTAACAACTCTCATATATGCTCAATGATCAATAGATATGGAATATGACA
The DNA here is from genome assembly GCA_916613615.1 of Steromphala cineraria. Classification (NCBI taxonomy): domain Eukaryota; kingdom Metazoa; phylum Mollusca; class Gastropoda; order Trochida; family Trochidae; genus Steromphala; species Steromphala cineraria. Next base: position 22,054,970 of record OU744735.1, on the reverse strand, counting down.
ACATAACCCTTTCATCAGTAAACATAGATAAATAAATATGATAATAATACATGAATACTATACTGTGTAATGAAAGTTAATCTAATCTATAATCATGTACGAAGGATGACTTGAATTAGAAATTAAACATACTGTGTTTGGGCATATAACGGAATTATCATAGCTCTAAATTTAATCAAAATTCGAACGCGTAGCCTAATGTGCATGAAACACAATAATGGCTTATTTTGTGCAAATTTCCGCCACGTCAGCAATATTTGAGAACTACTTGTTGTTAGGCAACTTATAAATTCTTGCGCGTTAGACGAAGTAAACAGACCGTCATATATTCTAATTATACACTCTTTGATTTTTCACGGTAGCCAATCAGAAACGAGGATTTTGCACATGTATGGTAGAATTTAAGTTCAATTCAAAATATAACCTTCCTAGCATGTGATTAGGAAAAAGCCAATATGACTCATCAAGCAAAATTAATGACAGTACACAATACGGTGTGAGAAATTGAAAAGTAAATACAGTTTTCATATTAACCGGAGTTTAACTAGAACTAGAAAGAGTGGCATGAAGCTTTTGACCGAAGATTTTGGCATTTTTGAGGTTGGTCATTTGTATTGTTTAAATGTTATTAAATGAAAGTACCCTATTCATAATTTTTTATTATTTTTAGCTTTCATTGGCCCGTTTGTTTAGAATAACTATTGTTTATCTATGCTCCACCCTGCTACATCAGCGTATACATGTAGGTCTCCGCTAATGCTACAACCTATCCCCTGATATCCTCCTTATAGTCTTCTGTCGTATCGATGACGGGTGGTTGCTCAGCGCTATTTATAGCCTGTCTGTTTTCAGTCAGACTATTTCGAACTCCATACACTGTTGTCTAGTGATGACGCACGTGGAAATCTAAGAGCGCGTGATTTGGAGCTTAGCGGGAGACTGCAATGAGAATCAGATTTATTATCTAATAGCACTCCCATTGGTTAATTTGAATCACGAGGTGAGCACGCGGAACGAATCCAAGAAACTAGTTTGCCGCTATCGCTGAAAGGGCATCATTTGATTGGCTTGCTATATATAGCGATACGACAGAAGACTATAGGAGGATTTCAGGGGATAGATTGTAGCATTAGCGGAGACATATACGCTGATGTAGCAGGATGTCTATGCTCAAAAGAATTTCTCGTTTCTATTTTTTTAGAAATTTTAGAAATATAAAAAAGGATATTTGTTAAAATATCAAACGAGTTTTATCAATGTTCTATCATAGATCTAAATTTACGCAATAGTTTGTATATTTTGTTTATATATTTGTCTTCATAAAACGCACAAGTTATGTCAGATAGTAAAAGGAGATGAGTCTTACTCAATGTCATTGCGTATACAAACACCCATTGTATAGGTAAATTGCCGCTAGGACTTATTGGAATGACACCAAAACATTCATCCACATTGCACTCAGTTCACACAGCTGTATAAATGGGTACCTGGACATGGGGAAAGTACGGACCTATATGGTCGCGCGAGGCGCTTAGTAGCTTGACTCTATATAATATACATTGTATCGCCATGTGTATCGCCGTTGAGCAGTCCTGGACTGGATACTAAAATTATTATTATTATTATTGCCGTAAGCGATTCAATCAAGCAAAGAAGGTCTATAAAACTTAGCTATCCATATGTCAATTGACTATGTCAATCAATTATGACAAGGAAGTGTCAGTCTCAATTATTGATTGCGCTGTCTGAGGTCTCAGGTATAAATAGTACCCAAAACATTCAATTATTAATCCTAGGCCCAAAGTTTGAAAAATTTACTTTGGACTTTTAAAAAATTCTCTTTGAGACCTAAAACGTTTTTGAAAAGATGCGCAATAACAAAAACTAAAAAAAATTAAACCGTGATATAATCGCAGGTCACGGAGTTTGGGCGCCATTTTGTTTTTTGGTCACGTTATATAATCTGACCCTATGCACTTTCAATATTCGTTTCTTTTTAGCTCATCTGGCCTGTAAGGCCCGATGGGCTTATGGCATGGCATGGTGTCCGGCGTCCGTAAACTTTGTGGAATTTCGACTTCTTCTCCAGAACCATAAAGCCTAGAAAGCTGAAACTTTGTGTACAGACTCCTTGGCTAGTGAGGATTATAAATTGTAGCTTTGGTGGCCCTGTGACCCCTAATAAGGGCCACAGGGGCCACACCCTAATAACCTATTTTCATCTTCTTCTCCAGAAGCATAAGGCCTAGAAAGCTGAAACTTTGTGTACATACTCCTTGGCTAGTGGGGATTATAAATTGTAGCTTTGTTGGCCGTGTGACCCCTAATAAGGGCAAAAGGAACTTCCTTCAAATCTATTTTCATCTTCTTCTCCTGAAGTGTAAGGCCTAGAAAACTGAAACTTGTCGCCTATATACTTAATTTTATGATTGGTGACACTGTGGCCTCGACAAAGGGAGAATCACATTGGCCACACTCTACAACATAATTGATGATGAAGCCTGATGAGCTACAGAGCCAATGGCTCTATTTCTTATTATTTGTACTCGAGAGATAAAACTTACACATTATTTATCCGAGACACCAAAACAAATTTGTTTTCAAATCAATTATTTTGTAGCACCCTTTTGTAGCAAAGTTAGCAATCTTTCAACAAAATTTAATCAATTTTCAAGGCAGATAAATCGAAAGGCTTGCCGACAAATTTCATGATTTTTGCATGAAAGCTAGACATGGCCAAGACCTTTAAGATAAAGAAATAAAATCGCTGTCGAACAATCATTTCCGGTCGCCATGACGCATTTTCCTAACATGGGGCCAGTTCCTACAGGAAAATGTAACTTGGTCCTCCCCAATGCTGCTGTAGCTTATTGCTTCACGGGATTTTCATGAAACTTTCAGAAATGATTGCGACTATCTTTTTACTTGATTTTTCCCCGAAAAGGTCGAAGGTTGATAGTGATGGAACTAATGACTATTATGTTTGATTAGTTGGCTTAAAAAAAGAATGAAATAACGCCATGAATTTTACCAATGTTAATTCTCATGTCTCAGTCACATGTCTTTTTACAGAATGATAGTATGAATATAAAATTAGAGGATATTTGTCTTTTCTTGACAAATACCATGTTTATCTCATCGAGTGAGGAAGAATATTTATATTTGTGGCGTAATATATCAATACACCACGTGGTGTGGTTATCAATGGTGATATATAGGTCGTTATCCTGGATAACCAACCCAAGGTTTGGTTAACAGATAACCACCATGGGTTGAAATTAAATTCACAAAATTGCAAGGAGCACAATTAAAAGAGCTAATGATACACTACGATAAAACCCACCTTAAATTCGTCCTGAGAATACCATAAAACACAGATAAAACATTTTTTGAAGCAGGACACAACTCTAATTTCCCCACCTCTTTGAACACCATGCGCTTACGATGTTGTGCTGCATCGAGAGTTAAAACATGAAATTGGTGAATTCCGTGCAGCTCAAGGTGAAATGAACAACATCCTCGCAGCCTCACGTAAATTTGTTTGTTACAGACTGATACAGTTCATAGACTGAATGTCGGTTTAATTTAGGAATATCCTGAGACATGAAACAGATTTTCTGTGACCTTTTGATAATTTGATTTCGACATATTTCATTTAAAATAAAGAATGTTAGTATTTATAGAACTCACTCGACACAGTTAGTTAGTAGAAGTTACTGGTTTAGAATTGTCTGACAACCAAGTCAGGACACTCTCAATCAGCACGTGAAATGCGTGTTTCGTGAGTATGCAAACGATAATGAAGAAATGTTAAGGAATGGAGTTTTTCATTTGATGAACACTAAAACTTATAATGAAAGGAAAGAACCATCAACCATTTCCATGTGGTGTAAATATGCAATAATGACCTTGACTGAGTGAATATCTGTGATAACCATCTCGCTGATCGCTCGATGGTTATCACAGATATTCACTCAGTCAGAGGTAATTATTTCAACCGTCTGCCTCACGGTGGAGAGGCAAATTTTCCATTTATTTTATAATTTAAGCGTTATATTTTTTATCGAAATCGAAACGCATTTACTTTTAGTCGACTCTGAAGAGAGCACGTCGCCTTAGCAATAACATGATGTCATGAGCCTGTCATTGCGTCAGAGCGTTGTTCGATGACGTTGATAATTTTTGTTATCACTCACTAGTGACTGAAAAGACGTTCCATTGTTATTGTCTCTAGTGACGGTTTATATTAATTGATACTATTAGATATCGGCTTTTCACCACCAATCATATAATAAACGTGAATATTGTTACCTGAATGACATCTTTCTTCTTTTATGGTCATTGTTATCATAACATTTGATTGTTTTCACGCATTGTCTTCCTTTGTCAAGGATCTGTTGGTGGTGGAAAAGGTGAGAGCTCTAAACTTCTTTTCCATATGTATATATAAACATACTCAGTCATTGACGTTTCTACTTTAGGAGGATACCTAACACGATCGTCAAGGACAAAATGAGTCACAATTCAAAACAACAACTGTCATTCAATCATCGGGAGGTGTCAAATGGCTCAATCGAAGAATCCTTGGAGGACAAATTGTGTAGAGTCATCGATATTGAAGGAACAAGGGTAATATTTCTCTTCAATAACCTTTCCTTTCCTGATTCGAATCAAATCGTCAGATTAGAATTACAAGCTTCACGGTAAAGTCGAAGAAGGATATCAATCGTAACTTGTCCTATTAGTATTACAAGATTCACATTAAAAGTCGGTGAAGGATAACAATCGTAACTAGTCCGTCAAGTATTACAAGATTCACAGTAAAGTCGGTGATGCATTATGTGTACGTTTAACAGCTCTAACAATAGTGTGTTACATTTTTTAATAATTGTATATGTACAATTATCACCTTTTTTCGAAATTTTGAAATTGTTACCAAGAGTACAAAACATATAAAACATTTGTATACACTAGTTAAAGGGGCAGTAGCACGTTTTTAGGGGGAATATGAGGTGATGTCAGGAAAATGAAAATAAATGGCTCCAATGTAAAGACAGTGTATCTAAACTATATGAAGCAGTAATAAACCAACTATATAATGTAAAGTTAAGCCATGCGATTAATTTTCTTACACAAAATGAATTAAAGGTGTTCACACAAAAATGGCTGCCAATGGATTTTATGTGAATCTGTATAATTTGTTCGCCGGCTATGGATGATTGGTTTGTGTAATGAGATTTTTGACACTATCAAAGTAATACATTTAGCATTAACGTACAATTATCGGCGAATAATTGAAAATGTAAAATTGTCAAAAAACGTGCTACTGCCCATTTAAGGGTTCATACCTACACTATATATGAAAGAAACAGAGTCATTATGAACAAATCAGCTGAGTTTCGTTTTTCGACAATTAAATGTTGATAGAAACCATTTCCGGTCCAGTTTCTGGACAAACATTAAATAAAGTAACACCATGCTTAATATCAATACTTAAAAAAATGAATATTTATGATTTCTTAGGATGATTGCTTTATACGAAAATACTGAAACATTTTTGTTTTGCATTTGTGCCCCAAGAATCTCAAAAACCCATGCCAAATGTGTCTTGTATGTAAAGATGAGTTTTATGTTTAAGTATGTGATAGTAGTAGATTATTGTGGGTTGAAAACGCCATCCATGATATGCCATCCAGCAAAGCCATCCACGAACTCTGACCCCGACATCTACGTCAGAGACTTATCTATATATGTAGGTCATGCTTATCTATATATGTACGTCATAGAATCGACTGGACTCAACAAGAGCTATCTTCAGCGTCACGTGACTCAGCGAAGAGGCGTAGGTAGACCGCTGTTTGCTTAGAGCTTAAGTTAAGGTTTTGACCTAGTGAATGACAAAAGCCTCTCGCTGTGTCAATAAAGTTTGGCTCTTAACAGCAGAATAAAATAGCGAGGTTAGTTTCATGTTATATTTTCAATGTTATAATCTTACGTGGAAAAATTCATATGAAAGTAAACCCTAGTGTGAAATGAAAGACACGTTAATCAAAAAACTGTTAACATTAAAGCTGTTTATCATTTAAGACTCGCATTATTTTATTTAAGCATGTTCAGACACGATCTATCACGTGACTGTATCACCTCACTAAAAGGCGCGCTCTATGAATCTAGTTTTCTCATCCTATACCTCACTTGACGCCTAGACAGCTATGTTATTCACTTTTCTCAATCTTATTGCCTGCAAGATCACGTCACATTACTAGAACCACGGCAACGTACAGTGAAAACACGACTGACACTTGCTCAAAAGAAGAGAGCCCGAGTACTAAGCATGGACAGCAAGAGAGTTTGTTTCATATAGGAGCTACCCGCTATATAAACCATGTGAAAAGTAGTCTGACTTCATTTTCCACATAGTCTAGCTACAGATCAGTTGCCACTTGGTCTAGCTTACCATGGAAAGAAAATTATACATTCCCGATGCACAGAAGTTTATAGACTTTTTTGAGAGTCGGCGTGGGGGACAGAAAGGAGGCCAAGCTCGACCTGGTTCTCGTATCATCAGCATTAGTTCTCTAGCTGATGGAACTGAAGACCAGAAGACCAAGAGATCACCAAAGCGAGTCAAAGCTATCAAACGCAAAGCAGAAAACGACAGTCTACCTTCAGAAGACCAGAGCTCACCCAAACATTCTTTTGTAGGGAAGCCATCTCAGCCTAAAGATTTCTTTCTAGTGTAAACAAGGACTTGGCCAACTGCGCATGCTTCATAGTTTCTGTACTACGCATGCGCTTCATTTAAATGTAACCATCCATAAGAAAGAGCGGCTATCATTCAAGATGTCCTTTCAGTGCACTGTCTGCCTTGGTTTGCTCCCTGTAGATGTTTTTGGGGAAGATAACAGTGGATGTTTTACTTGTGTGTACTGCAAGACTAAGTTGAAGTATACTTACCACCGGTTCTTGGTTCACAGCGATAAATGTACCGTGAAAAGAAAACTATCACGTCACATTCCCTCGTGTATTTGTAACAGCCCTAAGACAGCATAAAACGCGGTCACAACAGGCTCTAGGTGTTTATTTATCTGTAACCAGCAGACAGATCACACCTATGAAAATGAAGAGAACGTCAGTAGTGAGACCCAAGGACATTTTCAGTACCGGTGATAAGGTCATAAAACCCAGGAAACCAAAGAGTACTTTGAAGAGACAAATCAAGACGAAACAGGCTACCTCTAAAAGGAATAAGCAAAGCAAACCGACTGAACTTCACATAAAACGCATCTCGACCACACAAGGCGTTGTGAACAGGGCTAAAGCTGCCTTGAAACGACACCGCGGCCGCCGCCGCCCTCAGGGGAGGTCAAGTCATCCCTGGTGACTTCATCACTACCGCATCCGCACACGTCTTCTCTAGAACGACCCTTCCGATTTGGGATACCCTCCAACGGCCTGTTGGTCGGTCCGAGTGGCTCGGGTAAGACAACCTTCATGTTCAACGTACTACGACAGGGACTGATCAAGCCCCAGCCCGACCATATCACCTGGTGTTATAATGTATGGCAACCTCTGTACGATCGTATTCTTCAAGTCTTACCCTATGTGCAGTTTGTGAAAGGACTCCCTTATAATCTCGAGGATGAACATTACTTTGATGCCCACCAACAGAACGTGTTGATCCTGGACGACTTTCTGGCTGAAGCCAAGAATGACAAGCGAATTTCTCGTCTGTTTACTCAAACCTCACATCACAAAAATGTACTGATCTTTTTACTCCTGCAAAACCTGTTCCCCAGAGGCAGGGAATCTCGTGATATTGCTCTCAATTCTCATTATGTGACTTTATTTAATTCACCCGTGGACAGACAGCAGATTAAGGTATTTGCCAGAAGAATATTCCCCGAGGACATATCTAAATTTATGAGTCTTTACGAAACAGCGATGGAAACGCCTTATGGAAACTTAACAGTGGATCTTAAACCTGCTACGAGCGAGAAGAACAGGCTACACATGAATATCTCGACATCTCACCCAGCCACCACCACAACTACAACAACAGGTCATCAGCAGGGTGGGACGTTAGTTCAAGACCACCAACGAGAGATAAAAGCGATCCCACCAGCCTTAGACAATCAGTCAGGTCGAGACCTTCTTGCTGAACAGACGTTTCTCGACGACCCCATTGAAACAGCTTCCCCTACGAGCAGTGAGGAGTCGGGACCCTTCATTATGGCTACAGCTTGCGCCGATTGTGGTGTACTCATAGACAACATGCACGATTTACAGCGTCACATCAATTCCTGGTGTCCAGCTGTTAATGACAAGGCATTGACGTCCAACAAGAGAAAGCGGGTCAGATACAACAGTGAAGATTCGGATGAGGAACAGCCTGTGCAAAAAGGGAGTGGTATTGATGATTCAAAACCACTTCCTCGTTACTGGAAACCCATAAACGACATGGCAGCCGAGGAGTGGCAAAACGTGGGCCTGCAGCGTATCTGGAAGCGAGTGTACGAGCTTTATCAAGGTGACATGGCACTCAACAGGAGGAAATATAAGCGGCAGGGTCGGACGGCAGACTTGATAGACAGAAAAATTAAACAGCTTTGGGATACTAAATTGATGGACACTCTCAACAGCGTCCTCGAATTTACTCAATATTTTAAAGAAGCGCCCCTGTTTGTACCCATCTTCACCAGTCTGGATGAGATAGATCCGTCCTCAGAACAGAGCATGGTGAAGGGGAAAATCAAACGCTTTATCAATCCTAAATTGAAAGACATTCTCACTCGACTGGATAGGCCTGAATTGGACACTGACGCGGAATCGGACGTGGCTACAGATGGCAGTGCGGCTGGTGATGAGGAGAGTGATCAGGACTGATTTATTACAGAAGGCGTAGACTCATCCACTGTTAGTTCAGTCTTTACCTCTGCTGAGATAGGATGTATAAACGAAGCTTGCTTCATGTGGTGAAATCACCAAACCCACTCCAAAGACAGACCCACAAGAACGATAAGAAAAAACCTGTTTCTCTCTATGTCAAAGGGGTGATCAAGCGAGGACCGCCTGGGCGACGGATATTGGATAGGATAGAGACCAAAGGATAGAGATCAAAAGATAGATATGCATCCAAAAGAGACAATTTTATAATTCATCTACCTGTGTAAAAAAACCTTATATCCGGAAATAGGTGTAATCAAACGTGTTCCTTACATGTATACCCTGACTTACTGTTTGTATCATGATTTAGTTACTTAATGACTTAATGTTGTATCCTGACTTATGCCTAGATTGAATAAATATGTTAGAAGAATGTATGTGTTTGTTCTGAATGTGGATGGTATTCAAACTCGAAACAGACAGGGAGTCATAGAACATATAAAACCAAGTGAAGCAAATATTACCCGTGCTTATAGACTTACATATGATTCATATACAATCATTTCAACGATAAACCTATGGTTGTATAAAACACAAATGTAGTTGTCTGTACATAGTTGTCTTTATATGAAACAAAAATATATCCCCTGTATAAGCACATTTCATGACTTGATACATCGAAAGTCATGCAATTATCATGATTAGTTTTGCTAGATCCGTCCCATGAAAGCAGGTTTCATCAGAACGCATGACCATAGGGTTGTTGCGGGCTTTCCTCTTAAATTTATACCACCGATTGTGATCTAGAGTTTAAACAGGATGAAAAGTTTTCACTCACTCACTACACTAGTCCGAACAGGAGTTTAAGATGGGACAGAGTTATATTTGTTAAAAAGGCTTATTACATTCTCACAGTAACATTACAACACATTATCTTGTAAAATGAAAATTAATTTATCACATATGAAAATTACTGACTCGCTCCAACACATGTATGTTTTTAAGCTTTTCGTAATTAACTTACGGTTTCTTCACCATGGTTATGTTTAGGGATTACTGATCCCAGTCAAGTCTAGATTATTCAGGTTTGAAGTTGTACGCTACACAATTTATTTTGAAAGCGAAATATTTTCAAGCCTGTATTACCCCTTGATTTCATTCCGTTCACTATCTTGAGCAAGTCTACATGTACATTGATAAAACCATAGCATAGGGCCTACTTTGGATTTTAACTAGTGGCTGAACAACAGTCTATAACCTGGATACAAGAAGGGATACACTTTATTGACTAAAGTTTGAGCCTTTTGTCATTCAGTAGGTCAAAACCGTCAAGGTGTATTTACTCGGTTAAAGTAAACACCTCTGCATTCGGGAGTCCATTCGTCTCTCCGTGCTCAGCCTGCAGCTCTTCTTTTGAGCAAGTGTCAGTCGTGTTTTCACTGTACGTTGCCGTGGTTCTAGTAATGTGACGTGATCTTGCAGGCAATAAGATTGAGAAAAGTGAATAACATAGCTGTCTAGGCGTCAAGTGAGGTATAGGATGAGAAAACTAGATTCATAGAGCGCGCCTTTTAGTGGGGTGATACAGTCACGTGATAGATCGTGTCTGAACATGCTTAAATAAAATAATGCGAGTCTTAAATGATAAACAGCTTTAATGTTAACAGTTTTTTGATTAACGTGTCTTTCATTTCACACCAGGGTTTACTTTCATATGAATTTTTCCACGTAAGATTATAACATTGAAAATATAACATGAAACTAACCTCGCTATTTTATTCTGCTGTTAAGAGCCAAACTTTATTGACACAGCGAGAGGCTTTTGTCATTCACTAGGTCAAAACCTTAACTTAAGCTCTAAGCAAACAGCGGTCTACCTACGCCTCTTCGCTGAGTCACGTGACGCTAAAGATAGCTCTTGTTGAGTCCAGTCGATTCTATGACGTACATATATAGATAAGCATGACCTACATATATAGATAAGTCTCTGACGTAGATGTCGGGGTCAGAGTTCGTGGATGGCTTTGCTGAATGGCATATCATGGATGGCGTTTTCAACCCACAATAATCTACTACTTGTGATTGGAATATAACATTTCTACATCAACAATTTTCATGAATTTTGGAAAAAAAATTGTTTTTGAACTTCAGCTGACACCGAATTGCATGATATTTACACTTTTCTTAATGTAACGTACACAAACGTTTGTTCCGCTGGTGTTTTGTTAATGTTTTCCTGATATCTAAATAGTACTCACAAATCAATTTTTTTCAGAAGGGGAGCCATAACATAACGTATGCATGGGGAGGACCATATTCGTGAAAATAACTGTTCAATGTAATAATCAAGAAGTTTTGGAATAAAATGTGTATTCTTCATCTGTGGTACCATCAGTAGTTTCGCTTCAAGCATGGCGCATTGAGCATGCTACATGTATGTCATGGATATATGCGGGGTATAAGAAAGCTATTATTAATATTATCATATATTTTCTGTATGCCCTTCAAAGACTGACTATTTGTCATTTCGACATCTTTGTTCAAGAACGAGGACGTTGACTGTCCTATCTATCTCGGTGACTTGAAGAAACTGCGACAGGAATACACATTGTGGAAAACGCATTTTCCTCGTGTCGAAGTGTTTTATGGTACGTGTGAATGGAAAGGAGAAAGAAGACATAACGATTTCGCTGTCTTCAGTTCTCGTATATATAATTCTCTTAATCAGAAAGCTTCAATTTCTGAAAATATTGATGGATATAACCAATTAAAGGAATTATTAATTAGTTGTTTTCAGTTTCCATTTAAAATTTTTTTCATTCAAATATAGCAAGTTTGGGCATTAGTATTTAAACACTTTAGTTTAGGTCGAGGAAAATTAAACTACAATTTTGAATGAAAATGTACCTTTTGAGTTAACGTTAGACTATCAGTGTTTATCATAGTTCAATCCTTGATATCACCAAACGGTGGCAAGATAGAAGCGTGTTCTTGTGACTCGACACGACTTTCACCATATTTATCTTCCGTTAAACAGTTGATATTGCAAACTATAAAACATTGAATTGATTGTTTGTAAATTGGTCATCAAATGGTAGGATTCAGTTGTATTTTCAAACAAAGATTTCCTTTCATTGCAGCTGTAAAGTGTTGTACAGAAATCCCCGTCTTAAAAGAACTCGTTGCATTGAACTCTTCCTTCGACTGTGCTAGTCAGGTAAGGGAATTGTTTCGCTCAGACTATTGATGGTGATAATCTGAAGATTGTGTGTACGATTTGACATGACATGTATCCTCTAACAATATCAGCATCGTAAATAATGTAAATAATTAATGAATTTGAGGCTGAAATCCAAAATACCCCATCGCAACGTATTGTAACAATGTAATAATGTTAATGCTTGCAAAGTAAATACTTTAATTTGATAATTTTACCCAGTAATGAAATACTGCCAGATACCATATTTTGCCGTATTTTGGAAAGAATAGATTCTTCTTTGAAACACTAGCACAATAGTGACGAACTACAAAGCATGAAAATATATTGATGATATCAATCAAATTCCCTTCCCTTTCTAAAAAGTACAAGATCAAACCTAATATGCGCTTCGAAATCAATTAAAGGTAATTTTACGTGAGACACGTTCTTAATGGCATTATAGAACATTTAATTTTAAAAACCCATAGTGTCAAATTTAACAGAGATATTTTTTATCCATTAAAGGACAAAGTTCGGAAATAATTTCTCTTACTGGAAGTATCTTGAGGTCAACGACGACGAAAATTTACATATGGTACCATTTTATACAACGACCGATATTCGTCTAGAATATAGAACTGTTTTTCTAATTTTCATTTCTTTCATAAATGTTGTATGAACGTACTACTTTGATTTGACTATAAAAAATGGCAACGTCAGCAGAAGACATGTAACATCTTTTTATTGCAGAGGGAGATTGAAACCATATTGAATCTTGGTGTAGACCCGTCCAGAATCATCTTCGCAAACACAGTAAAGACGGTCAGCGGTATCAAATACGCAGCAGAACAAGGAGTTTCATTAATGACATTCGACAACGAATTCGAACTGTACAAGATTAAGGAACGCTATCCAAATGCAAGGTAAAGTAACTTTTACGTACAGTTAAGCTCTCACGAGCTGTTTAAGTGGCATTCCAGAAGTTGATGGAATAAGGAAGACAAGAGTAATTCTATGGATGAACAACTTCTTCATTTGACAGAAGCGACGTTTCGGTATAGATATGGTGAAAAATGATGAGTACAGCAATTAATACAGTTTAGTATGATAATGAGAAAACAATAACAGTAACAATAGGATAAGTAACATTTTCAACATATGCTTGAAAACGGTATCAGAATCTATACCGAAACGGCGCTACTGTCAAATAAAGAAGTTGACGGAGTGCTTGATATTCTCATTGGAATTCTTCATTTCTTCGGAAATGCTGTAGAAGAAAGGACTCCACGTATGTAACACAACAACCATGTTGGTGGGACAGTGAGTGGGAAACATTGACATAAAAAAATACAAAGGTTTGGAAATTTTTAGAGCAACCGATAACAAGGAAAATCTAAACTATACCACTGCTAGACAGGTGTGTAAAACATGTGTCTACTGAAAGGAAAACACTATGAAGTTGACAAGGTTTGTGACAATGCTATCTCTGTCAAAGATGTGTCAAAGAAAATTCGAAAATTTACCAAAACGTGACAACTGTACCAATTATTACAACACATGAGTGGATCGAACACTTTCAAGGTGTACCTGTTGAAATTGACGAAGATTTTGCAAGATATGTTTAGGATTTTAAGGACTTAAGGACCAGATAGTATCATAATTGAAGTAGATAAAATCTCTATACATTATATCAAGCCTTATGTGTTAGCTATATACAATACTATACTGGAGTCTGGACATTTTCAACAAGTTTGGAGTGACAGACTAATTCATCCGGAGAAACTGGGAAACCTAACAATTTCAGAGGAATTGTTTACTTAACGTACTGGGGAACCATTTTACAAGGATTTTAAATAAGAGGGTAACCAAGTGGGCTGAATCAAACAGCAAATAACACGAAGAACAAGCAGGTTACAGAACTGGATATTCAACTACGGACAATATTTTCATCTTACAATCTATTGTACAAAAGTATCTATCGAAGAAAAAGGGAAGGGTGTATGCAGTATATTTATCGATTTCTCTAAGGCGTTCGACTCTGTTCAGCATTTTCTTTTAATGTATTTGCTTAAGTAGAATGAATAACTGGAAAGACGATTTACATTCACAAATCTATGTATTCGAAACTCAGATCATCTGTTAACACCTTCCATGGATTATTTCGACTGTTCTGTCGGAACAAGACAAGGTTGCATGGCTAGTCCAAAATTATTTAAATTTGTTTTATTTCACAACGAGTATATCCATATGATGAAGCAGTCGGAATGCAGGGGAATATTTGTCAGTTACATTCTGAAGAACATTCCTTTTCGCAGATGACATCGTTAACGCAGCTGATCCAGTATATAAATTACAGAACAAATGTACCTTCTTTATAAGCTCTGCAACAAGTTCGGAATGACACTAAAAAAAGATAAGACGAAAATAATGGTATTCAGAAGAGGAGGAATTGTCAAGATCACTGAAGGATGGCACTACAACGGATATCAATTGCAAATAGCTACCAAATATAAGTATCTTGGCGTGTTCATCAAAAGTAAACTTATATGGAGCCTAGTTCATTCACATCTTTCACAACAAGCCAGAAAAACAACTTTCAAAGTTTATTCGTAAATTCAAAATTGACATTACTAAATCATTGTTTGTTATTTGACAGGATCATCGTAACATAATAACATACGGGTTTGGGGGATTTAGTTACGAAGAACGAATAGAGCGGATTCATCAACAATTTTGCAGGAACATTTTAGGAGTTGGAAGTCTACTGCAGCTGTGTTTGGTAAACTTCTATACAATTTAGTTAAATGTCCTGCATATGCCTGACGAAAGACATCCGAAACAGTGTTGTGAAATGCTTGTCTCCCTTTATAATGTTGACAGGAAGACCTTGGCCGGTAACATCAGGAATCTTTTACATTCCTTCGGTTTTGGTGACGTGTGGATGTCACAAGGAGTAGGATGCATGCCGAACTTTTTAACAGTTTTTAGTCAACAGCTTGAAGATATATAATTCCAGAATAGACAGTCGAATATCAAGAATAACCACAAGCTTTCGTTTTATTGTCAATTGAAAACCTTACCTATGCCAGAGAAATATTTGCTAACTGTCAAGAATCATAATTTGAAGAAATATTTATCAACATTTCGGTGCGGAAACCATAATTTAAGAATTAAAATAGGAAGGGGACAATACACAAAATGAGCGTTTCTGTGAATATTGCAAAACAACTAACAATTATGTTATAGAAAATTATATTTAAAATATTATTTTAAAATTATATAATATATAAAGAATAAAATATCTGAATGATTATGAGTATCTGAACATTTCCATAATAAGAAGAATTGCAAAAATGAAAAACAAGCTTTGAAACTTGTGAATTTATATTTCTTAGCTCCTTGCTTAGAACACAATGGATAGAACATAATGTATATCCATCATCAAAAGCATAATAAGATGTCATTTTGTATAAACGATGTATAAATCCCAATGACAAGGGTGTAACATACAGTATGAATTATTGTATTGTTGACGTGTATATATATGATTGAATTTCTTCTGTAATATGGGCTGAATGGGCTTTTTCATGAATAAACATTGATTGAACATTAAAAAGCAACAACACAAAAACAAACACACCAATAATTAGTGACGTCACTGTTATTTGTGTATTTTGATTTTACCGTATTTCCTAGTCCCTGAATCATGAAATTCAGGTCTGATAGAGTAGCGCAAAACTACTACAACAGATTTGATTTCGATTTGCTTTCTATGTCTTTCTCGCGCTCCCTCTACCGGTATTTCTTTCGCTACCTTTCAATTCTTTAAATTTCTTCCAGATTCGGTTATTTTGTCTTCCTGTCCTTTAGCCTTCTGTTACATTCGATTCTCCTTAGACCGTTTATCTCATTGAAATAATCAGAAAGTAATCTTCACTACTCTCCACGTTCTTCATGTTAAATATATTTCACCGTATATATTCGTCACATTTCATTCACTACCTCTTCAATTATCTTTCTTAACATTACCTTAATTTTAGCAATTGGCATTTGTCATTAAGCTTCATTTAATACTCCTCTTTCGCTTTTTTATCATTTCAAATAATTATTGTGCCAAATATTTTACACAGGTTAGTCATACGGCTCGAATGTAAGAAGTCAGAACATACCGCCTATGCCTTTGGGATGAAATTTGGCTGTCCGATGAAGAACATTGAAAAATTGCTGAACATTGCAAAGTCCGAAAGATTGAATGTAGTTGGCGTAAGGTGAGATAATTATGAAACGAAGAGTGTCATAAAGATAGATCTAAGACAGAGCATTTCACGTTTTTTTTCATGTTTTTTTTCATTACGGATTTGCAAAACTAAAGGATATAAGCATTGACAACTTCAGGCTCTGTAGGCAAAAATTTGTAAAAAATTTCAGAAAATGCAATCATATATCAAGGTACAATTTGTTATATTTAAAACTTCATCTAAATCATGTTTGACATTTGTGCTATAAAAAAATTAAAATCGGCATTTAAAGACAATTTCAGTTTGAACATGTTTTTCAGAGAATTCATGTTAATGTTAAAAAAATGTAAAAAAATGATGCTTTCATAGTAATTGCTGAATTAATTCATAAACAATTGTCAATTGTCAATTTACTTTAACTTTTCTATAATTTCTTTGATTTAGTTTCCATGTTGGATGTAACACTGAAAACGAGAAGCCCTACGTCCAAGCCCTACAAGATGCCCATAAAGTCTTTCAGTTAGGTAAAAAAGCTGGATTTAATTTTGATATCCTTGATATTGGAGGAGGTTTTGCAGGATACTACAGCCAAGGAATGTCATTTGAAAAGGTCAGGTTATATCTTTTCCCGAAATTAATAAGAACTAGATTAGGTGTTTGCGGGACACCGCAAAAGCAGAACAGCCCCGAAACTTGGGGTTTTGCCTTACCCTGTTCCGCCTTCTACAAGCCTCAGCATATTGGGCATTTTCTTGTGACCTTGACGTTTGACACTCAAGGTCACGCAATCAATGAACACATTTCATTGAAAATAACATTAATGTATCGAATTAAAGTGTTTAAAGTTAAAATAATCCATTTTCACAATATTTGTTGACCTTGCTGTGACCTTGACCTTTGACAGTTCGTACCCAAAACCTTTCCAAAATGTTGTACTTCTAAAGAAATAATATATACAAAATTTAAACTTCATAGCACAAAAACTTTTCAAGTTATCAAGTTTACAAGGAATTTTTTTGTGATTTTATAGCTCATGACCTTGACCTTTGACCTTGAAAGTGAACATGTCATTTTAAGTCCCCAGAGATGTAAACAATTACACATGTTTATGAGTTCTGAAAAGCTTAACGGAATTAAGTTATATCCAAATTAGTTGCACATTGTAATAACACAAATGTCATGATCTTGACCTTTGACCTTCAAGGTTACACGATCAATGAACACTCTTTATTGAGTATAATAATCTTCTATTGATTAAAAGTGTTCATAGGTAAAATAAAGCATTTCCACAAAACCATGCTAAAGTTGTGACCTTGCTGTGACCTTGACCTTGGACAGATTGTCGCGAAAACCTTTTCAAATTTTTTACTCTTCCAACGATGATATATACCAAGTAAGAGCTTCATAGCACAAAAACTTTTCAAGTTATCGCGTTTACAAGGAATTTTTTAGTGATTTTATATTTCGTGACCTTGACCTTTGACCTTGAAAGTGAACATGTCATTCTAAGTCCCCAGAGGTGTAAACACTTATACATGTTTATGAGTTCTGAAAAGCTTAATGGGATAAAGTTATATCCAAATTAGTTGCACATTTAAATAACACAAATCTCATGACCTTGACCTTTGACCCCCAAGGTTACAAATCTATGAACACTTTTCATTGAGTATAACAATCATCTATTGATTAAAAGTGTTCATAGTTAAAATAAAGCATTTTCGCAAAACAATGCTAAAGTCGTGACCTTGCTGTGACCTTGACCTTGAACAGATTGTAGCGAAAACCTTTTCAAATTTTTTTACACTTCCAAGGATGATACATACCAAGTAAGAGCTTCATAGCACAAAAACTTTTCAAGTTATCGCGTTTACAAGGAATTTTTTAGTGATTTTATAGCTCGTGACCTTGACCTTTGATCTTGAAAGTGAACATGTCAAAATCGTTCCCCCGAGGTATAAGTAGTAAGTTATGAATATAAGTTCTGGAAAGCTTAGTAGAAAAAAGTTATAGCAATTAGTATGTGCGCGGCGGACGCGGCGGCGGCGGAAACTGCACAAAACCTGATAGCAGCCCCGTCCTTAGACGTCACCTCGTATAGTGAGAACGACCTTGGTGTATCTCAGGCTTTACGTTTAGTCGGGGCTTGCTGTATTCAAAAGTGTGCCCGAACATGGATGATGATTAGGCTCATTCAGAAAATTTTAAAATCTCTTCGTAAAAGCTGGACATTCTATTCGAGATAAAAAAAATCATATATGTTGAACCAAATCAATATTTGACAATTACCTTTACACATGTAAATAAAATCTGACTCGTATTCTCAGGAAGTCATGCGTATCTGTCACTCATTGATTTCATAATTTATGCGTAAATCTAAATTTGCCCATGCGTATTTTACGCCGATACGTACCTTTAATATCTGGAGCCCTAAAGCCATATTTCAACCAACTAGTTATCGCTTAAAGGGACAGTCCTATGGTTGGTTATATTTTTAGAAATAAGTACAATATGTTTAAAAAAATAATATATTATTCCAGACAGCAGAGAAGGTGAACCATAAACTAGACGAGTATTTTCCTCCTGAGCGAGGAGTTAGAATCATTGCAGAACCTGGTACACGCCTGGTGACCTCGACCTTCACCTTGGCTGTCAAGGTCATAGGAAAAGCATCCAACGAGAGCTTGCAAGAAGGTAAACATTTCTGAATAATCTGTTTGCTATATCTTCATAAAAAACAATAATCTTTGAGCTTGACAACATTGATTACCAATAAAGTTGACAGTAATGTTAATAGTTTATATATTTGGTTGCATTGAACAGGTCACGTGATGGTAAATAGCGATTTGGTTCCGGTGAAGGCTCGTTTCCTATACTACGTGAATGACGGGAAGTTTGGTTCCATCACACTCAATATTGCAGAAATTCCAAAAATGAGAGTTCTTCGTCAAAAGGTGAGTACGTGTGAAACTGATTTCAGACTAGAGAGGTAGATCAATGCATAAAATGATGATAATACTACTGTTCTAATTCGTCGAAATCCGTGGGTTTAGGCAGTTTCCCCTGGCGGGAAAAAATTGCACCACTATTCATTTGAATTTCTTTATCAAATGACAAACGCTTCTCGCAAGGAAAGGGTGGTTCATACGACAAAGCTTTTGACACGATTTGGTAGCCAATATTAAGCTTTTATAACAGCGTCGCTGACTGCACAGCTAACTTTGATTGCCTCCAATCAGGCATCTCTAATTCTAGACCACAAACTCGGCGAGTTAGAACAGAGGCTGTATCAACATTTCATGACTTCATCTGCCTCTATTGGAAGAGAATGCTTTCTCATAGACGATGATAATATCTTCGTTGCTAATCGTTAGTTTGGCATTATCAAGTGTTATACCTTCTTTTGCACGGTAGTATACATATTGATCGGTTACTTTTATCATTAAACACCTTGTCATATTGTAAACAGTAACGTATGCAAGTTTTAAAACGTATTAAATGCTGAAATGTTAAAGATTCTATCTTCTTCAGAAAAGTTACAAACTTTAAAACTGACTCAGTTTAGTTTACGAAGTGAATACATGATTGGGATTTTAAAGATGTTTGAACTAAGGCTGCTTGTAAATTAAAGCCATGTCATGTTTAAGTCTAATTAAACCTAGCCTCAATATTATCCGTTTCACTCCTATACTGAGTCTAGCAAGACATAGTAGAGGGTCGCGTCGACCTTTCTGCAACCCAAGACCCCCTTACGTTATACGTGCGAAGGCAGACTATTGTGGCTTGGTAAGACGAGTTCTGATTGGCCAATTCGAAACGTGGGCTGACGCGATCCTCTACTAGGTCTTTCTAGACACAGTATAGGAGTGAAACGGTTAATATTGAGCCTAGGTTTACTAACACTGGTCATGTTTTTATCTTCCAGGGTCCACAGAACAGTATGACCTACCCATCAGTCGTGTTCGGGCCAACATGTGACCCTTCTGACGTCCTCTATTCATCTATTTTGCTTCCCGAGCTGGACATCGGTGACTGGCTTTATCTTGAAAACTCTGGAGCCTACAGTTTATCTAAAACGTCTGACTTCAATATGATGGACAAAATCAGATGTTTCTATGTGGAAGATGATTCATAAGATGACAACAAGATCCACTAGGAAATTTTCTTGAACAACGTATTTGGACAAACATTTTTCTCTACTTCGTTTCACTGTCTCCTTTATTATGATTTTACACATTCTCAAATATCACTTTACGTCTGTAAGCCGGTACAATGCTGCCTTAACTAGTAATTTATCATATGAAAATGCCAGACATGGTTTTGTATAAGCTATTGTTAGATACCAAGCATTGCTTTGGCTGCTTGTACAGATAGCGAAACAGTGCATTTGACATCAACGATGTCAGAATTGCTTTCTTGATTGCACTCTCCCCACAGAGGCATATAAAGTCATGACATGTTGATACAGCCTCTGATATATTATGCCGAGAGTGTGGGATAGAATAAGAGATGCTTGATTGGAGGCTACAAAGTGAGTTCAGCGACGCTAAAATCATCATTTTGGTTACTGACAAAGGCATTGTGAAATGATCCACCCTTTCCAGACAAGAAGCGTTGTCATTTGATAGAGGGATTCTAATGGATTGTGATGCAATTGTTTCCGCTAGGGGAAACTGCCAGAACCCACGGATATCGGCGTAAAAGAACAGAGGCTGTATCAGCATTTCATGACTTGACCTGCCTCTGTGGGGAGAGAATGTCGTGATGGCTTTGTTGTTACAATTTGTCATTTTCATTTTCCTTTATTCAGAACAAAATTAACTTTGAACGAAATATCATGTTTTAAGATGTAATCAAGGAAACAAACTCCATCTAATAGATTAAGAGAAAACATTGCCTATGTCAAAGTTACTATTTAAAAGGAAACCTCACTTGCTTCTAGAGTGATAAAGCACGCTCCCCGTTTTTGGATAATTTTATTTTTTTTAAATTTTCACTGATAATTATTGTAAGTTAATGCTTAACGTATTATTTTGACAGTGTCAAAAATCTCATTACATTAGCCAATCATCCATATTCAGAGGACAAAGTATGAAGAGTCTCATAAATATGATTGGCGGCCAATTTGTGTGAATACGTTTAATTCATTTTGTGTAAGAAAAAGGAATCGCATGGCTAAACTTTACGCTATTTAATTGAATTATTACCGCTCCATTTTGTTTGAATACATTGTCTTTCAATTTGGACCATTAATTTTCATTTTCCTGACATCACCTTATAATAAAGTTATATTCCCCCTAAAACCGTGCTACTGCCCCTAAAGTTTTACTTATTGTAGCTTAGCGTTTGAACTCTGTACATCCTATTGTCAAATTACTTAGGTGCAAAGTGTTTTACAATTAGTAACAATTAGAAATTGTACCAGTTAGTAACGTTTTATTTCCATTTTTTGCGTTTTCCTCTCATTTATATAAACTCTCAGTGTCTTTAAAGCCATATTTTCAAATCGAGTCGTGAAGTTTCAAACTCAACTAATGAAATGCAAATTTGGTTTTATTCTTTAAAATATAAGTCAAATCAATGAACTTTCTGACAACAGGCTTGTCCTTCTTGCAAACTATCCCTGCAAACTTATCTGTATTTCTTAATCATATTTATTTCCTTACCCACATTTTTCTTTAGTAAATTAGTAATAGTTAGGTTATTAAATATCACAATATAAATAAATCTTAACCAAATTTGTTAAGTATTGTATCAAAGTACACTTTGCTACATTATTAGCACTTTATGTTTCGTGCACTTCTTTTACATACGTACGTGCAATAACAACAATAGTTTATGCAATGTAAACACATAAATACAGGGGTGGAAATAACTTTTTATTTTCTAGTGTACTCCGGTACAGTAGCACATGTGAATTTACTTGCGCTGACTTTTTTCACACTGTACTGATGGTCACAAAAACAACTTTACTAAAATTATTTCCCACCAATCATATTTATTAACTGAATAATTTTATCTCATCTCACATTTTTTTTATAAAAAGATTTAAACTCCCTTATGTAAGTTTTTCATTTTGGTTTAATACTAAATTATACAAAATTGTTTTGCATGGTAGTTTTATTTGACTTTTTTGAAATTGGTAGTCATCGATATATGTACGCCCTGTGATTTCAAATATCCAATTCATATTAATTTGGAAATTGGTAGTTCCTTTCATATTAATATATTTATCCTTACCAATGAGCTTGATGCATATTTATTCAAAGCATACATCTTATCAAGCACATTTTCCGTAAGTAAAGACGTACACAGTCCCAAAGAAATCATGAGTAGATCTCAATATCAAATGGCTAACACAAGTACAGATGACTAGATAAAACTATAGATAATACTGGTTGGAACCTTTCTTGAAAAAACATAGCTTTCCAGATCATGATAATAAAAATTTACCTCTAGTTCATCAAATTTAATCTTGGAAAAGCAAACACAGCAACATGAAACTGTTTGTAAAATACACACTGATTGGATAAGATGTGCTGATCCTTACATTAGGGCCAATCAGAGACTCCGGTTCATGTTAATGCTATATTTAGAAACCAGGGAATACAAAAATGAATCAATGATCGAAGTTTGTTGTTTAAAACTTGTTTACTTTTGTGCTAATGTTTGCAATAGACACAGAATTTTTTTTTATTGAAATGAAGTATATATTTAACACTGCCACAATCTACTGGACACCGGTACAGCTGTGAATGTAAATTGACTTGTCCTGCAGTAAAATTCACTGGACTCGGGCGTTGGGCAATGGGTTATTTCCACCCCTGAAATATATAACTTGAAGGTTCTAGTCTAAATATCTAATCAAATCTTCCAAAAATCATGAACTCCAAATCTGGATCTAACCAAATAATGCCGTTAACTGGTTTTAATGTGTATTTTCCACTAACAGGGTGGCAAGCTTTCATTATGGACATTTATTAAACATTTTCGTCACGTGACTAACCTCCAACGGAAAGGTCACGTGATTGTGCCATTTTTTGCAAAGATGCATGAAAATTGCTCAATTAAAAGTTCTAAACAAAGAAGTTTCGGGTTCAACTATTTTGTTGACAACTTAACTGGAAATATCGATATAAGATTGTTTTCAAAATTTCAGTTTGAAAATTATAAAGTTTTATTGGAGGTCAATTTCGAAGCCTTTCTCTGTTGACCTGTCAATTGACCTTGATTTTTAAGACCACTCATAAAGCGAAGAAATCTCCAGTTAAAGGGGCAGTAACACGTTTTTTGATAATTTTATATTTTAAAATTTTCACTGATAATTGTAAGTTAATGCTAAATGTATTTTTGTGAGAGTCACAAAAATCTCATTATACAAACCAATCATCCATAGTCAGAGGACAAAGTATGAAGATTCACATAAAATCCACTGACGGCCATTTTGTGTGAACACCTTAAATTCATTTTGTGTAAGAAAAAGCAATCGCATGACTAAACTTTACGTTACATATTTGAATTATTACTGCTCCACTTAGTTTAAATACATTGTCTTTCAATTGGAAGCATTAATTTTCATTTTCCTGACATCACCTTATACAACCCCTAAAAATGTGCTACTGCCCCTTTAAACAGAATTATTCCAGTTTTCCAAAACTGTTTTACAGTCTCTGAGTATCTCATGCTGCAGGTATTTTCGCAACCAAACAATCTTGACAACATCAAGAAACAGCATGAAAGCTATGTTATCAGATGGAAACATACCATGGTTGTATAATTTAAAGGAAGTAAAGCAAATTAGACAGCTGACCATTTCCTTTGCTTCATCAACAAACTGAGGTAAACGATCCGTAGCTTTATCCAGTTCTTTTGAGCTAAGGAATGTTTCACCTGTTTTGCATGCGACACTTCTGCTTTTAATCTGTAGGTGCTACTCAGACTTTTGTTCGTTTGAAGCAACTTTAATCTTCCACTGTTCACATATAAATTCACATTTAATAACATGACCACTGCCTAGAACACTTGGAGGAATTATTGGTGCATCATTATGTTTGAAGTGAATGCTTCTGTACCCTGTTACAGTAAAGTTAAGTTAAACGTGTTTCCTTCTCACAGATAAGGGGTGGTGTGGGTGATTGTCAATTGTGTGTTTTATAATATCCTCGAATTGGGACCACTCTACTGGTCTTTCTTGTGGACAGTGGCAACACCTAAAGATCGTTCATTGTGATGAACCTGGGAAAAAACGATAAAATATTATTGTTCAGCAATTAAAATCCATTTTCAGTCGATTATTCTGAAAAATAACTGTATCTCTGCTCCATAACAGTCCGTAAACTAAAATTCCAAGTTCAGTAACAGTCCGTACACCACTACCGAGGAAACAAATCTACAATATCTCTATAATTACTAACTTCATAAAGGAATGGTTTACTAGTGCAATATTCAAGTAACACGGAACCTTTGTAGATATTCTTTGATAGATTAAGTTTTAATTAATGAAGATATGTGCAATTAATGCTTCGTGATTTGCTAAAACAGTATAGTGTGGTCGTCCGTAGTTGCTACCAACAGGCTTCACAATCGATTATATGTTAAATATTTCACATCCATGTGTTGGTGAACTCTCACTCCAGAACTAGATATGAATTATTTTTTTATTTGTTCTATTTTAAAACCGAGAGGAGAAATAACAGTGCACCAACTCGCCTTTCCCGTGATCTCCGTCGCTGTAATTTCTTATAACGCTCGGTAACAAATTTTCCAGCGCGTTAAACATTACACCCAGTGGGGACCAGTTATCGCCGGGGATCAGTTTATCGCCACTACTTCGTTTCTGCGCATGCGCATATCTAATCGCGTCATTTTGTGTGTGAAAAGATCGGTAATTTCACCGGAAACTTGGATATCGGAAAACATTTCCATGGTGAGTTAACTATAAAAATATAGAAAAAAATCTGAAAATTTATAACAGGGTCGGGGGGATGTCATGTATGTCAAAATAGTGGGCGTGTCACTGAAATTAAACTCGTAAAAAGTAAGCTCAAAATATTAACTTGAGTGTTCAATGTGAACGGCAATAAGTGAATATTGATACTATATGATAATCACATTATTTGTTTGGAATAGAAAAATTTTACGTCACCTTATCACGTCATGAATGTACCGAGTGAAAATATCGCGCCCGCAGACGATTATATTGATACTCAAAAAAAACAAAGAGAAGACGAAAAGCAAAACTTTATGTTACATAGAAATATTGAAAAACATTTTGAGAAAAAGGGTCAGAGTTATAAAACTAACCTTTGACTGCAGTTTGAAACTATAATTACCAAAGCTTAGATTCTCCGCCTGACGATCGTAGCAGAAGACTTGGACAAATATGCCCAAAAAGACCATTTTGACATCCGTCTTGCATAATTAATCGAATCATATCAAGATCCAATTCAAAATAATTTTTATACGGAAGATACGGCTGGGAATATTATGCCAATCACTTTGTCGACTGCTGTCCATGACCCGCTGATGATAAATTGAAAAATAAAAGAACTTTCAGAAAACCAGGACCAAAACCAATGTTGTCAAACGAAGAGGAAAAAAACCTAACCAACTACCTTCTTTATATGGCCAACCAAGGCTTTCCACTTACACGTTCTGTAAGTCGGTCCTTCATATTATCAATCATGCAAAGATCTGGACGACTCAGGACCCTCTGATCGTTGGTTCAGGAAGTTTCTTGGTCGCCACCCGAGCTCCAAAAGAGACGTCCGGAACGTCAGGATAGGTTCAGGACCCGTATGTCCAACCAAACTGTCATGTCTCAGTACGTCAATTTACTTAATGATACTATGGCCAAAATGGGTGTCCTTGATAAGCCATCCCAAATCTTTAACATCGACGAGTCTGTTTTTTCCAGAAAAGAGGTTGGACGGGAAAGAGTCAAGACGAGCAGGGGCCAACATGCATATCAGCAATCGGTTTCCACATCTGACCACATCACAGCTACCGTCACAGTTTGCGCCAATGGCCGTGTGTTGCCAACAATGGTAGTATATTTGAAGTCCCTTCCACACAGGAACTACACTGAAGGTGTGCCAGGTGACTGGCTCTTCACTGTCTCAGAGTCTGGATATATGGACAGTGAACTGTTCAAAGATTAGCTAACCAAACGTTTTGTGCCAAACTGTGGCCGAGAAAGACCAGTACTACTGATCCTTGACAATCATGACTGTCACATCCAATTAGAGATCTTAGATATTGCCAAAGCTAATCAAATAGAATTTCTATTTCATTTGTCAAATTTTGAAATCGACGTTATTACACCGGGAACCACAAACTGTTACTGAAAATAACAAGTTAAAGGTCAATCAGTACATTAGAGCGAAAATACGGCCATTCAAAGTCGGGATTTTGATCGAAAACCGGACAATGTGGCTCGAATGGCGCGCGCAAATTCGCCAAACGTAATTTTGAAACCTTGTCATAAGCTGACAGGAAGATATATTCGATTCAATAGTGTTTATTAGGAATTGTAACTAATAGGTAGATTAATTGGATGCATAATTTCGAATATTAAACGTATTTGAGATGTTTTCTTGATTTTTCCATAAATTGATATATTTGCAAGTCCAGTGATGAGATATGAACTTCAATCAGCATATTAGATATTTTGTAGCTTATCAAAACCAAATAAAACTTTAAGAAAGATACTCTGTGTCACTTAAAGTTTATTGTTTTCCAGACTTTGATTATCTCTCTGGCCCACCAAGACCTCATACTGCATATTCAAAACATCTTCCTGGCTGTGTTTTGGCCTCTTTGGCTTGAAGGAGCTCTTTTTGCTATATGTGGATGATGTACCGGTAGTTCTGGATCCCTCAATGGATTCTTCATGATGTTCAGGTATTTGAGCCGAAGGCTGTGATTCCTCCTCAACCACACTTGATGTTGATGGATTGGAGGGGCAGAACGCGTCCTCACCAGAATCGACAGTATCATTGATGACTGAGTTTGTAAAAAACAAGAAAAGGAAACAATGAAAGAAGTGTTATCCTTAAGTGTTTAAGATCATATTGATCATGTTTGTGAAATAAACAAGGGTTGAAGCTGCAGCACAATCCATAAAAGAAAATTTCTTTCTTTGTTGGACATTCAATAACTTTTGACATATTGTACATTTATTTGTTGATCATTATTGGGTTTCTACTCATTACATCAATCAAGAAAATCGAATTGTTAAATTTTCATATTCTAAATTTTTTTACCGGTATTCATTTATGTAACAATATAAATTTTTAAAAATATTCAATATGTGAACATAATTTTCTTTGGGAAAATACACCTTTCATCATATTATTTGCCTATTCCATTTTTAATCATATCATAAAAATAAATCCCTGCATAAACTAAAATAATCTTTGTGTTTTTTTATTATCCAGATTTAATTTTTATAATCATTTCCTTTCTTGAATAAATATTTTAGTATTTAAATTGTCACAAATCTCTGGTACGATTAACAACAGGGAAAATTATTTCATATTTCATATTTATTGTTTTACAATAATCCTTGTTCAAGAGGTAGCTGTAGGAGAACATGAAGTGGTAGTAAACTCATTCAGTGTGGTTGGAATATGTGAAACAGACTATACTGTCCGAATGGATAACTGGGGTTCAGTGGTGGCGCTGACTGTCATTTCCTGTTCCTTTATAAACATGTTGAGAGGGACGCTGGTTGTAGCAATGGATTTATGCCAGTATTTTGTCAAAATATAGCCTATGATGGTAAGCTAAGACCTATTTAACTGTTGTAGAGGTATATAATGTATGGGTTTTTTTCTATTATTATTACATTTTGGCCCTTGTTAGCATAGTGAATTTAGAAAAAACTCTGAAGGTTTTCGTGAAATTAACATTATTCCCCCCCCCCCCCCCCCCCCCCCCCCCCCATTTTAAAGGAATATCATTATAAACAGTAAGCTTTAAGGTTCATGAAAACTACTTTTTGCAAACGTGTAGACATTATTACAATGTACCAGATGGTATGATTTGTGTGTCGATTCCTCCAGGGACGCCACTGAAGGATGCTGTATCCTTCATGGACTCGATTATGTTCGCTGTTGCAACATTTATTTTTAGTGGTGCAGATGCTGTTGAATCCTGTAGTCTGTGTATGTCCTTTTAGCTTTTTGGGCCAAGTTGCCCCACTTCTCCTTCACGTGGTCCACGGTTCTGTAGCAGACGCCTTTTGCATTCACTGCATCTGTGATTTTCTGCCAGGTAGCTGCTTTGGCCTTGTTAGTCACATCTGTGGTGAATTCTTGTGTTAGAATACTAGAATTCTCCGCAAACATTGTCTGTATAACTATTAACAGTTTCTTCCTCAATGGAAAAATTCTTCCTCCTAATCTTCTTCTTTGAATCAGGTGTTGGAGGAACACTTGTTGTCATGTTGGTTGCCATTTTGACAGTGCATTGTGGGATTGGTGCAAATGATTATGGGTTAAAGTTAACATCTTTACAGGCTGTTAGTCACTAATCATACCATTAGCTATCGGCATGTTACAAAGAGCTTTGAGCAACCAATTTTTAATGTGCCTTTTACTAACTTTCCTTTAGGAATTTAACGGGTCGTTAGTGTTTAACGGTACGTTAAAATAATAGGGTTTCGAGCAACCGAGCCCAGATGTTCTTTCACGTCGGGTTAAAGTAGATATGATGCCTCTTTTGAGGATGGCATAGATTGAAATGGATATACTGGTTTTGTGGGTTGGCTTGCGGTAGACGGTGGTGTTCAGCTGGGTTTTTTCTTTGTGGACAAGGACATCTACATGTAGGAGGGGAAGTTTGTTGTTTGCTCCAGATTCCATTGTGAACAGAATACGGGGATGTTGGGCATTCAGGTGTTGGAGTAGAGCATTAGGGTCGTCAGATTGGGAGACGATGACAAGGTGTCATCCACCCTCCGGAACCAGCAGGTTGGTTGGACTGAGGAGGTCTGCAGGGCTGTATCTTCTAGGTGGGTCCTGTAGATTTTAGTGATGAGGGGAGAAAGGGGTGAAACCATGGCGAGCCCATGGGTCTGTTGGAATATCGTGTCTTGCCAGGTAAAGTAGGTAGAGCTGATGTAGGCGTTGATGAGATTGATGATGGTGTCAGGGGAAAGGTGGGTGTCGAGGGTGGAGTGGATTTCTTCTACTCTGGCTTTTATGATGGGCCTCTTCATAGGTGAATGTCTATACAGTAATCATCGCAAGAAACATTACAGAGATGTTGACAGTGAAAACAGCTCACTAGAAAGCAGGTAGGAAAGCAACTGTCTACCGTTTGTTAAACACGGATGAAAACATTTTTGGATTTGTGGATCAAGAAAGGAAAATGAATGTAACTTTAAGTTCAGGAATCCTTTTAAACACAAATAAAATCCGAATACTTCGAATCACACAGTGTAACATTTGTTTCTTGCCCATCCAAAAAGAACGCGTTTCACATGGGCACGTCAGCCCGACGCACTCAATGCACCAGAACTCTAAAAATAGCACACAGGGCGTACAGTGCTACTACTTAACTTTGCGAAAGTGGATGATATTAAAGATAGGCTTAAGAAAATGGAAAAGGAAAGAAGAAAATAGTGTTTTCCTGATACACCATGTAAAGTTATGAGGGACTAAATCTTTATACCTGTCACGTGGTTAGAAATCAAAATACTTTAAACTTTGACAGCCATTCTTGCGTGTAGGAGGATAGCATCATTCAAGATGTAAACAACAACATTGGTGTCACTGATCATCCTGTCTGACCCAAGGAGATCCAGGATTCTTGGGGTCGCGCGTTTACAGGACTACCTCAGTGGAGAGAACCTTGACCCGTGTTCACACCCCGGTGGTCTTGCTTAAGGTGGCAGCCTGGCGACTTAAAGATAGCCCTTCTCTTCTTCAGGAGGGGAGGGAGATCCGTCTAGATGCTGGTACCTGAGTTCTGAGTAGTTTGCTGGCGTTGTATACAGCCTCTCGATCAGCCATGTGAGAGAAACAGGCTTTTCTACTTCTGACGGCCTTGGGCTTGTTCTTCTTTTGGTACTGAGATACTGAGAGTCTGTACGCGATTTCTGCTGACATGCGAGGCCAGTAAAGTACAACTTGAGGTTGGCTTTTTCTTTTCACTATTCCAAGATGTGGTTCATGGATCTTCTTCTTCTTCTTCTTCTTCTTCTTCTTCTTCGGTATCCATAGTATCAGCTATGGCATATTCAGTACTAATTATTTGCCAATATACGATCGACAATTTTTTTTAGCAATATCACTGTTAAAATATTTTTAATGTAATTACTTTTATGGGTACCTTTCTTCGAATTAGGTTCTATGGGAAATGTCTGTAGTGATTAACATATTTTATATCTTGTTATAAAAGCTTATTTCATGATTTGTTGACGATTTTAAAACAAAATTAATGACCACAGGCCTCAGAAGCCCATGGATTCACTCGGCAACTGAAGATTATAAATTTGAATGATGTTTTGAAATATTATTTTTGAGTGATTTTATTCGATGACAATATCATGTTTAAGGTTTTACTGCAATAAATGTAATCTAAAACAAAAACAACGATTTTTACGAAACTTTAGGGTAACTTAACTGAGGGACAAAAATAAACTTTACACCCTATTGTATCACTGCGTATCTTAAGTTTGTTCACTTACCTTCGTATTCTAGTGCAAATATAGTGTAATTTGTAATGTCTTTGAAGCATCTTATCATTGTGAAAACGAAACCAATAATAATGAAATTTCACTGCATAAGATATGATTCAGTTTGCGTTAACATATTTGTATATCAGACCTAGCCGGTCATTGAAGTGAACAGGGGTCAACATTTCGAAAACACTGATCTCTATTTTGCTCTACAAAATCCTTCATACATGATCAACAGCTTTAGATCTTATTCATATATGTGTTCCTTTGCGCTAAGGCAACGTAAGTGTGATGGTGTTTGTCCTACACAATTTACATGGATGCTTTTAATCGAAATTTTAAAAAATCCGAATTTCACAAATATGACCCCATCTGTCTATTTAACGATGCCAAATATTGACATTCAGCACCAGTGACGAGATATATCCCGAACTATGGTTTGGGAATGGTTATTTTACACATGGACAATTGATTGTCTATTGTAAGTGGTCCTGGGGTTATTTTATGAACGTCAAAACGAAACCCAAATTACATCACATTTGCACTGAGAACAAGCAAGTGAACAAACTTAAGATACGCAGCTGTAAAAATAACAAAAAAAATTGATATGATAGAACCGGGATATTATGTAATGGTCAATGTTGACTGATTCGGCAAACAATCATACTCATTGTTTTCAAACATGCAGAGTTAGTCATTGAAAGGACCAACGGGTATAAAATCATTATTACAGTCCACAGCTGTTTATTGAATATGAACATGATTTCCATAATGAATGTTTTTGTCAGTTCAAGAGCACTCAATGTCACATATTTCATTGTATGACCTCCATTGGCGTTGATACAGGCCATAACTCCCGTCTCATGGATAACGTTTGGCGTCGGATGACGTCAGCTGGAATTTGTCGTCACGCGTCATGAAGTGTCTGTTCCAGTTGCTGTCTGGTCTGTGGCTGTCCTCCAAGATGATCCGGAAGATGTGCTATAGGTGACAGGTCCGGGGAGCGCGCTAGACTTGATAAAACGTAGACGTTGTTCTGGGCAAGGAAATCTCTGGTCAATCAGAGTGTGGCGTTATCTTGGTCCCCTGTATCTGGAATGACAGCACTGAGTGGATCAGTACTCGATCTTGGTACGCCTGAGCAGTAAGATTTCCTTGTATGGTAACCAGAGGTATCTTCTGATACCGACAAATGCCTCCCAAGACCATCACTCCACCGCTACCAAAGGGATGAACTTCTTGTACACAACCTGGTGCAAATCGCTCTTCTCTACGCCTATAAACTCGAACTCTACCGTCGGCATTGTGCATACTAAACCCACTTTCGTCAGTAAAGAGTACCCCTAGCCAATTCCGCAGTTGCCCACGTCGCACAGCCCTTGTCCATCGTCTCGTGACGGCGTTCCTGTGGCTTTACCGTTGCCATCAGTGTCAGAACCTGTAACTCTTGGTCTGCCGCTCCTGGGACAATCAACGGTCTGGCCAGTCAGTTGGAGTCGCCTGAACAAGATAATGATGGTTTGGCGGCTGCATCCAAGAGTTCTTGCAATATGGCTGTTTGTTGCTTCTACCTGCGACATACCGACGACTCGCTCTTGTTGCTCTGGTGTTAATTTTGGCATTCTTTTCGTGTGTTTTTCGTTGCAATAGTGCCAGTTCATCATGCGGGTCACCTTTTATACTGTTTGTGCTAGAATTCCATGTGCAGTCACCCAAATTCATGAATTTCGAGAAACAGTCATCAAAAGCAAGAATAAATTGAAGTTGGTATGTTTGGGCGAATACTTTGGTATATCATACCGACCAAGGATTTCAATTTTATTTGTCATATTTTCAACATATTTACTAACTTATGAGTGCAAAGTTTCTTTTGTACCTCAGTTTACCTGATTTAAGATGAGGTACATTGTCGGGCTTTAATCAAGTTCTTATGGAAAGGATTATTTCTCTATTACCTTGTTTATTACCTGTATGCATATATGAGCCATTTTTACAACAAAACATTACACTTGGTTAAAAACTTTCCGTAAAATCGGTTTATCAAGTTGTGTCCTGTGTCATGTCTGACGGCCTCCAACCCGCACCTCGTGCGAAATTAATCTCCAATTTTCGGACATTCTCCTATACTTACAAATTGTTGTTATTTGATTCTTAATCAGTTCACATTTCCAGCCGGGATATTAATAGCGGACTCATTCATGTGATAAGCATACAAACTTATCAATAAGAACACTATATCCAACCAAACTATACTCTGATATGGCCATGTAACAGCTATGTTATTCAAAACATGTTTGAGTCCTTGATTTTCATCACTTTTCGAATAATGTCCAACAAAAGCCAGAGACACAATTGTTCGTATATGTGTAAAGTTATTCGATATCAGACCTAATTATCGCGAATCCAAGATGTTACTTCATTGTTTGTTTCATCAATAATTCTGAAACAACTTAATTGCCTGCAGATTACTGCATATTTGCATTATGTCCAAAACTCCGGCTGATATGCTTTTGGTGCCTTTTGTGAACAGCTGTTTCGTGCGACATTCTTACTTTAAAAGTTGCAAGTGAGAGTTAGTAAAAAATCCGAAATAGGATAAATGCGTTCTATTATTTATCTGTGTACAAATGTATTTTTTATTGGTATCTGTAACTTTATCGTAAGTTGTGTTGTTAAATAACGGCTGTCCTTTTGTAGAGTTTTCATACAATGGTAATCATATGTTTTTAGCTTGCAAAAACGAATTTTCTTTTAAAAATCAGAAATACTCATAAATCGATAACCCAAAGCCATTGAATCATTCAAGTCCCATAACAGCTTTATTCAGATTGATTCGTGACACGATATCAACAAATATGCCTCAATGATATATCCATGTAAATGTATATGCTACAGATATGTAATGGGTTTTAAAGGGGCAGTAGCACGTTTTTAGGGGGAATATAAGGTGATGTAAGGAAAATGAAAAGTAATGGTTCCAATTGAAAGACAATGTATTTAAGCTAAATGGAGCAGTAATAATTCAAATATATAACATAAAGTTTAGCTACGCGATTCCTTTTTCTTACACAGAATGAATAAAAGGTGTTCACACAAAATGGCCACCAATGGATTTTATGATTGGTGTGTGTAGTGAGATTTTTGACACTATCAATATAATACATTTAGCATTAACTTTTAACAATTATCAGTGAAAAATTTGAATGTATAATTATCAAAAACGTGCTACTGCCCCTTTAAATGTATTATTTCTTGAAGCTTCTTTACATTACTACTTTCCACTGGCAGCAGTGGTGGTGGTTGTGGCTGGTGCAGAGGTGGGATTATCGCAGACTTCCACATAGGTTGTTGTTTCCTGCATTGTGGTTGTCGGTGAAGCTCGTTTATGCCGAAAAATATTACCAGCTCGGTTGTCGAGTCGCTTTTCAACCCAGTTTAAAAACAGAGATCGACGTCTTCTGGTAGACGTATTGGCCACAGGTCCTGACTCTGTCATACTTATAGACGTTGTTCTGACGTCTACGACGGCGCAAGAGGAGCCACTGGTACTGCTTATGGAAATAATATATTTTCATTATAATTATCAGTCCTTGTTCAAGGTATGCGATTGAATTATTTGAATAGAGACTAATATTACTGATAGTGAATTTGGATCAACTTCAATTTCAACTGTTACAAAATTCTAATTATTCAAGATCTCTGATTAGCTTTATACTTATTTATAACAAAAAGATCGATTATTATGGAATTAGCTTGTTTAGTTAGATTGATATTTTGTAAAATCTGTTTGATCAATAAAACATCAATAGTATTACTACTTAAAAACTGGCGATTTGTTAATCTTTGAGAGAACAGTAAGAAACGTCATGGATGGGCGAAGTAATTTTGTTTGATAGACATAAATGCTGAGGTATGCACATTTGCTTAACAAAAGTTTGTTATATTACATGAAAATAAGTGTTTATTCCACTTATACAACCGCCTTTCAAACATTGTGTTTGGAGGAGCTGATGAAACCACTTGGGTCATGAAGTTTAACTTAAGGGTAAAATAAAACAGTCATTAATTGTCGTAAATTTATAGAGTATATAACAAAAGAAATAGAAATAGGTAATAAATTTTGGCGATTCCTCTTACTTACAGACAACAGTGAAGATGGCTTTTATCACAGAGACAGCTGAGTCAACATCCGGGAATGCTACCGCCATTCTGAAGGCCAACAGACCCCAACATACACGTGCCACCATCTGAAACTATTAAAGGGACAGTAGTACCTTGTTTGAATTCTGTATTTTAAATGTTTTCACTGATAACTGTACGTTAATGCTAATCGCGTTATTTTGATAGTGTCAAAATTCTCATTACACAAACCATTCGTCCAAAGTCAGAGGACAAATTATAAAGATTCACATAAAGTCCATTAGCGGCCATTTTTGTGTGAACACCATTAATTCATTTTGTTTTAGAAAAAGGAATCGCATGGCCAAATTTTACATTATATATTCGATTTTTACTGCTTCATTTAGTTTAAATGCATTGTGTTTCATTTTTTTTCATTTTCCTGACATCACATTATATTCCGCCTAAAAATATGTTACTGCCCCTTTAAAGAGTCACTGTGATTATCATGAAATATTGTTTTGCTTTGATACGCCCATAAATGGCAAAAAAAAAACAGTATCAAATTTTGAAAATCGCAAATATTCATCAACAAATAAAAATGAAAATATAGTTGTTGTAAATGAAAAAATAAAGATATATTCGTAGAAGCGAAATTTACACGTCCCATTTACTATTCATTTAACTTATTACAATTTATACAAATATCGTTCTTTCTGCTATTGATAAGTTTTCCAAATTTACGTTTGACTGGTTGGCGTGCGTAATTGTCCGAATTTCGATCATAATTGCAACTCCAAACCCTGCTATTGTATTCACACAACGTCTTCCTTCATCAGCCAATACTTTTTGATTAAATGAAAAATGAAATTATGTTATAACAATTCTTGATAGAAAAACAACGCTTTGAAGAGTCATTGAAAATAGGGTTATTATTTCATAAATTTATTTTTCATTTATTATATATAGGTTTACTTGCCACATGGTTCTAGGTCTCAGTTAATGAGGCATGACACAATATTAATTAAACGGAAATATGACAAGATGAAGAGTTTGACAGGGACAAATGGTCAAAGAAGTAACAATTGTGTGGCATATTCAAAGGTCACAATTGAATCCATAACGGTGAGTGCAAATGTAAATCTTAAGCCTTCAATACAGTGATTGTAAATTAGTAAAAGTGTTTTCTTACCTGTGTACGTAAAGCTGTTAAAAGTGTTACTGTACTACCGTGTGGCTTGTAGATTTCTTTCGGGTTTTGATTTCTCTAACAACTTTCTTTCAGTTTCGCACTATTTTGCTTTGCTTATTTTGCTTTTAACAACAAAGAGAATTATTCTCTCATTATTGTTTATCAAATGTCAATTATTGCTGTAGGACAATGTTTTCATAAAGAAGACAGGGTATCTCTATATAGCCATTTTCATTTTGATAATTTTGTTTTGTATTAAATCATACTTACGTACAGGTACCGGTGAGAAATTGCACTGACCAATGACATGTTGTACATACATAGTCATGCACACAGTCGGAGAAAGCAAGGCACACTTCATGTTTTATCCGTTTTAAATTCCTAGAAAACAGACAACTTAAATGTTATAGAAATAAATTTGAAATCGTAATGTTATTGGTTATATTTTTAATCGAAATATAAATGACATCATGATAAAACACAACGAAATCATACTTGAATCCCTATATGAATTAAAGTGATATAAAGATAACTACTTTTAAATTAAAATTGAATGGTTTTAGAAACTATAGACTTTCTGATTTGGCAGGCACAAACAACACTTATGTTGTGAACAAACAGCATTGCATTACTTGTTATCTAAAGTAAGACCAAAATATGTTTATAGTTGAAGACAAGGTTTTTCACAAAATCTCATATAATTCTAACCTGCCGTATCGGGAATATGCTTAAGTGGCTTGTTTGGTATCGCTAAATCATATTTCACATTTCCCATGCTTTAGATTTTTTAATCAAGACGTTTGACCCGCATTAAAAATTCAATTTTTTTCTTTAAAGATAATGACTTTTAAATGGTACACAATGTCTGAGAGAAAATTTTCTTAAATATTTCACCAATTCCTATAGTTTAACTTTTTTTAATGTTGAAAATTTGTTTTAGGAAAATTACTCACCACAATAATGTAGGTCTACACAAGCGACCACTTCAGTTGACAGCAAACAGTTTTGCATACACACAAAGTCTTACATAATCAATCAATGAATAGCAAGATGGTGCACATGTCGTCATCTATCCATGGAAGCTAATCATTGACACCAATACATTCATGCACAACTTTCCACGAACTCCAACTAGTATTTCTACTTTACGAATTTCATTCAGGAACTCAGGAACATTGAACCAATACTTACACAACAGGAAGACATGATCATCAACCCCCCCCCCCCCCCCCCCCCCCCCGCCAAATTAGTTTTGTTTTTTTAGTTTAGTCAATAATCACGGAATAAGGGCCGTAATTATTTTATATATAGTTTAAAGTTTCTGATTTACGAACTCCATCAAGGCATTGATACCCTGAAGATACACCGAAATTTGGTTATCCTTTCATGATTAATATCTAAAAAATTGTCTTATTTGAAGTCACCCTCGAAGATAGTCCGAAAATATGGATCAAAGGCACTAACTCTGTGAAGATTGTTTATCTGTTTTTGATCTTCGAACTCCTTCAAGGCATTGATTCCCTGAAGATACACAGTAAATATGCATATCCTACCTTAAAAAGTATTTGAGATCAGTTTTCCCCTTTGAAAACTCCCTCTTTCAGAGTACTTAAACAAAGAACGATAACAATAAATCTGTAACAAATCATGTCACTTTTTGATTTTCGAACTAATATTAATGATCTGAGAACTTGTATTGCGCAAATGTCCATATGCAAGTCATTGCTCAATGCGAATTGTGTGAACAGCATTTTTCTTAAAAGCTTCAAGAGATGATTGCATTTTCAGTCCTGTTTGCAAGTTGCTCAACAGCCGTACATGTAGGTCTTAAAGGGGCAGTAGCACGTTTTTAGGGGGAATATAGGGTGATTTCAGGAAAATGAAAATGAATGGTTTCAATTGAAAGACAATATATTTAAAGTAAATGGAGCAGCAATAATTCAAATATATGTCGTTAAGTTTAGCCATGCGATTGCTTTTTCTTACACAAAATGAATTAAAGGTGTTCACAAAAAAAGGCATCTTCCGCACGCATCGGGCGAGATATGCATTTACAAGAAATTCATATTCACCCTTGCGACAACTCGACGGGAAAGTTGTGACTCTATCAGCGCCCCCTGTAGGACAAACAGAGTAACGTCCCTTGCGTCAGTCCATCTCGACCTCGAAGCGAAATTTAATTTCTAATTAATTCCTTAGTTACGTTGTGACAACAGTCATAAAAACGATGCGTGAATATAAGTAACCAAAATACTGCATAGAATAAGGCTGTATCTCTCAGTTTCTATTTAGAAATCGCATCGTTTTATTACAGTTTTGTGTACTCGATTCAACATATCCTCGCTTTTGATTGGCCTACACCATAGCTCAGTAATCAGGCTACTTCCTGTCACAGCTTTCCCTTCGAGTTGTCGCAAGGGTGAATATGAATTTCTTGTAAATGCATATCTCGCCCGATGCGTTCGGAAGATGACAAAATGGCGGCCAATGGATTTTAAGTGAATCTTCATACTTTGTCCTCTGACCATGAATGATTGGCTTGTGTAATGATATTATTGAAACTGTCAATATACTACATTTAGCATTATCTTACAATTATGAGTGAAAATTTTAAAATATAAAATTATCAAAAAATGTGCTACTGCCTCTTTAAGTCTCACCAACATGACTCGATCCTTGCTTTACAGTAAGCATGTACAGAGACTTCAGTATTGACGTGATGTGACAAATATTTGGTACTTTGTACAACACTCGAGCTGCTGCATTTTTGCATCTTTTTAGGCAATGATGATGGTAATCAATAACACACACCGTTGTCTAACTTTGACAGAACACGTGATCTAACTAGGGCATGCGCTGCATCAGTTGATAAGCATTTACATATGTTACTGATGTTCTTTAGATGATAATAGCTTGTTTTGATTATGTTATTAACATGGATCCCAATGCTAAGTTCAGAGTAAAAAAAGACTCCTAAGTTTCTGACCCTTTCAGCATGGGGAATAACTGAATCGCCCACTGGAACTGACTCAGCTTCTGTAAGCTTTCTCTGAGCAGACTTGCCAACTAACAGTGATTCGGTCTTATATGTTTTACGACATCCACTTTTTGACATCACGTGTATAGATAGTCGTACGTGTTTTGTGTTATGATATTTTTGACACTATCAAAACCATACATTTAGCATTTATGTACAACTATCAGTGAAAAATTTAAAATTTAAAATTTTCAATAAACGTGCTACTGTCCCTTTAAAGAGTAAGTAGCACGTTTAAAAAAAATACATTTTGAATATTTCACTGATAACTGTACGTTAATGCTAAATGTAAAATTTTGATAGTGTCAAAAATCTCATAACACAAACCAATCACCCATAGTCAGAAAACAAATGAGGTTTCACATAAAGTCAATTGGCTGCCATTTTTATGTGAAAATCATTAATTCATTTTGTCTAAGAAAAAGGAATCGCAAAGCTGAACTTTACATTATATATTTGATTTATTACAGCTTCATTGACTTTGAATACATTGTCTTTCCATTGGTACCATTTATTTTCATTTTCCTGAAATCACCTTTTATTCTCTCTAAAAACGTGCTACTGCCCGATAGATTTACAAGAACACATTTGTGCAGGGATTTATAAAATACCGTGGTCTATAATATATATAGCAAATACTAAATTTTCTTATTTATGTCATCAAAGTGATCTTTCGAATTTTTTCTAAAACCTTAAAGGGGCAGTAGCATGTTTTTATGTGGTATATAAGTTAGTTATATAGTTATATAGTTAGGTTATATTTAGTTAATGCTAAATGTATTTTATTGACAGTGTCAACAATCTCATTACACTAGCCAATCATCCATAGTCAGAGGACAAAGTATGAGGATTTCTATCAAATCCACTGGCGGCCATTTTTTGTGAACACCTTTAATTAATTTTGTGTGAGAACAAGGAATCGCATGGCTAAACTTTACGTTATATGTTTGAATTATTACTTCTTCATTTAGTTTAAATACATTATCTTTCAATTTGAACCGTTTATTTTCATTTTCCTGACATCACCTTATACTCCCCAAAAAACGTGCTACTGCCCCTTTAAAACAGATTTTCAAACACTAATGATTTCATTATTAATGCTTTATTACCAAACACTTTGAAGCCATTACAAACGACGGGAATGACAAATAAATGGATCAGACTTTTAGACTTAAAATAAAAATAAAGATAGAAATAAATTAAAGTTGACCAAAAAACATAAGAATAGTATGATAAATATACATACGTTATGGTATTGTGTTAGGAATAATCGTAACTTTTTAACTGCTAAATTAGGACTCAATAAAAGGACTTAGGAAATCAATATTTAATTATTACATTTCACTATTTCAAAATTGTCACGATTTGAGAAGGTACTGAAGAAAAGTGTTGAACAACTCAATAAGCAAAAGCAATAAACATTTAACCGTCTTACATACTGTTTGTTGGCACAATATGAGAATATGACGATCACAAAAATAATAATATATATATATACAAGCTGGAATGACCAATATATGACAAAACAAGAAATTATATTCACAAACTTGAAACTGTTCAGGAACATTCTCACATATTAATTGCATGTCTTTCCTTCAACATTTTCGAACTATGAAGTTAGTAAAAATGGAATCTGCCTGAAAACAGGTAAGTAAACCTTTCATTGTTACATCTGTTTTTAATAGAAAACAAATTGCATAAATAAAGCTGTACCTTTTCGTGTAATGCAGAAAACAATTGTACTGATAAACAAATACATAAACATATCTTCAGAGGTACATTTAAAACTGTTGATTTTATGATACAACATTTACCAAGAAACAAAGTTGAAAATAAATCGCAGTGCAAGTGTCGACAAATACAATTAAAATGTCAATTCACAAATGCAAAAAGTACATGTCATTCTATCTTACAGTTGATTTTTGGTAAATTAACACCATAGTTATATTGTGTGAATATTTTTTTCTTCAGGTTATTGGAACGTCCTAATGTTTCCTTAAATGAGAAGGGGGTTAGCGACCTTTTCTTCTAAACACTGTATTATACCAATATTCATTCTCTCCCCACAGAGGCAGATCAAGTCAAGTTGATTTAGCCTCTGTTCTATTACGCCGAATCCGTTGATTCCGGCAGTTTCCCCTGGCGGAAAATACTTTCATCACAATACTTTTGAATTTCTTTATCAAATGACAAGGCTTCTCGCATGGAAAGAGTGGTTCATATCACAATGCCTTTGCCTTGTTTCAGTATCCAAAATGTTGATTTAAAAACAGCGTCGCTGATTGCACAACTAATTTTGATTGCCTCCAATCAGGCATCTCACATTCTATCCCACAAGATCGGCGTAATAGAACAGAGGCTAAATCAACTTGACTTGATCTGCCTCTGTGGGGTGAGAATGACCAATATTCAGTACTAGTCAACTCTAATGTATCAGATAACCACGACACATCATGCCATCAAGTATATTTATGTTTCTTTGATCTGAACCAGGTATGAAAACGAGTAATTGACAATCTTTGGTAACAGAATATAATTTGTCTCCCAAAGCCGAAATTGTGTTAATATTTCCTCTACGTACTTTATATTTCACCAATAGTTTCTTTTTTCCATTTGAAATTGATAATTTAAAAGTGTCCAATGAACCAGAAACGGAATAGTACAAAAACTCAGCGCCTGGTGCAAGGCAAATTGTACCTGGGCGTATTTTGAATGACTTCACTATATCCCCTCTATAGGATAATTTCGTTATGCATCCATAGGAATACATATAAAGAAATGATCGTTTAGTGTCCGCCTCTATTGTTATCATCAGCCACAGTAATGCAATGAATGAATGTGTCAATTTTTGATGGCCTTCCATTTAAATGGTCAACCAAAAACAACTTCTTATCATATGATATGACTATCAAAAACATTCTAGTAGCAGGGATGTAGACTAAATTATGGAAGTATTTATTTTTCAAAGGAAGTTTTTCGATAGTAAAGTTATTCAAAAATATTTGATATATGTTCTTTTGAGTATTTGAAGGTTGATACACCAGAAGTTTGGCAGTTGTTTTCTCCTCAGACAGTTCTTGCCTTGATGATCCTTAAACAAAACACAATTTGATCTTTTAGACTATTTGATAATATTTGTAACTGCAGACAAAGCATGAACAGTCTGTCTACAAGTTATTGACATAAAGGTTGTCACAGAAAAGACTTTTAAACCTTTCCTAAATAAGTAGAATCGATAAATCCATGTCTTGTTGCAAATTCTATGTCATGACTTTGTATAAGAGAGCGCAATTTCCTAATGAACAATTGAATACGATTATATATACATGTAAGACGTGAATCAATAATTTTCACAAATCAAATCTAGGTCAATGGAGTTATTTCAAGGAGGGTTAAAAGGCTGATACACTAGAAGTTTGGCATTCAGTCTCTCCTCAGACTGCTCTGACTTTAACAAATAAAATGTTATCTCTAATATTAAATAAAAAATAGGTTGTTAACGTTGGAGTTAATATCTTTCTTAGCCCAAACCAGGGATATGTTGAATAAGTGAAAAGCGTGTATGGCATTAATAACTAGTTACATTGTAGACAATCACATTAGGTTAGTAAAGTCAAGAGGTCTGTTGGAGATAAACCATAATATTTGAAAGTGTCCATCCTGCGATTATAAAACATCAGGTGGCTTTAAGATAAATGCAATATTACATAATTGCCACAGAAGTGACGTGGGAAGACTTGAGTTGAGTACATTCCATAGCTGCAAACAAAAGTTGATATGATTTGTTCAAAAAAGTCTCTATTTTCAAATGTCCCATTTGGATAACACATAACATGATATATAAGATAAGTTACTCACGGTATCCTGGAAAGATTCTACACTGCAACATCCTGCTATGTATGTAAAACCTCTCAGAAAAGTGACTGCAATTTGAATTGCCTTCTTTCTCCACATCTTTGCTTGTCTCCTTTAGATAAAATTGTGTCAGTTATTACTTATTTAACCGCATACATGATTTAATCCAATTACATGTGTGACAATGGGTCACTCTTAGGGTTTGATTTTTTCCAGCGATTACATTCTTGTTTGTAGGCATCAGTTATTGGCTTTACAAAAATGCTGGGGTGGAAGATCCTACCCTCTTAAAACATAGATATTTCAACATAGTTAATTTCATCACTAACATTACCTTTATCAATGGGATATTCTTCACACTGTCATCTATCCCAGGGGTTTGCTTTGACATCAATTTACAGGAAGGATGCTTGGGGCTGTATATGAAGTTGGAACAACCCAATATTAAATGCTCGCAGATTTTTGGACCAACGATCAAGATGTTATTGAAGTTCAGCGCACTTGTCAGAAAATAATAAACCAATACAAGAAACAGAACAAAGAGGGAATTCATTGTTCGTAGGCTGTGAGGTCTGATCACCAAATTCCACTTCAGTCAAAATTGCTGACGTAGTTGTTTAAAGGTTTCAACAAATTGAGCCTGGTTATTGATTATAGTTGGCAAACCATGATTAATGATTTAAAGCTTTTAAAGCTTCAA
Source organism: Steromphala cineraria (assembly GCA_916613615.1). Lineage (NCBI taxonomy): Eukaryota > Metazoa > Mollusca > Gastropoda > Trochida > Trochidae > Steromphala > Steromphala cineraria. Next base: position 22,011,061 of record OU744735.1, on the reverse strand, counting down.
CTAATTTAGTTTCGGATGAAGAGTTGTTATGTTCCAGAGTAGGTTTCAAATATCTTAAAGTAATTTTATGTCAAAGATATGATTTTGAGGCAATATGTCAAACATAACAATTCAACTTTGAACTCAATTACAAAGTTTGTCGTTTCAACATCATAACACTTGACAGAGGACAAAAGTTTAAAACGTTTTTTGTGAACAAACTCTTATTCAAAATGTAATGATAGCGCTTGAAATAAAATTTGTTAAATATTAAAAAAACGCTGACATTAAACTTGCCTTTTAAATGTATAACTGTTGAGCTTTAAAATATATCAAAACCATTCTTACTGCCTTTAAAATGCTACGCCTCAATGATTTTGCTGCTTATATTTGACAGTGTTGTTATTATAGTTTGTGGAATATTCACAAGTTGTCAATACAAGATAAAGCATCTCTGTTCGTGACTGCCAATAGATTAAACACTAGAATAGAAACTGTGTTTAGGTAATGAAAATATGATTGCAAAAACATATTCATGTTTATGGGATGTGTGTCTTAGGATACCACACATACATAAGGCTGATTCTTGGTTTAAAGGCATAAACATATAGATGGACACACAATGTTATTGTTAAAAATATTGTAGCCGATTCTTCTTATTCTTTAAAAATCTGCAGATAATGTAATGTCATATTTCAGGATAGTTTAAAGGTTTGAGGAATTTTTATCTTCTCATTTTTTTATTAGTTATCGCCAATCATTTTTGAAACTGATAAAAGATGAAACAAAATGGTTTTGTAAGTCGTTAAATCGTTTTGTTGAAGACATTTAACTTAACAGAACAACTTAGGAATTCATGAACAAAGTAACATGTTCCATTTCAACATTTACTACATAGTATACATATTTAGACAACGACTCAATACAAATAATTCATTAATTGAAAGGAAAATAATTGTTGTCTGCCAGCATTCTAATGGCTTTAACGAATAAAAGATGCATTTCTTAAAATTCAGTATCTTTCTTAAATTTTAAATTATCAATTACACACGACATGATGCTTACTGAAAATATTTAAATGAAGTTAGGACGCATTTTGATATTTGATTTGATAATTATTTCAATACAAGTATGTATAACCTCTACCTCTTGCGTCAATTGTTTTAAGATTGAATCTAAGTATTTCCACAGACTATTCAAGTAAAAGGAGAAGTGTCCATCAAACCATGCTATATAGATGATCATAAATTTCAGTACATTATTAATTACAGCTGTATACCATTTGTTTGTTCACTTGCTTTGTATCTTAGTGCAATTATCATGTTGTTTGAGTTTTATTTGGACGTCAATAACATAAGTTGTTGATCACCTATGAATGATTTTAGAGATACAAATAAAAAATAGTGTTTTCAGTATTTTGACCTCTGGTCACTCAAATGTCCTGCGCAATATACAATTATATTAATGCAAACTGAAAATTAACTTACGTCGTGAAATTTCAGCATTATCCGTTTCGTTTTTGCAATGCTACGCTGCCTTTAAGTCAATTAAAATTATATGATATTTGCTGTATAAGATAAAATGGTAACCTCGCATACCGTGTTTTCGAGCTCCTAAGACTTGCATTAAATTACATATAATTTATCCTAAATACTTATAATACCTTTAGTAACATTTATATGGCTAACTGAATACCAAATTAAAGTAAATATAGCCTTGAGTATTACCCTTAAATCTCGTTATTTTGAAGAGGTCAAATTTATCGCGCATTTTGTGACGTCCCCTGTTTTCGAGCCCCTTAGATTCTGTGACGTTGTCGTCACATCGGAAGCTTTCCAGGGGCGATTTCAAAAGTAAAATCTATTTTATCAAGTTTAACATACAGGAACTTATAAAAAGTGTCAAAATCTCATATTTTGGCAAATAAATGTGTTATTGGAGATATCACAAAGAAAACATGATGCATATACATTATGTATTTCAAATGAATAAATCGTAAACAACCCATACTAGTACCAGCATCCTGAATTTGTAAAAATAATTTTTTCAAGCTTTTATGAGATCGTTTACTTATTAGGCTTTTTACTAAAATGATATTGCATTGCATTTTCTTACTTACTGTGAAGAAAGAACTTCAGAAATCCGAAATAATATCCTGTCAATTTCAACTCGCACCTGAACTCTGTACAGCAGGTTATAGAATTTCACTCGATATGTAGAGCACAACAATATTTTATTGGAATGTATGATTGACTCCCCGTTTGATAACATTTAATGGAGAAACATAAACTTTAAATAAAATTGCAATAATTGTACATCATACATTAACAGTGTTGCTTTATTTGATATCAATATTGCATGCGAGAAATCCAAGTTGTTGACTTAATTACCTTATAGAAACCGCCAAATTAAATTAGTCGTTCACATTATTCTTGGTATTTTAATGGGTAAAACTACTGTTGGGGATGTTTGGATCAATAAGAGCCATTTTTCATTAGAATTTTGTCACTTCAATTTTATGAATTGATCACCAGCCGCGACACTTGGCCAAAAAATTGCTGATCGCTTATAAGATGACCCCAACTGTCAATCAACTGGAAAGTTAAAAATAGTCTGTCACGTGATGCCAATCACATGATGTTGACTGGAAGATTACGTTCTTCAGTCAAAATGAGTTTCTCAGTTCTCAAAATATTTGTATCGAACTGTGCTCGCTTTAGAAATATGACTGTGATCGGTGTTTATGGAAATATATGTTTTCATTCCACTGATTATTTATTCTTGTATCAAAATCTGAAATTCAGACCTACACAAAATAAAGAATGAATCCGATAATTCGTGACATTTCCCTCTAACATTCGTTGAAAAGTTATTATTAACAGGCGTCTAGAATGCACCCCGGGCCCGTTTTTCAGGGGCTCGAAAAGACGTGACGCTCGAAAACAGGTAACGTGGGATACATAAAACATAACACATCCACCAAAAAATCTCACAATAAATCAGCCATCTGTGACCACCTTCAAGCAAACCCCAATCATCATATCAACTGGGAAGACGTCACAATACTGTCAAAACATTAATCAGACTTTACCAAACGAAAAGTAGATCAAACGGTACCGACCTCAGATTAACAGAGATCAAGGCTACTTCATCACCTCTGCATACGATGATCTCATCACTCAGTCCCAATCAACTGTGTAAACGTTCTCCTCCCACCTGGCTGACATCCATGTTAATACCTCATGTGCTCTGTCTTTAATTCATGCGTGATAACGATACAAGAATCTGTATTAAAACGTTGCACTCAAAGAATAAAGAAGTTGTCATCCATAAATATTGTCTTTATTTGACTTTCAACTTCTAAAATGCCTTTCAAAGAAGTTATTCATTCATTTTGAATCTTTTAGTGTAGACAGTCAAATAGAATCTCATCAATTAATGTTAACGTTATTGTCTTACTTTTAGCAAACAAAGTTTTAATCATTGTCTTGCAACAAAATTCTGAGGACTAAATCAACACCAAGACATCTTTAACGGATATACATGTAACACCTTAGAAATTAACTTTTTCGAAAACGTTGTTAAAACTGCTGAACATACAGCTAGATATTTTAAGTTTGCTAATTGCCTATGTAACTTAGTGCAAATATGATGTAATTTTGGTTTCGTTTTCACGTCCATAAAAAAACTCCAGACCACTTACAAAGGATCATCAATTGTTCATGAGTAAAATATCCATTCCCAAACTATATTTCGGGATCGTCTCTTCACTTGTGAATGTCGATATATGGCATAGTTAAATGGATTGAGTCATATTTGTGAATTTCGGATTTTCTCAAATTTCTACTAAAATAATCCATATAAACTTTGTAGGGAAAGAATAAGCAGAGTTACATTGCCTTAGTGAAATGGAACAAATATGAATAAACTCTAAAGCTGTTGATCACTTATGAAGGATTTTGTAGAGAAAAATAGAAAACAGTGTATTCGACTTTAACGATCTGCCAATTTTGTCACGATTATCTGTTATATGTTATCAGTTATCTGTTTATATGTTTTCGGAAACTGAATCTTAACTTTTGCAGTGAAATTTCAACATTATCGGTTTCGTTTTCGCAATGCTATGATGCATCAAATACTTTACCAATTAAATGATATTTACACTAGAATACGAAGGTAAGTGTACAAATTTAAGGTACGTAGCTGTATATAATATTTTCCCAAAGTTTTTAATCACTTCCAAAAACACTTTCACTACACCCAACAACACAAAGTTGTTGGAATTGGAATGTTGTTAAGAAATTACACCAATTCTATTTCTGTGAATTTATGAAATTGCTTGAACATATCTTTGTATCTGGTATTTATTTCAATTCATATGTTTCAGTTGTATAAGAGTGGTCGAGTGTCAATTAAGTATGAATTTAACAAGAGAAAAAATGCATATGGAAACATTTGATTCCGAAACAGCTCCAACTTTGTCATACTAAAGCTTTAAACGTGTGTATCATCATTACTTTATGGTTTGTAGTTTCATTGAGATTGTGAATCAAAAGTTAACAAAATAGAAAATGAATAGAAATTGAAGCTCGTCTTCGATTACAGGAGTCATATACAAAGATTTAATCTCTCTTTACTAGGAATATGACCCTTTCTACCTTCAGGTATATTGAGCTTATGACCAGAGCAAAGAAACTGTGACAGCGAAATACTATAAACCTGAATATCTATACATAATTATTTTTCAAAGACTATGTTAAACTTAATTCTTCTATAAAATGATAAGCTTGACAATTTAGCATTATTCTCTGATTAGACTGATTGTCAATATCAAATTACCTTTTGTATAAACATCGCAACGAATTTCCTACGCTCTACTACACTTTGTAAATTCCAAACATTTTAAAAGCCAATTAAAAAATTAGGATTGAATTTTTGAGGCCCAGCGATCAATTCCGCTTTCAGCAAGATTTTACTGAAATTGGTAAACATGGCAGAGAATAATGATCATGATTGGACAGTAATCTCAGTTATGTTGATATCTTATCTCAGTAATGTTGATATATTGCTTTACGTTAAGTGAAAATCTGCCAAATTTACCATTTCGGCACAATATTAGGATCATTTCTCCTCAAATAGAGTATCATTTCACAAAGTCTATCATGAATATTCATAAAAATCTGGGATTGATTTGAAAACCCTGAATTCAGAAATATGGTTTAAGAAGTTTATGGCAAAAACAACATTTATAGGTAAATTGTCAAAATTGGGATCGTTGTTTCAGCATTAAGACAACCCTCCAAGTCTGTATAGATAACACCTTTTAGTTAGTAAACCTCTATATTGAGCTAGAAAAATTCACTCCTAAATATTTAAACGTTGGTACAATTTCCAGTAGATTAGCGCATTTTGGAATTTTCATATATTTTTTCAACTTGCTCCTTTTCTCGAAACGATTACTTTTTTCTTTTCCAAGTTAATGCGCAATTATTACTTGCCAAAATGATATGGCAATGTATTTAATCTCTGGAGCCCGATTACTGTACTACAAAAGAAAATGATATCATCACTAAATAGAAGTATAAACATATTCAGAATAACAATACAAAACACCTTTGACCATCTGTATTAGAAACTTGACGAGATCATTAACGTAGAAGGAAAGCAAGAAGCGATATCTTGCCTAAAGTTTGTAATTTTTGTATGATCGTATTCTACACATGAGTCTGAAAAATGGCAGTAAAATGAAACTTACATATCCCTAACAAAAGAAGGTTTCGTTAGTGTGAAACTTATTGTAAATGATAATGCAATGTTGTGTTTGTTTAAGTTCCACTCATTCAATCACCATTGTATAAAGTAATTTTTAAATAGATGAATTTGAATTAGATGAGGCAACTTATTTTATCACAGACTTAGAGGGGTAGTAGCATGGTTTTAGGGGGTATATTAGGTGTTGTCAGGCAAATGAAAATAAATGGTTCCATTTGAAAGACAATGTATTTGTATCACAGACTGTAAGATGATACTTATAGTTTTACAAGACCACATTTGTGCAGGGATTTATAAAACACTGGGGCTAAGATGCAAATACTAAAATGTCTTAATTATCTCATCAAAGAGTTATTTCGAAACATTTTTGGTAAAACCTTAAGGTATATCTTAATGCTGACCAAAAAGGATAATATACATACAAATTTGGCCGAAAATCTCTTCAATTGAAATAAATATTGCAGAAAGACGAAAATATTCCTAATTCTCTCTTGGGGAATACAAGAATTGTTTCCTTTATATATGTCATGCAAACATGGTTGCTTTATAAATTCATTAGAATCGTTTGACTGTAATGTAGTTTCCTTAGAAATGTTGACCAATTCAAAATTTCCTAAAAAGATGATTAATAAACACTAACAGTGTACCAAACTGTTGTTAAGCAGCTGTATAACAGTCATGCATACATCAATTTCTAGCTCTAATATATATTTTCAAACACTAATGATTTCATTATTAATGCTTTATTACCATAAACTTTTAAGCCATTACAAATGACCACATAGGAAACAAGAATGCCAAATACATGGATAAGACTTTTAGACTTAAAAATAACAAATTGATATAAAAATAAAGTTAAAGTTAACCAAAAAACATAAGAATAGTATGATAAATATACATACGTTATGGTATTGTGTTAGGAATAATCGTAACTTTTTAACTGCTAAATTAGGACTCAATAAAAGGACTTAGGAAATCAATATTTAATAATTACATTTCACTATTTCAAAATTGTCACGATTTGACAAGGTACTGAAGGAAAGTGTTGAGCAACTCAATAATCAAGCAAAAGCAATAAACATTTAACCGTCTTACATACTGTTTGTTGGCACAATTTGAGAATATGAGAATATGACGATCACAAAAAAAATAGTATATATATATATACAAGCTGGAATGACCAATATATGACAAAACAAGAAATCATATTATATTATAGTCTTTTGTTCAACATTTTCGACCTATGAAGTTAGTAACAATGGAATCTCCATGAAAACAGGTAAACCTTTCATTCTTACATTTGATTTTAATAGAAAACAAATTGCATAAATAAAGCTGTACCTTTTCGTGTAATACAGAAAACAATTGTACTGATAAACAAATACATAAACATATCTTCAGAGGTACATTTAAGACTGTTGATTTTATGATACAAAATTTACCAAGAAACAAAGTTGAAAATAAATCGCAGTGCAAGTGTCGACAAATACAATTAAAATGTCAATTCACAAATGCAAAAAGTACATGTCATTCTATCTTACAGTTGAGTTTTGGTAAATTAACACCATAGTTATATTGTGTGAATATCTTTTTCTTCAGGTTATTGACGACCTAATGTTTCCTTAAATGAGAAGGGGGTTAGCGACCTTTTCTTCTAAACAATGTTTTATACCAATATTCATTCTCTCCCCACAGAGGCAGATCAAGTCAAGTTGATTTAGCCTCTGTTCTATTACGCCGAATCCGTTGATTCCGGCAGTTTCCCCTGGCGGAAAAAACTTTCATCACAATACTTTTGAATTTCTTCATCAAATTAAAACGCTTCTCGCATGGAAAGGGTGGTTCCTATCACAATGCCATTGCCTTGTTTCAGTGGCCAAAATGTTGATTTAAAAACAGCGTCGCTGATTGCACAACTAATTTTGATTGCCTCCAATCAGGCATCTCACATTCTATCCCACAAGATCGGCGTAATAGAACAGAGGCTAAATCAACTTGACTTGATCTGCCTCTGTGGGGTGAGAATGACCAATAGTCAGTACTAGTCAACTCTAATGTATCAGATAACCACGACACATCATGCCATCAAGGATTTTTATGCTTCTTTGATCTGAACCTGGTATGAAAACGAGTAATCGACAATCTTTGGTAACAGAAAATAATTTGTCTCCCAAAGCCGAAATTGTGTTAATATTTGCTCTACGTACTTTATATTTCACCAATAGTTTCTCTTTTCCATTTGAAATTGATAATTTAAAAGTTTCAGATGAACGAGAAACGGAATAGTACAGAAACTCAGCGCCTGGTGCAAGGCAAATTGTACCTGGGCGTATTTTGAATGACTTCACTATATCTCCTCTATAGGATAATTTCGTTATGCATCCATAGGAATACATATAAAGAAATGATCGTTTAGTGTCAGCCTCTATTGTTTTAAACTTCATACGAATATATTTGACCTGGGTTATATTTGTTCCGAGGAAAGTTGTTGTATGTAGTGCAGAACTAATTTGCCCATGTAAACGTTTTATATAAAAGATTTTATCATCAGCCACAGTAATGCAATGAATGAATGTGTCAATTTTTGATGGCCTTCCATTTAAATGATCAACCAAAAACAACTTCTTATCATATGATACGATTATCAAAAACATTCTAGTAGCAGGGATGTAGCCTATATGATTGAAGACTTTATATTTCAAAGGGATTTTTTCGATAGTAAAGTTATTCAAAAATATTTGATGCATGTTCCTTTGAGGATTGGAGGGTTGATACACCAGAAGTTTGGCAGTTGTTTTCTCCTCAGACAGTTCTTGCCTTGATGATCCTTAAACAAAAGACAATTTGATCTTTTAAATGATTTTGATAATATTTGTAACTGCAGACGAAGCATGAACAGTCTGTTTACAAGTTATGGACATAAAGGTTGTCAAAGAAGAGACTTTCATACCTTTCCATTTCGATTAATAGAATCAATAAAAGCCATCTCTAGTAGCATTGTTTATGTCATGACTTTGTATAAGAGAGCACAATTTCCTTATGTTGAACAATAAATAAAATCATATTTAAGAATTAATAATTTTCACAAATCAAATCTAGTTCAATAAAGTTATTTTACATTATAACATGATCCGAACATTTCTTAACTACCGCTGTTGCATGTAGAGCGTTTTCATAGTTAGAAGTGCTAATTCCATTGTTTATAATCAAAGTTACTGGTACAGTAGGCTGTGTTCTTTGACAAAGACTTCAGATACATCATGATGATATATTTATACATATATAAGAAATGGTAAACATCGGATGGTTCAATGATTGCTTGGGGCAATCATTATGTGATTGACAACGCATGACTGATTTTTGAACTGTCAATCTAATTACAATGTGTTCATTATATAAATTTATTGTTTTGTTCTTATATAAATATGTGCAACCTTCCATTTGTAATCATACTTGACAAGACCCACATAATGGTCGAAATGAATTCATCGTATTAAAGAAAACTGATCAAGTCTGAACCATCTGATGTTTACTCTTTACCCATATACAACCTTTCTTCACGTGAGAAATCAACTCTCTTTATATATATATATATATATATTGACAATCAAAAACTCTACCGCAAACGATATTTCATTTATTTTAATGAAATAGTTATGGACATAAAGGTTATTTCATTAAAATGTTAAAACCACAACTTAATGCTTAATAGAAGCATCTTTTATTCTATCAAATTCTTATTGTGTCCATCTTACCGTTGGCGGATTGTGACGTCATACCATTGTTATGTCAAAATCATTTTGACATCATAACGTCATAACTGTATTTTGTCAGACTCCCTGATGATACCATTGAAAGATGTTTGAGTTTTGATTGGCTTCGTGTCATTTTTTTATCTTTTGATTATGTAAAACTGTATACCAGTAAACTTTTCCAATTTTTATCTATATATATATATTTTGAATAAGGAGAGTTGGTTTCTCACGTGAAGAAAGGTTGTATATAAGAAAGAGTGAACATCAGATGGTTCAGACTGGATCAGTTTTCTTTAATACGATGAATTCATTTCGACCATTATGTGGGTCTTGTTGCAAATTGCAAATCTAAGGATGTAATATATGCAATCCGTTGCCCTACATGCAATCTTACCTACATAGGACAAACAAGTAATTTACAAGCGCGAGTACGGATACACAAACAACAAATTAATGACCCTAATCTCCGCCACCTCAAGATAAGCAAACACATAACACAATGTAGCAATGGTAACTTTAATATGTTCCCTTTCTACAAGGTTTATGCAAAATCAGAAAATAAAACTATGAATCTTGAAACAAAAGAAACATTTTTTATCAAAAAATATTCTCCAACACTAAACAATGGCACACGAACAGTTAGCTCACATGAGGAAGTGATTACCATTGTGATATATTAGCATGCTTGTTTAATTACACCTCTCTGACCATCAAGTGATTGATAAGACAACACGGATTCGTCATTGCTGACTGACTCTATTGTATTCAAACTGCACCCGGCAATTAGTGCTTGGGGCAATCATTACGTGATTGACAACACATGACTGATTTCTTAATTGTCAATCTGAGCACACAACTATGTGTTTATTATATGAATTGATTTATTGTTTTGTTCCTGTATAAGTATATGTTACCTTCCATTTGTAATCATACTTGACACGACCCACATAATGGTCGAAATGAATTCATCGTATTAAAGAAGATTGATCCAGTCCGAACCATCTGTTGTTTACTCTTTCTTATATATATATATATATATATATATATATATATGATGAATAAAATACTTCAGACGACACTTGCTGTAGGTATCATTTTACTGATGACTGGATGCGTCGCATTTCGACTTGATAACAAGTCTTTTCAACAGTGTGGAGTTCTCACAACATGGCAAATATATAGGTAGACATGCATAACATTTTAACAATGTACAATAACGTTGAATATATATATTGCCCACTTACGGATTCTTGTATAGCTTCTACACTGCCAAATCTTGCTATGGCTGCAAAACCACTTCGAAAAACGAGGGCATTTCGATTTGAGAGCTCCCACATCAGCGCTTGTCTCCTGTAAAAGAAGATTTTGTTTAGATTATTTTGTTTTCGGATATCAGTTCGAATTATTCAAACAAGATCACGCATTTTCATGCTGGAACTAGCAAGTACTTTATGTATAAGAACATATTGACTCACTTGACCTATAAATAGAATACAAAACGCATGTGTCACTTTAATGTACAATTGACTTCCGATGTAAAATGAAACCAGCACAGTGTTGGCAGTAGTTTACTGTCTAGGCTGTATTAGTTCAGTTATTGGTAAGAACTCATATAATTATAGAAAGAAGTTGAAAACCCTAACGCACCACAACACATGATAAGTGTTGCATACAACACGTTTCAATAAGCTAGTTGTTACTATAGTTTCAGAAGTTCAGTTCAGATAAGTAGTTGTCACTGACGTGACCATGTTCCCTGCCGCGGTTGGTGTCTCATAGTTACCCTTAAAACGATGTCAAGGTTACCAAAACCAACTGGTGTCTGCATATTCAATAAACGATGACAATGAAAACGGAATCAAAGATTTTTGTTGATATTGCGCTAAAAAAGTTTGTATTGGTCAAACTCCTGTCGTGACCTTGCAAATTGGTCAAGGTCACTAAAAAGTTGGAAGGCTCTAGGTGCAAGGGTTTGAAGCTGGACGGACGTACGTAAGGACGGACGTACGGAGCTGAATACTATATTCCCTGATTCGCGCTTCATGCGGCGGGGAACAAAAAGAAATGCCAACACACTCAGAAAGTCACTTTGGATAACAAATATATGTCTTGAAGAAATTTAAGATTTTGTCGAACATTGCCAATAGCTTGAGACTGTGCAATGTTCCATATTTTGTTTTAAGGATTTTAAATTTGTATGTTGCTGACATCGTTTAAAAGTAGTACTGAGGGATATTTACTATCTATGTATTATTTATATAAATGAAATATCGTGTGCGGTAGAGTTTTTGGTTGTCAATATATATAGTGAACACCAAAATAAACGCGAAATGTTATATTTTCTACTTAACATGACAAAATGAGTGTTGGGACTATAAGTCTATTGTAATGCAAGTCGAAATTAAGAACAACCTTCATTCAGAGCATTGTTAAATGCACAATTCCCGAAGTGCATCGCTCAATACACTTCCTGTTTGAAAAGTGGGTCTCCGGGGTGTAGCGTAGCAGAGTCGAGGAGAAGCACGATTCAAACGGTAGGTGTATTGAGTGATGCACCGAGGGAAGTGTGGGTATATTTGACTTATTACCCACTCATTATGTTTGAATTGTGTTTGACGAAAACTTGTCTTTACCGTTTCTATGTTTACTTGTCTTAACTAGATTAATGGAATATCTACAATACTTTTCTAGTTTATGTCTTTTCAAAACCATAAACTAACTTAATAACTTTAAAACTTGGTACTAGTGCCTATACATAGTTTTTTGTATAGGAAAACATAACGCTATAGACATAACACAACAGAAAGAACCTCTGCTTGTGTCAAGCCTCTGTACAGTAGTACAGTTGGCAGTGACTAACTCTGCAACATAAAGGCCCCGGGTTCGAATCCCATAATCGTTGTTTATAATTCTCTAAAATTTAAAATACGGATTTTTAAAAAATCCGTTTAGTTGCCTTAGTTGCAGATATTTTCAGCTGACTAAGTGTGAATGTAAAATAAAAGGTATGTATATTAGACAATTAGAGGTGTGTCGGTCAATACACCTACACTTAGAACAAAGGAAATCATAGCTACGAGACCGAAAGTAAGGGATAAATATGTGTTGTACAGGCTGTTTATGCCGGAAAAAAATTGTTCACGATTATGTCAATTCAAAACAGCAAAGGGTCCCTGTGAATCATTCAAACATTATCGTCAGTGGCAGACATAATCTTACAAGATAATGCAACTTTCAATTTCAGAAGTATAACGCTAGTCCCTATTCTGCCAGATTTTTGCAAATCTTCTCGAATTAACCTGATATCGACAAAAATGCAACTTTGTCGCTTAGGCCCAATCTCAACGATAAAACATATTAATTTGCAATTGTAAATGGGTAATTGCTAACCTATTAAGTGTTCAATGTTATTGTTGGAAAATAGTTATTTGAAAAGGAATATATTATCGTATTGTAGATCCTGCATACGAAAGACAATACTAAGAAGGATATTTAGATATATAAAGACATCAAAGAACAATAGAATTATGATACTAATTTTTTTTGATTGAAATTATTTTATTTTTACTCAGATTGCAGGTGAAACAGAAAAAACGCATTGCTCCATTAGTTAATTAAACTAGTTGCAAATAGTTGTCTCATACCCAACAATCCCTTTGATAGGAATATGTGGCTGGAATGTCCGATTGCCTTCGGCTCGTCGCATAACACCAAGCTAGAGGTTGATATATCACCATCACCCCGCGTCTGAATGGTATAACTTCCATTATGCTCTTTTTATTATCACATCATAAGTTTATTAAATATTACGATAAAACAATTTGCTGTGAGATATACAAGAACTTGGCTAGAGTTCACAGAGTGCTTCATAGATAACTTGTGGATACAACAGTGACATGGCTTCATGATACATTACCGTTTTCAATGTGATATTCTTGAAGCTGTCATCAAGTCGAGTGGTTTCCTTGAGCTGTAATTTGCAGGAAAGTAGCTTGGTGCTGTATAGAAAGCTGGAACACCCGACCCTTTCTTTACAGAGATTCTCGCACATTTTTGGACCTACCATCATTATATTGTTGATGTTTAGAGCACTTGTTAGCATAACAGGTACCGATACAAGAAACAGAATAACAGGAGACCCCATCTCGCTGGCTTGGTTGGAGAATATGTGCCGTGTAAACGCATTTCTGTCATCATCATCAACTTTATTCAAGTATATAGGCCCCTGGGCCCAAATACAGGTACATGTTAACACATATTTCATATACAAATATAATAAGTAATAATACGCAGAACTTACGAGAAGTAGATAACATGAAAATAATAATTAATCACAAGAAATTTCATTTAACCTTTTACATCGTTTTTCATAGGCATAATAAACATAGTGGCTTAATTTTTTCAACATGTAATTATCGTTGGTAGTTAGAATTTGTTTAAATGCATACAAATTTACATTTCTAATATTTGGTAGATATATTTTTCTTAAGTCATTATAATATGGACACACAGAAATGAAATGAAATTCGTCTTCTATTCCTTCCTTACAAATTGGACAAATTCTAGACAACCTATCAATTTTCTGCCATCTACCCTCATTAACCTTTAAACGTAACAGCCCCGATCGTAATTTAACAATACTTTTACGAAATTTAAAATCCACTATTTCAAATAAATATTTCTCCGGTGTAAGTAGACTTTTAATTTCTCTATATGTATCATATCTAGTACTGTTATTTAGTGTAGAGTTCCAATTTTGAAAAAACATATCTTTTGCCCGTATTTTAAAAATATTGATAAATTGTACCCTGTCTCCTATACTTTGCGAAATCCAAACGAAACCAAATCCATGAGAAAAAAGCATATTTCTTATTTCTGAGGCCCAAGTTTTATGGCCGATATCATCCAAATGAAGTGACGTATTATAAGATTTCTTAGGTAAACGATCTTCATGCATATATAAAATCTTCATCCAATAATTTAAAGTGCGAACAGCAGAATTAATATATAATGGGTATCTACCACATTCACCATACACAATCGCATTAGGTGTTTGTGGACCGACATTTAAAAAAATCTTACAGGCAGATAAGTGAATTTTTTCAATATTTTCATATCTTTTGACCCCCCAAACTTCTGAAGCATACAAAAGCATTGGTTGTATTTGACTATCAAATATTTTAAAGAATACATCGGGCGAAAGAATTCCAAGTTTTCTCAGATTAACACTTATTTCTGTAAGGGCTTTCTTGGCTCGTAAGGAAAGATCATCAAGTGCTTTTGTCATACTGAAATTACAAGTAAATAAGAATCCCAAATATTTATAGCTATTAACAATTTTCATTTGTACATCATTTAAGAACCACACATCGTTCTTCGATAACCTTCCACCCTTCCTAAAGATAACAATGTTTGATTTTTCCATATTCACAGTTAATCTCCATTTCTTAGTATAAGAAGCTAAAATATTTAATTGGCACTGAAGGCCACATTGTGTGTCTGAAATTAATATGACATCATCAGCAAAAAGTAACATCAATATTTGAATCATATCAGGGAACATTTGAATACCGTGTTTACCATTTTGTAATATCTCTATAGACAATTCATTGATGAATAATGAAAAGAGCATTGGACTAAGCATACATCCTTGTCTTAAACCAAATGGACACTCGAAGTATTCAGTTGTATTTGAATTAAATCTCACACATGATTTAACTGACTCATAAATACCCTTTAAAGCATTTAACATTTTACCAGCAAGTCCGTAGTTTGATAATAAAGTCCACAATCTTGATCTATCAACCGAGTCAAAAGCTTTCTGAAAGTCTATAAATGCGACATATACTTTTCTTCTTTTCTTACTTAATGACTTTTCAATAATAGAATATAATGTAAAAATATGGTCTACAGTGGAATACCCTCTTCTAAACCCAGCTTGGTTTTCAGATACTTTGTTCATTATATTTGCCCATTGCGTAAGACGTTCATTTAATATGCTGGTGTATACTTTGCTTAAAATACTCAGAAGAGATATTCCTCTATAGTTATCTGGGTTTTTTGTACTTCCTTTTTTATGTAAAGGGATAATGACTGCCTTAGTCCACGAGTCAGGGAATAATCCTTCACTAAAAAGTTTATTAAAAAGAGATAAAAGAAATGGCATAACAATATTTTCCGAACATTTGATCATTTCCGTTATGATACCATCAACACCTGGAGATTTATCATTTTTCATTCCATTAATAGCTTTTCTTATTTCGACCTCAGTAATTGGAGATTCTAATATCTGTTTTTCAATATCATTCATCTCGACACTCGAACATGTTTGAAACTCTGTGTTATCGTCAATTTCAACTTCAGGTCTATCAAAAATAGTCTTAAAGTGATTATGCCAGGTTTCACAAGATATATCTGCACTGGGAGTTCTTTTAGTGGCAATACTTCGTAATTCCTTCCAAAATAATTTAGAATTTGTTCTATATTCATACAGCTTCCTAGCTTTAAATTGTTGTGTTGTTTTCCTCCACTGTCTACATTTGCTTCTATATTGATTTCTTAAGTGACAGTATCGATTTTTATTGGTCACAGTTCTAACTTTTCTAAAGTATCTAAGACTCTTTGTAGCTTCTACCTTAGCTTTTCGACAATCATAACCGTAAAATTTCCGATTTGAGTAACTAGGACGAGATTTTCTTTTCATACAATCGGCTGCTTGTAAAATATAATCAACAAATGACGAGAGAGCAATTTCAGCGTTTGATGTGACTGTGTCTATTAATTCATCAAGGATTCCCTTATTACTTTTAAGCTTATCTAGAAACGCATGTTCATACTTTGTGTTCCACTTATACTTTTGATTACTACAATTTTCGTTCTGGGGAAGTTCACTCATATATTTACAATTAAATGTAAGTACAAGTGGCATATGCTTACTTTCAGCTCTATCACATACTTTTAGATTGGCATACTGTGAAAATAAGTTGACAGATGAAATAATATAATCTATGACACTGCATCCCTGCTGTGATATGTAAGTATATTTGCCAGGAATATCTCCCGCAACCCGACCATTCAATGTGAACAAGTTAAAGATAAAACAGAAATTAAGTAACATGTTTCCAAATCTATTTACAACCATATCTTCAGTAGACCGTGATTCTAAGGGAACTGGCTCATCTTCTGGGAAAACATTATCACACTTATCATATTCAGACTCTGGTAGTTGATTTCCGTCTCCCATTCTCGCATTAAAATCTCCTAAAATCATAATCTCGCAATCTGTCACATAATTTGGATTCTCAAGTAA
The DNA here is from genome assembly GCA_916613615.1 of Steromphala cineraria. Classification (NCBI taxonomy): domain Eukaryota; kingdom Metazoa; phylum Mollusca; class Gastropoda; order Trochida; family Trochidae; genus Steromphala; species Steromphala cineraria. The sequence continues at coordinate 21,994,246 of OU744735.1, read as the reverse complement.
CCATTCTTCTATCTGTTGTAGCAACATATATTGTTGAATAACTTTGTAATACGACGAACCTTCAGGTGGAATATAAACAGCAAATAACAATATGTCTCGATCCAGGTTTATCATTTTTTTATCAAAGCGTAGACAAATTAGATTGTTTATATCGACTTCAATATTGGAACAAAAATTGGATATCGATTTCTTTACAAAAGCGTATATTCCACCTGAAAGTCTGCCATATTTTGATAACTTAAGTGCCTTGCTTATATACAATTCATAATCACAAAGTTCAGGTATAGTTAAACATGAATCAAGAAAAGTTTCACATAAACATATCAAATCAAATTGAAGTAAGAAATCTAAAAAAATTTTATCATGAAGTTTGTTAGATAGACCATCAATGTTCCAGGATATAAACTTAAGAGGATGGTACACAGAGTGAGGGAACGGATAATGTTGTTCAGTTATTGGTGTATCAGGTTGAGTACTTGAGTCTGAAAGATCATAGGCCCGGCCGACTTCCTATTGTGGTGCATCATGTTGCGGGTTTGACGCTGAATTCACAGGAGTAGATGCATCATTAACCACAAAACTAACACTGTTCACAAGTCTGCCAGTTTTTGTCGGAGTGCCATATGTTCGGTTCAAAGTCAAACGGGGTTGTGGAAAAAGCGGTCCACGCATTTTAGGGACAGTATATGAGGCATCATTTCTCTCAGTATAAAGTTTCCCATTCTTAAAGTATGCTCGCACTCCCTTCTCCTTGTGCTCATTGATGGTATCACGTTGCCTTTTTGTCAAATCGTTTGAAACGCCAATGTTTGATTTCTTAAGCTCCGATCGTAATGTAAGCACTTTAATTTTGTTTTCTGATGCTGCTAATTTGGCTATTAAAGGGCGGGTGCGTTGACCAAAACGTTTGCCCACGCGATGCGCGCGTAAAATGTCTGCGGGTAACCATGACGGATTAGCTGAGTGTTGGTTAAGCACATCTACAACAATATCCTTACAATCGTCGTATGTCTCAGTTTCACCTTCCTTCACATTGTAAAACACCACATTGTCTCTACGACTATGCGCCTCGAGTCGGTCTAGGTCGTCGGCATGGCGTTCAATCCTATCATCCATCATGTCAAACTTTTTTACTATAGCTTCAATATCTGAGTACAATAGTTCCTGTTGATTTTCGACTCTACACGAAGTCTGCTCCAGAGTGTCAACACGACTTTTTAGATCAGTGCATTTGTCATTAACTTCATTTAGTCGAGTCTTAACTGAGTCCATCTCCCTTTCAAATGAGTTTCTAAATTCTTTCATGCTTTCCAGAATTTCAAGTTTGACATCGTTTAAATCCTTTATAGTGAGACTAGCAGGCCCTGGGTTAGATTCAACATCGTTAGCTAGAATCAACTGATACCTGACGACAGGTGCAGCGGTGTGACTCGCTACTTCGCCGACACAAAAATCAATATTTCTACACGGCCCAGTGAGTACAGGTGTATGGCTTGTGACGTCACTCATATAACTCAGGTGTAAACAAAGATGTTCACTTGGGATATACCTTGATAAACCATCAAAAGTATTTCCATACTTGATCACAGCAAGAGTTACTGACAAATATACAGTGAAGAACACGGCACATGCATTTAGTCTATAAAGAAAGTACAAACTTCCACCGTGACGAGTATACGGTGTATACATCCCGACATGGCCGACTTGTCTCGTCCCGGGTGGGTGAGAAAACAAGCCGATCCTGGCCCTGTACAAGCCTATATCAACCATAATTTCGTACAATAGTCACAGAAATACCTTGGTTTGTCTTGGTTTTACGTTCACAGTGGTTCCATTCCTTTGATGGGCTATATTTGCATTAAAATAATGGAGCTCTGAATATGTGGACACTCACTAGGGGCGTATAACTCTCAGTCCTCTCTGTCAAAATAAACTATGTTGTAATAAAGTTTTAAGTTACAACAATTTCAAAACAATTATAAGCCCTCTAATCCATGTATTCGTTGCAAAAAAATAAATGATCATACATAAGTTAAGTTTCAAATGAAGAAGCTTTATGTTTCAAAAGCATTGAGTCAACATATTTTGTTTCTTCTTAATGCTGTTTTTCTTTTTTGTTATTGTATTACGAAAAGTATCATTGCCAGCCGGTAAAACTCTGTTGGAATTATTGATTCAGTTTCCGTTACGTTTCTCTAGGAGGGTAATTTGTAAAATAATTAAAAAAAAACAATTTAAACAACGACAGAAATATAACATTTTTTAAACATTTTTGGAGTATTCTTATATTTAAACCTTTTGAGATTACGTTTCAAATAAAATAAATTGTATTCACTTATTGATACCGAACATACAATCATGTTGAAACCTAAAGAAAAATACACTTTCCTTTTTTTAGGTCATTTTTGATATATTATTATCAGAGGTGTCAATTTAGAGTACGTATTGACACAAAAGTATCATATTTGAGACATATGAAACCTCTTCACTACACTTGTCAGTTCAAAAAGGCTATTAAGCAATATTAAAAGGAAAAGAACCAGTGAAAGGAAACGCATCTTGAACAAAATACCTTCAACGGCAAAAATTTCATACTTGCATTCGGTTCAGGATGAAATTTAGCTATTGAGAAAAGAAATACATCATTTTGTAGAAAAATCTTTCGTCGAAATTTTGATATCATATTTGGATTGTTTAATCAACAATAAGATACTTATTTCGACGCCCTTGTAGGAGGGGGCATAGCATTTAACGAACCCGCTTTCGGTGACGTAATCATTACGCGTGTTGGATTTTCACCGTGTCAGAACTAGCGTATTTGCGTTCGATGGGTATTAACTTTAGCAGCAATGAATACCTTATTCGGAGAAAAAGAAAAGAAAATCTAGTTTTCAAGCGTATATTTAGAGACCGGAAGTTGTGAGATGGCCACACGTGATTCGCCTTTATCTTGGCTGCCGTTTCCGTAATTTTGGTAAATTATCTCATATTTAATGAATTTTGGTCCGAATTTCCCTAGGTGGGTCGCTAAATTTTTCTAAAAATACAACGAATACATTAAAAATACTTTTTAAAATATTGCAAGTATGATACAGAATCTTTAATAGTTTATGTATGGACAGGAAGTTGGTATTTTTCCACATCGTCCATTGCACAGTTTGAACCTTATTCATCTTTTGATTTTCGGTAGACGGGTATATTAGACAAAAAAAGACAATGAATTCATAATTAACCCGGACACGATAGTAAGCATCCCTACCTCACATTCAGAAGGCCCTACCTCACATTCAGAAGACAATTCGACGTCAATTACTCGGTAACAGAAGAATTTCAACATTCATAAAAGAGAAGGGATCTTATCATTTGTACTTAGTTTAGACATTATGAAGCTTTTGCGGTATCAGGGGATGGGGGCCAAAATCATATTTTTGAAATTTGCAATATTTCAGCGTTGTTGGAACCCCAGTGCTTTAAGATAATGTGAAAAGATTTCACGCTTGACAACGCGAGACACGGTCCAATTGGTCATGCAATAGGTCCATGTAGTCCTTAGGTCTCATGAGCTATAGGCTTTTCCCATTTCATTTCAAAAAGTATATCTGACTGAAGATTAGTATTGAAAGTGAAATCTGATACACCAAGAACCATTATAAGAATCTTTCGAATTTTGTTTATCTGGATCATATTTTGAATTTTATGACTTTGACAATAATTAAAAGATTTTATGAAAAGAAGTTATTTCCTCATTTGTATAAGTTTAAGACAAATGTATAAATTATACTAACAAAACATAAACAGTATGGTTTTGTCAGTCATTTAGATATCGTATTGAGGCCATTTAAACACACAGATCATCGGAGGAGAAACTAACAATAGTTTAAAGATCCATTTGAATTTTGAATGTTAATTTATTTACAATGAACATTTACCCCAAAAGAGAAGCACAGTTTCAATACAACTATATAATGTATAGCACAAAGTATTGAATGGGAAATGAAGACATACATAAAATGTCAACTAAATGTGACATTACCAAGAACTTTCTTTATGCCATTTATGATAACTTGTTTATTGGTAAATCATTGAAGAATATTTGAATATATGTAACTGCAAAAAGGTTTACAGTAAAACATCTATAGTTATGGACCAATTTTTAATGATCAGTCTCCATAGGTTTTATTCTTTACTTTATCAATAACATTATAAGGTGGCCTCTATCTGTTTTATTGAGTTTTATTAATAAAAGAGAATCAGTATTGCGGATCTAGCGTTGCCTACCTTGTCAATACTGTATCCAAACACAATATTTAAGAATAATTTTAGATATCACAATTTGTTTCGGGCAAAAAGAAAATTAAGACAGAAAATTGTATTCTTTCATCAGACAGCATTTCGTGAGATTGCTTATAAAATCATATATGTTAAATGTGTTCTAATCCGTTATTTATATTGAACACAAATTAGAAAGATGGGCCCTGCAACCCAACATGAATACTCTTATTTACTAGATAAACAACATACTCCGCTTCTCTTTCAGACAGCCGAAAACTTTAATTAACTGAAATTTGCATAGGTCATTTTATATTTACACAAACTTCAGCACTTACACGTATGCTTTCACAAGTAACAAATATGTTTAAAGGTTTTGACATATTCCTTTATTATTCTTGTATAGTGTACTTAAAAGATAGGTAGTTGAGTCGTCATTCCACAAACCAAAACATCAGATGCATGACAAAATTGTCATTAAAAGTCAATTATTTACCCCTTTACACATACCATGATTTTGGAAACCCGATTTTCTTGCAGCAATTACGTTAAATTGATAAGGATGCACGGTATTATCGGTATTTCGATATATTGCAATACATGAATATTATGATACATATAGGTACACACTTGAGAAAATATCCAATATGTCGGACGTTTTAAATTTAAAAAAAAATTGCAGTAATAAGCACAACCAAATAAAACCTTGTTTTTAAAGGGAGTGTGAACTAAAAAAAAAAATTATGCTTTTAAGATCATAACTAGTTTTTGAAAATCCCCTTTCTTTAAAAGTGAGCAAGGCTCAGCCAATAAAGACGGTTCTTATCACTGTTGTTAAGTCAAGAGAGCTTTACAATATTAGATTTAAAAAGCTTCAATATATTGTAATACGTATCGCAATAAAATCTCCTGAATCCCAATAAAATAGGGAAATATGGAGCGATACCGATGCAAATCAATGTATGTTTCAATTCTAATGAAACACAAACAACGAAAAACTCTCCTCCGTTCGAGTCACAATATTGCCATCTTTTTCCTGTTCTAACCACTTGCTTAATCGAGTATTTAAAAGTTTTGGATATAATAATAGTTTTTGACATAATCCATTCTATGCCGATTTGGATAGTGTGATTAATGATAGATTTATTCGTCGTCTTTTTTTTTCTTTTTTTTTAAAGTTTTTTTTAATTTTTTATTATTTTTTTATTGGTTCCATTGATTACGCATACATACAATTTTCATGGTTTTACAATAAGAATAACTGACAAAGGCATGGACAGTTATATATACATTTATTCGTCGACAGATTCACGACAGCTTATTTACATAAATTACACAAACCGTGACTCTGGTCAGCTTTATGTCATTTTTTTCATTTTTTTTGAAGTGCGAGAAGGTTAATTCCTCTTTAGTTGGATCAGATTCTTTGATCACCTTACTTTGCTCTAGGTGTAATTGTTCCTTTTGTCATATCTTCGGAACTAGGCCTGACAAAAACATGATATTGAACAATCAATGCACATGTAAGATATTGCTACAGTTAATATTCCTTAAAGGGACAGTAGAACGTATTTTATAAAATTTCACATTTTTAACTTTTTACTGATAATTGTAAGTTAATGCAAAATGTATTAATTTTATGGTGTCAAAAATCTCATACACAAACCAAGAATCCATAGTCAGAGAAAAAATTTCAAAAGATTCACATAAAATCAATTGGAAGCCATTTTTGTGTGAACACCTTTAATTCATTTTGTGTAAGAAAAAGGACTCGCATGGCTTAACTTTACACCATATATTTGATTTATTACTGCTTCATTTAGTTTAAATACATTGTCTTTAGACTGGAACCATTTATTTTCATGTTCCTGACATCACCTTAAATTCCCTCTAAAAACGTGCAACTGTTGATTAATTCCTTGTGCCTTGTTTGATTTCATTTCCTTGACGGCTCTAATGACCTCAAGCACATGGATAGGTTCATTTAATTCTTTCTTAATAATAAATCATTGATGAATAATAATAATAATAATGTGCATACTTATATTGTGCCTTTTCCACGTCCTAAGACATGCTCAAAGCGCTACATTATTACCCCGAAGGAGTGTACTTTCACAGCTGCTACTTAGCGCTAATCACGACCACGTAGGTCAGTACATCCAATTTTCAGGTACCAATTTTAACAGCTGGGTTGACTGAGTGCAATGTGGATGAAGTGTCTTGCCCAGGGACACAACACAGGATGAGACCCAAGTCACAATTTTTTGGTGTCTCCACCGGGATTCGAACCCGGGTCTCATGCGTGAGAGGCCAGCATGCTAACCACTACACCACTGTGATAGGTTCATAGATGTGCTTTTGGTGTGAAGGTTAGTTTCCAGCAATGAATTGATCGAGTTCTTTGTTGATTTAATTCTTTAAAGTATTTTTTCCATCGTTCCCTGACAGTGGTATGATCTGAAGTAACATTGACATGCTCGTCTATGATTTTATTTTTGGGAGAATATTCTTTCATTTTTTATATCTACATGTAGTCCAAATATGTTTGGGTTGCATCACTCACTTTTCTTATTGAAAAGCTATTTCGTGCCTCTTATGAAGGTTGTCAAAATATGTCCTGCTTGACAAAAATCAATCAAGTTTTGTTGGTTGAAAAGTTTTCTGACTTTTATCCATCCCTTTCAATGAGGCAGGCTTGTAAATCTTATTGTTTGTATTCTGTATTTTCTTTCGCTTTCATCGCGTTTCCTCAGCTTCAATCAAAGAATTGTAATTTGTATCCAAATCTCACTGAGGCTAGAAACAAATGAACAAAATCTCTGTGCTTGATGTCACCAGACCCGTCAAGAAAATGAAATCTCACTGAGGCATGGTTTCATCTATCGAATCCTGCATTAGTTGTAGCTGTTTATTGTCCACAAAGAAATCTGATTGAGTATTCTTTAGGTCGTTTCTAAGGTATTGATATGCATAGCTGGCTTCCAAGTGCTGTTGTCCGTTCGTATGTCTAGGGCAAAGTCGGAAAACAAAACGGAATGGTCTGCTGAGACGTTGGACGGGACGAGACTACTGGTCAACTCGAGTTCACTTATTTTGTGTACAGTGAAGTCATTAACATTTTGAATATGTTCACTTTGAATCATTCTCTCCCCACAGAGGCAGATCAAGTCATGTTGATTTAGCCTCTGTTATATTACGCCAAACTCCGTTGGTTCCGGCAGTTTCCCCTTGCGGAAAAAAACCCGCATCGAAATCCATTTGAATTTCTTTATCAAATGAAAACGCTTCTCGTATGGAAAGGGTGGTTCATATTACGATGCTTTGCCTTAATTCAGTAGCCATCAGCGCACTGATTGCACAACTAACTTTGATTGCCTCCAATCAGGCATCTCCCATACGACCTAATGTTTCCTTAAATGAGAAGGGGGTTAGCGACCTTTTCTTCTAAACAATGTTTTATACCAATATTCATTCTCTCCCCACAGAGGCAGATCAAGTCAAGTTGATTTAGCCTCTGTTCTATTACGCCGAATCCGTGGATTCCGGCAGTTTCCCCTGGCGGAAAAAACTTTCATCACAATACTTTTGAATTTCTTTATCAAATGAAAACGCTTCTCGCATGGAAAGGGTGGTTCATATCACAATGCCTTTGCCTTGATGGAGTAGCCAAAACGATGATTTAAGAACAGCGTCGCTGATTGCACAACTAACTTTGATTGCCTCCAAACAGGCATCTCCCATTCTATCCCACAAAGTCGGCGTAATATAACAGAGGCTAAATCAACTTGACTTGATCTGCCTCTGTGGGGAGAGAATGACTTTGAATATGTTCATATGAAGTGAGTACATAGTCTTCAAACGACTTTCTTTGTCCACTTACATACGTGTCATCAGTTTTCCACCTCGTCACATACTATTCACAAACTGGAAGCTGACAAGCAGTCAATCAGGCATTCACCATTTTGATTTAGTACATTATCCCCTATCTCCCTGGGCTGAACATTATCCACCCCTCTTTAACATCACATAACGTTCCACGTCTAGCATTACCTGCACAGAGAGAGTATTTCTTTGAAGTCTGGAACTTGTTTTCAGATCTTGTAGGAACTTTTCTGTCTCTGTTGTTCTAGTTGAAAAGATTCGTGGGATATGTCAAACACATAGATGGAGATCATTATCGACATTCCTGTTAACTTTATAAATTATCAATAGTAAACCTATTATTAATACCTACAGTGTCAAAATAATTTAGTTTAAATGTTTGCTTTTCGAACGCTTTCCATCAAAACACAAGTCTCGTGAACCTCGTATTGAACGTTTGTATAATTATTTTTTAGAAAGGTGATTTTGGTTAACAATCTTATCTCGATAAAACGAAAGTTACCTATCGCATGTTTTGATAGAAAGTGGAAATTCTGAACGATCGTAATTTGTTTGAAAAAGCAAATCGAATACAACTCCTATTCAAAATGATTGAATATTACATGGAATACGAGTGTTGAACCTTAAGTTTTATCAAATAACTTTGAAAATGTAATGAAATAATGAACTCAGAAGAGTAACTTTTTATAAGTTTCGGTGTCAATATTTCGATTATGTATGTACATGTATGTATATCAAAGCCATTTTGTTTTGACGACCTAATGCCATCGCTGTTTCGTATGAACTTTTTAAAAATGTTATTCCCATTTTTAGTTATTTTTAGTTTAGCTTTTGGCTTACTTTTCGATTTTGTGATTTCGCCTCGAACTTGTTTCCCTTGTTTGTGGGTTTCCCTAAACATCGAAAGGTGATTACGCAGACACCAGTCACTTCGTGTGACCTTGACATTATTTTCAAGGTCACTAAGGCCACTCTTGAAACACACGCGATAGCTCAAGAACCGTTGCACCAAATATCTTCAAATTTGGTCACAGCCTCACTTGGGGGATTACGCAGACACCAGTCACTTTTGGTGACCTTGACCTTAATTTCAAGGTCACTACGGCACTTTGACCACTCTTGAAACTCTTGTTAACGCGATAGCTCATGAACCGTTGCACCCAATGTCTTCAAATTTGGTCACAGCCTACCTTAAGAAATCATGGAGACACCAGTCACCTTCGTGTGACCTTGACCTTAATTTCAAGGTCACTACGGCACTTTGACCACTCTTGAAACTCTTGTTAACGCGATAGCTCATGAACCGTTGCACCCAATGTCTTCAAATTTGGTCACAGCCTACCTTAAGAAATCATGGAGACACCAGTCACCTTCGTGTGACCTTGACCTTAATTTCAAGGTCACTACGGCACTTTGACCACTCTTGAAACTCTTGTTAACGCGATAGCTCATGAACCGTTGCACCCAATGTCTTCAAATTTGGTCACAGCCTACCTTAAGAAATCATGCAGACACCAGTCACCTTCGTGTGACCTTGACCTTAATTTCAAGGTCACTACGGCACTTTGACCACTCTTGAAACTCTTGTTAACGCGATAGCTCATGAACCGTTGCACCCAATGTCTTCAAATTTGGTCACAGCCTACCTTAAGAAATCATGCAGACACCAGTCACCTTCGTGTGACCTTGACCTTATTTTCAAGGTCACAACGGCACTTTGACCACTCTTGAAACACTTGATAACGTGATAGCTCATGAACCCTTGCACCCAATGTCTTCAAATTTGGGCACAGCCTACCTTGGGGGATTACGCAGACACCAGTCACTTCTTGTGACCTTGACATTATTTTCAAGGTCACTAAGGCCACTCTTGAAACACTTGTTAACGCGATAGCTCCTGAACCGTTGCACCCAATATCTTTAAATTTGGTCACAGCATCACGTTTGGGATTACGCAGACACAAGTCACTTTTGGTGACCTTGACTTTAATTTCAAGGTCACTACGGCACTTTGACCACTTGTAACTCTTGTCAACGCGATATCTTATGAACTGCTGCACCTAGTGTCTTCAAATTTAGTCACAGCCTACATTGGAGGATTACAAAGTCACTAGTCATTTCAGGTGACCGTGACATTATTTTCAAAGTCATTGCGGCACTTTGGCCACTTTTAAAACACTTGTTAACACAATAACTCCTGAACCGTTTTACAAAATGTCTTCAAATTTAGTCACAGCCTACATTGTGGGAGTATGCAGATACCACATACTTTATATAACCTTGATCTTAATTATCAAGGTCACCACAGTTCTTTGAACACTTTTGAAACATCTTATATCTTATGAACCGATTCATGAAATGTCCTCAAATTTGGTCACAGCCTACATTGAGGGATTACGCATACACCAGTCACTTTGGGTGACCTAGACCTTAATTTATAGGTCACCACTTTTGAAACTCTTTTTTACTTGATATCTCATAAACCACTGCGCCAAATGTCTTCAAATTTGAGATTACATTGGGGAATTACGCAGACACCAGTCACTTTGAATGACCTTGACCTTATTTTCAAGGTGACAACGGCACTTTGACTACTTTTGAAACTCTTGTTAACGCCATATCTCTTGAACCATTGCACCTATTGTCAATGGGAATATAGCATTTGCTTATTGTGACCATGCTATCGCAATATCCAAGCGGCGGGGGACATTGCCACATTAGTGGCAAACACTTGTTCCTGCTTGCGTTAGACCGCAGCCAACGCTATATGTAAGTGACGTTATTGATGTCGACTACCAAACGTGATGCTGTGACCAAATTTAAAGATATTGGGTGCAACGGTTCAGGAGCTATCGCGTTAACAAGTGTTTCAAGAGTGGCCTTAGTGACCTTGAAAATAATGTCAAGGTCACAAGAAGTGACTGGTGTCTGCGTAATCCCCCAAGGTAGGCTGTGCCCAAATTTGAAGACATTGGGTGCAAGGGTTCATGAGCTATCACGTTATCAAGTGTTTCAAGAGTGGTCAAAGTGCCGTTGTGACCTTGAAAATAAGGTCAAGGTCACACGAAGGTGACTGGTGTCTGCATGATTTCTTAAGGTAGGCTGTGACCAAATTTGAAGACATTGGGTGCAACGGTTCATGAGCTATCGCGTTAACAAGAGTTTCAAGAGTGGTCAAAGTGCCGTAGTGACCTTGAAATTAAGGTCAAGGTCACACGAAGGTGACTGGTGTCTGCATGATTTCTTAAGGTAGGCTGTGACCAAATTTGAAGACATTGGGTGCAACGGTTCATGAGCTATCGCGTTAACAAGAGTTTCAAGAGTGGTCAAAGTGCCGTAGTGACCTTGAAATTAAGGTCAAGGTCACACGAAGGTGACTGGTGTCTCCATGATTTCTTAAGGTAGGCTGTGACCAAATTTGAAGACATTGGGTGCAACGGTTCATGAGCTATCGCGTTAACAAGAGTTTCAAGAGTGGTCAAAGTGCCGTAGTGACCTTGAAATTAAGGTCAAGGTCACACGAAGGTGACTGGTGTCTCCATGATTTCTTAAGGTAGGCTGTGACCAAATTTGAAGACATTGGGTGCAACGGTTCATGAGCTATCGCGTTAACAAGAGTTTCAAGAGTGGTCAAAGTGCCGTAGTGACCTTGAAATTAAGGTCAAGGTCACCAAAAGTGACTGGTGTCTGCGTAATCCCCCAAGTGAGGCTGTGACCAAATTTGAAGATATTTGGTGCAACGGTTCTTGAGCTATCGCGTGTGTTTCAAGAGTGGCCTTAGTGACCTTGAAAATAATGTCAAGGTCACACGAAGTGACTGGTGTCTGCGTAATCACCTTTCGATGTTTAGGGAAACCCACAAACAAGGGAAACAAGTTCGAGGCGAAATCACAAAATCGAAAAGTAAGCCAAAAGCTAAACTAAAAATAACTAGAAATGGGAATAACATTTTTAAAAAGTTCATACGAAACAGCGATGGCATTAGGTCGTCAAAACAAAATGGCTTTGATATACATACATGTACATACATAATCGAAATATTGACACCGAAACTTATAAAAAGTTACTCTTCTGAGTTCATTATTTCATTACATTTTCAAAGTTATTTGATAAAACTTAAGGTTCAACACTCGTATTCCATGTAATATTCAATCATTTTGAATAGGAGTTGTATTCGATTTGCTTTTTCAAACAAATTACGATCGTTCAGAATTTCCACTTTCTATCAAAACATGCGATAGGTAACTTTCGTTTTATCGAGATAAGATTGTTAACCAAAATCACCTTTCTAAAAAATAATTATACAAACGTTCAATACGAGGTTCACGAGACTTGTGTTTTGATGGAAAGCGTTCGAAAAGCAAACATTTAAACTAAATTATTTCGACACTGTAGGTATTAATAATAGGTTTACTATTGATAATTTATAAAGTTAACAGGAATGTCGATAATGATCTCCATCTATGTGTTTGACATATCCCACGAATCTTTTCAACTAGAACAACAGAGACAGAAAAGTTCCTACAAGATCTGAAAACAAGTTCCAGACTTCAAAGAAATACTCTCTCTGTGCAGGTAATGCTAGACGTGGAACGTTATGTGATGTTAAAGAGGGGTGGATAATGTTCAGCCCAGGGAGATAGGGGATAATGTACTAAATCAAAATGGTGAATGCCTGATTGACTGCTTGTCAGCTTCCAGTTTGTGAATAGTATGTGACGAGGTGGAAAACTGATGACACGTATGTAAGTGGACAAAGAAAGTCGTTTGAAGACTATGTACTCACTTCATATGAACATATTCAAAGTCATTCTCTCCCCACAGAGGCAGATCAAGTCAAGTTGATTTAGCCTCTGTTATAGTACGCCGACTTTGTGGGATAGAATGGGAGATGCCTGTTTGGAGGCAATCAAAGTTAGTTGTGCAATCAGCGACGCTGTTCTTAAATCATCGTTTTGGCTACTCCATCAAGGCAAAGGCATTGTGATATGAACCACCCTTTCCATGCGAGAAGCGTTTTCATTTGATAAAGAAATTCAAAAGTATTGTGATGAAAGTTTTTTCCGCCAGGGGAAACTGCCGGAATCCACGGATTCGGCGTAATAGAACAGAGGCTAAATCAACTTGACTTGATCTGCCTCTGTGGGGAGAGAATGAATATTGGTATAAAACATTGTTTAGAAGAAAAGGTCGCTAACCCCCTTCTCATTTAAGGAAACATTAGGTCGTATGGGAGATGCCTGATTGGAGGCAATCAAAGTTAGTTGTGCAATCAGTGCGCTGATGGCTACTGAATTAAGGCAAAAGCATCGTAATATGAACCACCCTTTCCATACGAGAAGCGTTTTCATTTGATAAAGAAATTCAAATGGATTTCGATGCGTGTTTTTTTCCGCAAGGGGAAACTGCCGGAACCAACGGAGTTTGGCGTAATATAACAGAGGCTAAATCAACATGACTTGATCTGCCTCTGTGGGGAGAGAATGATTCAAAGTGAACATATTCAAAATGTTAATGACTTCACTGTACACAAAATAAGTGAACTCGAGTTGACCAGTAGTCTCGTCCCGTCCAACGTCTCAGCAGACCATTCCGTTTTGTTTTCCGACTTTGCCCTAGACATACGAACGGACAACAGCACTTGGAAGCCAGCTATGCATATCAATACCTTAGAAACGACCTAAAGAATACTCAATCAGATTTCTTTGTGGACAATAAACAGCTACAACTAATGCAGGATTCGATAGATGAAACCATGCCTCAGTGAGATTTCATTTTCTTGACGGGTCTGGTGACATCAAGCACAGAGATTTTGTTCATTTGTTTCTAGCCTCAGTGAGATTTGGATACAAATTACAATTCTTTGATTGAAGCTGAGGAAACGCGATGAAAGCGAAAGAAAATACAGAATACAAACAATAAGATTTACAAGCCTGCCTCATTGAAAGGGATGGATAAAAGTCAGAAAACTTTTCAACCAACAAAACTTGATTGATTTTTGTCAAGCAGGACATATTTTGACAACCTTCATAAGAGGCACGAAATAGCTTTTCAATAAGAAAAGTGAGTGATGCAACCCAAACATATTTGGACTACATGTAGATATAAAAAATGAAAGAATATTCTCCCAAAAATAAAATCATAGACGAGCATGTCAATGTTACTTCAGATCATACCACTGTCAGGGAACGATGGAAAAAATACTTTAAAGAATTAAATCAACAAAGAACTCGATCAATTCATTGCTGGAAACTAACCTTCACACCAAAAGCACATCTATGAACCTATCACAGTGGTGTAGTGGTTAGCATGCTGGCCTCTCACGCATGAGACCCGGGTTCGAATCCCGGTGGAGACACCAAAAAATTGTGACTTGGGTCTCATCCTGTGTTGTGTCCCTGGGCAAGACACTTCATCCACATTGCACTCAGTCAACCCAGCTGTTAAAATTGGTACCTGAAAATTGGATGTACTGACCTACGTGGTCGTGATTAGCGCTAAGTAGCAGCTGTGAAAGTACACTCCTTCGGGGTAATAATGTAGCGCTTTGAGCATGTCTTAGGACGTGGAAAAGGCACAATATAAGTATGCACATTATTATTATTATTATTCATCAATGATTTATTATTAAGAAAGAATTAAATGAACCTATCCATGTGCTTGAGGTCATTAGAGCCGTCAAGGAAATGAAATCAAACAAGGCACAAGGAATTAATCAACAGTTGCACGTTTTTAGAGGGAATTTAAGGTGATGTCAGGAACATGAAAATAAATGGTTCCAGTCTAAAGACAATGTATTTAAACTAAATGAAGCAGTAATAAATCAAATATATGGTGTAAAGTTAAGCCATGCGAGTCCTTTTTCTTACACAAAATGAATTAAAGGTGTTCACACAAAAATGGCTTCCAATTGATTTTATGTGAATCTTTTGAAATTTTTTCTCTGACTATGGATTCTTGGTTTGTGTATGAGATTTTTGACACCATAAAATTAATACATTTTGCATTAACTTACAATTATCAGTAAAAAGTTAAAAATGTGAAATTTTATAAAATACGTTCTACTGTCCCTTTAAGGAATATTAACTGTAGCAATATCTTACATGTGCATTGATTGTTCAATATCATGTTTTTGTCAGGCCTAGTTCCGAAGATATGACAAAAGGAACAATTACACCTAGAGCAAAGTAAGGTGATCAAAGAATCTGATCCAACTAAAGAGGAATTAACCTTCTCGCACTTCAAAAAAAATGAAAAAAATGACATAAAGCTGACCAGAGTCACGGTTTGTGTAATTTATGTAAATAAGCTGTCGTGAATCTGTCGACGAATAAATGTATATATAACTGTCCATGCCTTTGTCAGTTATTCTTATTGTAAAACCATGAAAATTGTATGTATGCGTAATCAATGGAACCAATAAAAAAATAATAAAAAATTTTAGAAAACTTTAAAAAAAAGAAAAAAAAAGACGACGAATAAATCTATCATTAATCACACTATCCAAATCGGCATAGAATGGATTATGTCAAAAACTATTATTATATCCAAAACTTTTAAATACTCGATTAAGCAAGTGGTTAGAACAGGAAAAAGATGGCAATATTGTGACTCGAACGGAGGAGAGTTTTTCGTTGTTTGTGTTTCATTAGAATTGAAACATACATTGATTTGCATCGGTATCGCTCCATATTTCCCTATTTTATTGGGATTCAGGAGATTTTATTGCGATACGTATTACAATATATTGAAGCTTTTTAAATCTAATATTGTAAAGCTCTCTTGACTTAACAACAGTGATAAGAACCGTCTTTATTGGCTGAGCCTTGCTCACTTTTAAAGAAAGGGGATTTTCAAAAACTAGTTATGATCTTAAAAGCATAATTTTTTTTTTTAGTTCACACTCCCTTTAAAAACAAGGTTTTATTTGGTTGTGCTTATTACTGCAATTTTTTTTTAAATTTAAAACGTCCGACATATTGGATATTTTCTCAAGTGTGTACCTATATGTATCATAATATTCATGTATTGCAATATATCGAAATACCGATAATACCGTGCATCCTTATCAATTTAATGTAATTGCTGCAAGAAAATCGGGTTTCCAAAATCATGGTATGTGTAAAGGGGTAAATAATTGACTTTTAATGACAATTTTGTCATGCATCTGATGTTTTGGTTTGTGGAATGACGACTCAACTACCTATCTTTTAAGTACACTATACAAGAATAATAAAGGAATATGTCAAAACCTTTAAACATATTTGTTACTTGTGAAAGCATACGTGTAAGTGCTGAATTTTGTGTAAATATAAAATGACCTATGCAAATTTCAGTTAATTAAAGTTTTCGGCTGTCTGAAAGAGAAGCGGAGTATGTTGTTTATCTAGTAAATAAGAGTATTCATGTTGGGTTGCAGGGCCCATCTTTCTAATTTGTGTTCAATATAAATAACGGATTAGAACACATTTAACATATATGATTTTATAAGCAATCTCACGAAATGCTGTCTGATGAAAGAATACAATTTTCTGTCTTAATTTTCTTTTTGCCCGAAACAAATTGTGATATCTAAAATTATTCTTAAACATTATGTTTGGATACAGTATTGACAAGGTAGGCAACGCTAGATCCGCAATACTGATTCTCTTTTATTAATAAAACTCAATAAAACAGATAGAGGCCACCTTATAATGTTATTGATAAAGTAAAGAATAAAACCTATGGAGACTGATCATTAAAAATTGGTCCATAACTATAGATGTTTTACTGTAAACCTTTTTGCAGTTACATATATTCAAATATTCTTCAATGATTTACCAATAAACAAGTTATCATAAATGGCATAAAGAAAGTTCTTGGTAATGTCACATTTAGTTGACATTTTATGTATGTCTTCATTCCCCATTCAATACTTTGTGCTATACATTATATAGTTGTATTGAAACTGTGCTTCTCTTTTGGGGTAAATGTTCATTGTAAATAAATTAACATTCAAAATTCAAATGGATCTTTAAACTATTGTTAGTTTCTCCTCCGATGATCTGTGTGTTTAAATGGCCTCAATACGATATCTAAATGACTGACAAAACCATACTGTTTATGTTTTGTTAGTATAATTTATACATTTGTCTTAAACTTATACAAATGAGGAAATAACTTCTTTTCATAAAATCTTTTAATTATTGTCAAAGTCATAAAATTCAAAATATGATCCAGATAAACAAAATTCGAAAGATTCTTATAATGGTTCTTGGTGTATCAGATTTCACTTTCAATACTAATCTTCAGTCAGATATACTTTTTGAAATGAAATGGGAAAAGCCTATAGCTCATGAGACCTAAGGACTACATGGACCTATTGCATGACCAATTGGACCGTGTCTCGCGTTGTCAAGCGTGAAATCTTTTCACATTATCTTAAAGCACTGGGGTTCCAACAACGCTGAAATATTGCAAATTTCAAAAATATGATTTTGGCCCCCATCCCCTGATACCGCAAAAGCTTCATAATGTCTAAACTAAGTACAAATGATAAGATCCCTTCTCTTTTATGAATGTTGAAATTCTTCTGTTACCGAGTAATTGACGTCGAATTGTCTTCTGAATGTGAGGTAGGGCCTTCTGAATGTGAGGTAGGGATGCTTACTATCGTGTCCGGGTTAATTATGAATTCATTGTCTTTTTTTGTCTAATATACCCGTCTACCGAAAATCAAAAGATGAATAAGGTTCAAACTGTGCAATGGACGATGTGGAAAAATACCAACTTCCTGTCCATACAAAAACTATTAAAGATTCTGTATCATACTTGCAATATTTTAAAAAGTATTTTTAATGTATTCGTTGTATTTTTAGAAAAATTTAGCGACCCACCTAGGGAAATTCGGACCAAAATTCATTAAATATGAGATAATTTACCAAAATTACGGAAACGGCAGCCAAGATAAAGGCGAATCACGTGTGGCCATCTCACAACTTCCGGTCTCTAAATATACGCTTGAAAACTAGATTTTCTTTTCTTTTTCTCCGAATAAGGTATTCATTGCTGCTAAAGTTAATACCCATCGAACGCAAATACGCTAGTTCTGACACGGTGAAAATCCAACACGCGTAATGATTACGTCACCGAAAGCGGGTTCGTTAAATGCTATGCCCCCTCCTACAAGGGCGTCGAAATAAGTATCTTATTGTTGATTAAACAATCCAAATATGAAATCAAAATTTCGACGAAAGATTTTTCTACAAAATGATGTATTTCTTTTCTCAATAGCTAAATTTCATCCTGAACCGAATGCAAGTATGAAATTTTTGCCGTTGAAGGTATTTTGTTCAAGATGCGTTTCCTTTCACTGGTTCTTTTCCTTTTAATATTGCTTAATAGCCTTTTTGA
The DNA here is from genome assembly GCA_916613615.1 of Steromphala cineraria. Lineage (NCBI taxonomy): Eukaryota > Metazoa > Mollusca > Gastropoda > Trochida > Trochidae > Steromphala > Steromphala cineraria. The sequence continues at coordinate 21,975,703 of OU744735.1, read as the reverse complement.
ACTGACAAGTGTAGTGAAGAGGTTTCATATGTCTCAAATATGATACTTTTGTGTCAATACGTACTCTAAATTGACACCTCTGATAATAATATATCAAAAATGACCTAAAAAAAGGAAAGTGTATTTTTCTTTAGGTTTCAACATGATTGTATGTTCGGTATCAATAAGTGAATACAATTTATTTTATTTGAAACGTAATCTCAAAAGGTTTAAATATAAGAATACTCCAAAAATGTTTAAAAAATGTTATATTTCTGTCGTTGTTTAAATTGTTTTTTTTTAATTATTTTACAAATTACCCTCCTAGAGAAACGTAACGGAAACTGAATCAATAATTCCAACAGAGTTTTACCGGCTGGCAATGATACTTTTCGTAATACAATAACAAAAAAGAAAAACAGCATTAAGAAGAAACAAAATATGTTGACTCAATGCTTTTGAAACATAAAGCTTCTTCATTTGAAACTTAACTTATGTATGATCATTTATTTTTTTGCAACGAATACATGGATTAGAGGGCTTATAATTGTTTTGAAATTGTTGTAACTTAAAACTTTATTACAACATAGTTTATTTTGACAGAAATGCGTTTACACGGCACATATTCTCCAACCAAGCCAGCGAGATGGGGTCTCCTGTTATTCTGTTTCTTGTATCGGTACCTGTTATGCTAACAAGTGCTCTAAACATCAACAATATAATGATGGTAGGTCCAAAAATGTGCGAGAATCTCTGTAAAGAAAGGGTCGGGTGTTCCAGCTTTCTATACAGCACCAAGCTACTTTCCTGCAAATTACAGCTCAAGGAAACCACTCGACTTGATGACAGCTTCAAGAATATCACATTGAAAACGGTAATGTATCATGAAGCCATGTCACTGTTGTATCCACAAGTTATCTATGAAGCACTCTGTGAACTCTAGCCAAGTTCTTGTATATCTCACAGCAAATTGTTTTATCGTAATATTTAATAAACTTATGATGTGATAATAAAAAGAGCATAATGGAAGTTATACCATTCAGACGCGGGGTGATGGTGATATATCAACCTCTAGCTTGGTGTTATGCGACGAGCCGAAGGCAATCGGACATTCCAGCCACATATTCCTATCAAAGGGATTGTTGGGTATGAGACAACTATTTGCAACTAGTTTAATTAACTAATGGAGCAATGCGTTTTTTCTGTTTCACCTGCAATCTGAGTAAAAATAAAATAATTTCAATCAAAAAAAATTAGTATCATAATTCTATTGTTCTTTGATGTCTTTATATATCTAAATATCCTTCTTAGTATTGTCTTTCGTATGCAGGATCTACAATACGATAATATATTCCTTTTCAAATAACTATTTTCCAACAATAACATTGAACACTTAATAGGTTAGCAATTACCCATTTACAATTGCAAATTAATATGTTTTATCGTTGAGATTGGGCCTAAGCGACAAAGTTGCATTTTTGTCGATATCAGGTTAATTCGAGAAGATTTGCAAAAATCTGGCAGAATAGGGACTAGCGTTATACTTCTGAAATTGAAAGTTGCATTATCTTGTAAGATTATGTCTGCCACTGACGATAATGTTTGAATGATTCACAGGGACCCTTTGCTGTTTTGAATTGACATAATCGTGAACAATTTTTTTCCGGCATAAACAGCCTGTACAACACATATTTACCCTTTACTTTCGGTCTCGTAGCTATGATTTCCTTTGTTCTAAGTGTAGGTGTATTGACCGACACACCTCTAATTGTCTAATATACATAACTTTTATTTTACATTCACACTTAGTCAGCTGAAAATATCTGCAACTAAGGCAACTAAACGGATTTTTTAAAAATCCGTATTTTAAATTTTAGAGAATTATAAACAACGATTATGGGATTCGAACCCGGGGCCTTTATGTTGCAGAGTTAGTCACTGCCAACTGTACTACTGTACAGAGGCTTGACACAAGCAGAGGTTCTTTCTGTTGTGTTATGTCTATAGCGTTATGTTTTCCTATACAAAAAACTATGTATAGGCACTAGTACCAAGTTTTAAAGTTATTAAGTTAGTTTATGGTTTTGAAAAGACATAAACTAGAAAAGTATTGTAGATATTCCATTAATCTAGTTAAGACAAGTAAACATAGAAACGGTAAAGACAAGTTTTCGTCAAACACAATTCAAACATAATGAGTGGGTAATAAGTCAAATATACCCACACTTCCCTCGGTGCATCACTCAATACACCTACCGTTTGAATCGTGCTTCTCCTCGACTCTGCTACGCTACACCCCGGAGACCCACTTTTCAAACAGGAAGTGTATTGAGCGATGCACTTCGGGAATTGTGCATTTAACAATGCTCTGAATGAAGGTTGTTCTTAATTTCGACTTGCATTACAATAGACTTATAGTCCCAACACTCATTTTGTCATGTTAAGTAGAAAATATAACATTTCGCGTTTATTTTGGTGTTCACTATATATATTGACAACCAAAAACTCTACCGCACACGATATTTCATTTATATAAATAATACATAGATAGTAAATATCCCTCAGTACTACTTTTAAACGATGTCAGCAACATACAAATTTAAAATCCTTAAAACAAAATATGGAACATTGCACAGTCTCAAGCTATTGGCAATGTTCGACAAAATCTTAAATTTCTTCAAGACATATATTTGTTATCCAAAGTGACTTTCTGAGTGTGTTGGCATTTCTTTTTGTTCCCCGCCGCATGAAGCGCGAATCAGGGAATATAGTATTCAGCTCCGTACGTCCGTCCTTACGTACGTCCGTCCAGCTTCAAACCCTTGCACCTAGAGCCTTCCAACTTTTTAGTGACCTTGACCAATTTGCAAGGTCACGACAGGAGTTTGACCAATACAAACTTTTTTAGCGCAATATCAACAAAAATCTTTGATTCCGTTTTCATTGTCATCGTTTATTGAATATGCAGACACCAGTTGGTTTTGGTAACCTTGACATCGTTTTAAGGGTAACTATGAGACACCAACCGCGGCAGGGAACATGGTCACGTCAGTGACAACTACTTATCTGAACTGAACTTCTGAAACTATAGTAACTACTAGCTTATTGAAACGTGTTGTATGCAACACTTATCATGTGTTGTGGTGCGTTAGGGTTTTCAACTTCTTTCTATAATTATATGAGTTCTTACCAATAACTGAACTAATACAGCCTAGACAGTAAACTACTGCCAACACTGTGCTGGTTTCATTTTACATCGGAAGTCAATTGTACATTAAAGTGACACATGCGTTTTGTATTCTATTTATAGGTCAAGTGAGTCAATATGTTCTTATACATAAAGTACTTGCTAGTTCCAGCATGAAAATGCGTGATCTTGTTTGAATAATTCGAACTGATATCCGAAAACAAAATAATCTAAACAAAATCTTCTTTTACAGGAGACAAGCGCTGATGTGGGAGCTCTCAAATCGAAATGCCCTCGTTTTTCGAAGTGGTTTTGCAGCCATAGCAAGATTTGGCAGTGTAGAAGCTATACAAGAATCCGTAAGTGGGCAATATATATATTCAACGTTATTGTACATTGTTAAAATGTTATGCATGTCTACCTATATATTTGCCATGTTGTGAGAACTCCACACTGTTGAAAAGACTTGTTATCAAGTCGAAATGCGACGCATCCAGTCATCAGTAAAATGATACCTACAGCAAGTGTCGTCTGAAGTATTTTATTCATCATATATATATATATATATATATATATATATATATATATATATATATATATATATATATATAAGAAAGAGTAAACAACAGATGGTTCGGACTGGATCAATCTTCTTTAATACGATGAATTCATTTCGACCATTATGTGGGTCGTGTCAAGTATGATTACAAATGGAAGGTAACATATACTTATACAGGAACAAAACAATAAATCAATTCATATAATAAACACATAGTTGTGTGCTCAGATTGACAATTAAGAAATCAGTCATGTGTTGTCAATCACGTAATGATTGCCCCAAGCACTAATTGCCGGGTGCAGTTTGAATACAATAGAGTCAGTCAGCAATGACGAATCCGTGTTGTCTTATCAATCACTTGATGGTCAGAGAGGTGTAATTAAACAAGCATGCTAATATATCACAATGGTAATCACTTCCTCATGTGAGCTAACTGTTCGTGTGCCACTGTTTAGTGTTGGAGAATATTTTTTGATAAAAAATGTTTCTTTTGTTTCAAGATTCATAGTTTTATTTTCTGATTTTGCATAAACCTTGTAGAAAGGGAACATATTAAAGTTACCATTGCTACATTGTGTTATGTGTTTGCTTATCTTGAGGTGGCGGAGATTAGGGTCATTAATTTGTTGTTTGTGTATCCGTACTCGCGCTTGTAAATTACTTGTTTGTCCTATGTAGGTAAGATTGCATGTAGGGCAACGGATTGCATATATTACATCCTTAGATTTGCAATTTGCAACAAGACCCACATAATGGTCGAAATGAATTCATCGTATTAAAGAAAACTGATCCAGTCTGAACCATCTGATGTTCACTCTTTCTTATATACAACCTTTCTTCACGTGAGAAACCAACTCTCCTTATTCAAAATATATATATATAGATAAAAATTGGAAAAGTTTACTGGTATACAGTTTTACATAATCAAAAGATAAAAAAATGACACGAAGCCAATCAAAACTCAAACATCTTTCAATGGTATCATCAGGGAGTCTGACAAAATACAGTTATGACGTTATGATGTCAAAATGATTTTGACATAACAATGGTATGACGTCACAATCCGCCAACGGTAAGATGGACACAATAAGAATTTGATAGAATAAAAGATGTTTCTATTAAGCATTAAGTTGTGGTTTTAACATTTTAATGAAATAACCTTTATGTCCATAACTATTTCATTAAAATAAATGAAATATCGTTTGCGGTAGAGTTTTTGATTGTCAATATATATATATATATATATATAAAGAGAGTTGATTTCTCACGTGAAGAAAGGTTGTATATGGGTAAAGAGTAAACATCAGATGGTTCAGACTGGATCAGTTTTCTTTAATACGATGAATTCATTTCGACCATTATGTGGGTCTTGTCAAGTATGATTACAAATGGAAGGTTGCACATATTTATATAAGAACAAAACAATAAATTTATATAATGAACACATTGTAATTAGATTGACAGTTCAAAAATCATTCATGCGTTGTCAATCACATAATGATTGCCCCAAGCAATCATTGAACCATCCGATGTTTACCATTTCTTATATATGTATAAATATATCATCATGATGTATCTGAAGTCTTTGTCAAAGAACACAGCCTACTGTACCAGTAACTTTGATTATAAACAATGGAATTAGCACTTCTAACTATGAAAACGCTCTACATGCAACAGCGGTAGTTAAGAAATGTTCGGATCATGTTATAATGTAAAATAACTTTATTGAACTAGATTTGATTTGTGAAAATTATTAATTCTTAAATATGATTTTATTTATTGTTCAACATAAGGAAATTGTGCTCTCTTATACAAAGTCATGACATAAACAATGCTACTAGAGATGGCTTTTATTGATTCTATTAATCGAAATGGAAAGGTATGAAAGTCTCTTCTTTGACAACCTTTATGTCCATAACTTGTAAACAGACTGTTCATGCTTCGTCTGCAGTTACAAATATTATCAAAATCATTTAAAAGATCAAATTGTCTTTTGTTTAAGGATCATCAAGGCAAGAACTGTCTGAGGAGAAAACAACTGCCAAACTTCTGGTGTATCAACCCTCCAATCCTCAAAGGAACATGCATCAAATATTTTTGAATAACTTTACTATCGAAAAAATCCCTTTGAAATATAAAGTCTTCAATCATATAGGCTACATCCCTGCTACTAGAATGTTTTTGATAATCGTATCATATGATAAGAAGTTGTTTTTGGTTGATCATTTAAATGGAAGGCCATCAAAAATTGACACATTCATTCATTGCATTACTGTGGCTGATGATAAAATCTTTTATATAAAACGTTTACATGGGCAAATTAGTTCTGCACTACATACAACAACTTTCCTCGGAACAAATATAACCCAGGTCAAATATATTCGTATGAAGTTTAAAACAATAGAGGCTGACACTAAACGATCATTTCTTTATATGTATTCCTATGGATGCATAACGAAATTATCCTATAGAGGAGATATAGTGAAGTCATTCAAAATACGCCCAGGTACAATTTGCCTTGCACCAGGCGCTGAGTTTCTGTACTATTCCGTTTCTCGTTCATCTGAAACTTTTAAATTATCAATTTCAAATGGAAAAGAGAAACTATTGGTGAAATATAAAGTACGTAGAGCAAATATTAACACAATTTCGGCTTTGGAAGACAAATTATTTTCTGTTACCAAAGATTGTCGATTACTCGTTTTCATACCAGGTTCAGATCAAAGAAGCATAAAAATCCTTGATGGCATGATGTGTCGTGGTTATCTGATACATTAGAGTTGACTAGTACTGACTATTGGTCATTCTCACCCCACAGAGGCAGATCAAGTCAAGTTGATTTAGCCTCTGTTCTATTACGCCGATCTTGTGGGATAGAATGTGAGATGCCTGATTGGAGGCAATCAAAATTAGTTGTGCAATCAGCGACGCTGTTTTTAAATCAACATTTTGGCCACTGAAACAAGGCAATGGCATTGTGATAGGAACCACCCTTTCCATGCGAGAAGCGTTTTAATTTGATGAAGAAATTCAAAAGTATTGTGATGAAAGTTTTTTCCGCCAGGGGAAACTGCCGGAATCAACGGATTCGGCGTAATAGAACAGAGGCTAAATCAACTTGACTTGATCTGCCTCTGTGGGGAGAGAATGAATATTGGTATAAAACATTGTTTAGAAGAAAAGGTCGCTAACCCCCTTCTCATTTAAGGAAACATTAGGTCGTCAATAACCTGAAGAAAAAGATATTCACACAATATAACTATGGTGTTAATTTACCAAAACTCAACTGTAAGATAGATTGACATGTACTTTTTGCATTTGTGAATTGACATTTTAATTGTATTTGTCGACACTGGCACTGCGATTTATTTTCAACTTTGTTTCTTGGTAAATTTTGTATCATAAAATCAACAGTCTTAAATGTACCTCTGAAGATATGTTTATGTATTTGTTTATCAGTACAATTGTTTTCTGTATTACACGAAAAGGTACAGCTTTATTTATGCAATTTGTTTTCTATTAAAATCAAATGTAAGAATGAAAGGTTTACCTGTTTTCATGGAGATTCCATTGTTACTAACTTCATAGGTCGAAAATGTTGAACAAAAGACTATAATATAATATGATTTCTTGTTTTGTCATATATTGGTCATTCCAGCTTGTATATATATATATATACTATTTTTTTTGTGATCGTCATATTCTCATATTCTCAAATTGTGCCAACAAACAGTATGTAAGACGGTTAAATGTTTATTGCTTTTGCTTGATTATTGAGTTGCTCAACACTTTCCTTCAGTACCTTGTCAAATCGTGACAATTTTGAAATAGTGAAATGTAATTATTAAATATTGATTTCCTAAGTCCTTTTATTGAGTCCTAATTTAGCAGTTAAAAAGTTACGATTATTCCTAACACAATACCATAACGTATGTATATTTATCATACTATTCTTATGTTTTTTGGTTAACTTTAACTTTATTTTTATATCAATTTGTTATTTTTAAGTCTAAAAGTCTTATCCATGTATTTGGCATTCTTGTTTCCTATGTGGTCATTTGTAATGGCTTAAAAGTTTATGGTAATAAAGCATTAATAATGAAATCATTAGTGTTTGAAAATATATTTTAGAGCTAGAAATTGATGTATGCATGACTGTTATACAGCTGCTTAACAACAGTTTGGTACACTGTTAGTGTTTATTAATCATCTTTTTAGGAAATTTTGAATTGGTCAACATTTCTAAGGAAACTACATTACAGTCAAACGATTCTAATGAATTTATAAAGCAACCATGTTTGCATGACATATATAAAGGAAACAATTCTTGTATTCCCCAAGAGAGAATTAGGAATATTTTCGTCTTTCTGCAATATTTATTTCAATTGAAGAGATTTTCGGCCAAATTTGTATGTATATTATCCTTTTTGGTCAGCATTAAGATATACCTTAAGGTTTTACCAAAAATGTTTCGAAATAACTCTTTGATGAGATAATTAAGACATTTTAGTATTTGCATCTTAGCCCCAGTGTTTTATAAATCCCTGCACAAATGTGGTCTTGTAAAACTATAAGTATCATCTTACAGTCTGTGATACAAATACATTGTCTTTCAAATGGAACCATTTATTTTCATTTGCCTGACAACACCTAATATACCCCCTAAAACCATGCTACTACCCCTCTAAGTCTGTGATAAAATAAGTTGCCTCATCTAATTCAAATTCATCTATTTAAAAATTACTTTATACAATGGTGATTGAATGAGTGGAACTTAAACAAACACAACATTGCATTATCATTTACAATAAGTTTCACACTAACGAAACCTTCTTTTGTTAGGGATATGTAAGTTTCATTTTACTGCCATTTTTCAGACTCATGTGTAGAATACGATCATACAAAAATTACAAACTTTAGGCAAGATATCGCTTCTTGCTTTCCTTCTACGTTAATGATCTCGTCAAGTTTCTAATACAGATGGTCAAAGGTGTTTTGTATTGTTATTCTGAATATGTTTATACTTCTATTTAGTGATGATATCATTTTCTTTTGTAGTACAGTAATCGGGCTCCAGAGATTAAATACATTGCCATATCATTTTGGCAAGTAATAATTGCGCATTAACTTGGAAAAGAAAAAAGTAATCGTTTCGAGAAAAGGAGCAAGTTGAAAAAATATATGAAAATTCCAAAATGCGCTAATCTACTGGAAATTGTACCAACGTTTAAATATTTAGGAGTGAATTTTTCTAGCTCAATATAGAGGTTTACTAACTAAAAGGTGTTATCTATACAGACTTGGAGGGTTGTCTTAATGCTGAAACAACGATCCCAATTTTGACAATTTACCTATAAATGTTGTTTTTGCCATAAACTTCTTAAACCATATTTCTGAATTCAGGGTTTTCAAATCAATCCCAGATTTTTATGAATATTCATGATAGACTTTGTGAAATGATACTCTATTTGAGGAGAAATGATCCTAATATTGTGCCGAAATGGTAAATTTGGCAGATTTTCACTTAACGTAAAGCAATATATCAACATTACTGAGATAAGATATCAACATAACTGAGATTACTGTCCAATCATGATCATTATTCTCTGCCATGTTTACCAATTTCAGTAAAATCTTGCTGAAAGCGGAATTGATCGCTGGGCCTCAAAAATTCAATCCTAATTTTTTAATTGGCTTTTAAAATGTTTGGAATTTACAAAGTGTAGTAGAGCGTAGGAAATTCGTTGCGATGTTTATACAAAAGGTAATTTGATATTGACAATCAGTCTAATCAGAGAATAATGCTAAATTGTCAAGCTTATCATTTTATAGAAGAATTAAGTTTAACATAGTCTTTGAAAAATAATTATGTATAGATATTCAGGTTTATAGTATTTCGCTGTCACAGTTTCTTTGCTCTGGTCATAAGCTCAATATACCTAAAGGTAGAAAGGGTCATATTCCTAGTAAAGAGAGATTAAATCTTTGTATATGACTCCTGTAATCGAAGACGAGCTTCAATTTCTATTCATTTTCTATTTTGTTAACTTTTGATTCACAATCTCAATGAAACTACAAACCATAAAGTAATGATGATACACACGTTTAAAGCTTTAGTATGACAAAGTTGGAGCTGTTTCGGAATCAAATGTTTCCATATGCATTTTTTCTCTTGTTAAATTCATACTTAATTGACACTCGACCACTCTTATACAACTGAAACATATGAATTGAAATAAATACCAGATACAAAGATATGTTCAAGCAATTTCATAAATTCACAGAAATAGAATTGGTGTAATTTCTTAACAACATTCCAATTCCAACAACTTTGTGTTGTTGGGTGTAGTGAAAGTGTTTTTGGAAGTGATTAAAAACTTTGGGAAAATATTATATACAGCTACGTACCTTAAATTTGTACACTTACCTTCGTATTCTAGTGTAAATATCATTTAATTGGTAAAGTATTTGATGCATCATAGCATTGCGAAAACGAAACCGATAATGTTGAAATTTCACTGCAAAAGTTAAGATTCAGTTTCCGAAAACATATAAACAGATAACTGATAACATATAACAGATAATCGTGACAAAATTGGCAGATCGTTAAAGTCGAATACACTGTTTTCTATTTTTCTCTACAAAATCCTTCATAAGTGATCAACAGCTTTAGAGTTTATTCATATTTGTTCCATTTCACTAAGGCAATGTAACTCTGCTTATTCTTTCCCTACAAAGTTTATATGGATTATTTTAGTAGAAATTTGAGAAAATCCGAAATTCACAAATATGACTCAATCCATTTAACTATGCCATATATCGACATTCACAAGTGAAGAGACGATCCCGAAATATAGTTTGGGAATGGATATTTTACTCATGAACAATTGATGATCCTTTGTAAGTGGTCTGGAGTTTTTTTATGGACGTGAAAACGAAACCAAAATTACATCATATTTGCACTAAGTTACATAGGCAATTAGCAAACTTAAAATATCTAGCTGTATGTTCAGCAGTTTTAACAACGTTTTCGAAAAAGTTAATTTCTAAGGTGTTACATGTATATCCGTTAAAGATGTCTTGGTGTTGATTTAGTCCTCAGAATTTTGTTGCAAGACAATGATTAAAACTTTGTTTGCTAAAAGTAAGACAATAACGTTAACATTAATTGATGAGATTCTATTTGACTGTCTACACTAAAAGATTCAAAATGAATGAATAACTTCTTTGAAAGGCATTTTAGAAGTTGAAAGTCAAATAAAGACAATATTTATGGATGACAACTTCTTTATTCTTTGAGTGCAACGTTTTAATACAGATTCTTGTATCGTTATCACGCATGAATTAAAGACAGAGCACATGAGGTATTAACATGGATGTCAGCCAGGTGGGAGGAGAACGTTTACACAGTTGATTGGGACTGAGTGATGAGATCATCGTATGCAGAGGTGATGAAGTAGCCTTGATCTCTGTTAATCTGAGGTCGGTACCGTTTGATCTACTTTTCGTTTGGTAAAGTCTGATTAATGTTTTGACAGTATTGTGACGTCTTCCCAGTTGATATGATGATTGGGGTTTGCTTGAAGGTGGTCACAGATGGCTGATTTATTGTGAGATTTTTTGGTGGATGTGTTATGTTTTATGTATCCCACGTTACCTGTTTTCGAGCGTCACGTCTTTTCGAGCCCCTGAAAAACGGGCCCGGGGTGCATTCTAGACGCCTGTTAATAATAACTTTTCAACGAATGTTAGAGGGAAATGTCACGAATTATCGGATTCATTCTTTATTTTGTGTAGGTCTGAATTTCAGATTTTGATACAAGAATAAATAATCAGTGGAATGAAAACATATATTTCCATAAACACCGATCACAGTCATATTTCTAAAGCGAGCACAGTTCGATACAAATATTTTGAGAACTGAGAAACTCATTTTGACTGAAGAACGTAATCTTCCAGTCAACATCATGTGATTGGCATCACGTGACAGACTATTTTTAACTTTCCAGTTGATTGACAGTTGGGGTCATCTTATAAGCGATCAGCAATTTTTTGGCCAAGTGTCGCGGCTGGTGATCAATTCATAAAATTGAAGTGACAAAATTCTAATGAAAAATGGCTCTTATTGATCCAAACATCCCCAACAGTAGTTTTACCCATTAAAATACCAAGAATAATGTGAACGACTAATTTAATTTGGCGGTTTCTATAAGGTAATTAAGTCAACAACTTGGATTTCTCGCATGCAATATTTATATCAAATAAAGCAACACTGTTAATGTATGATGTACAATTATTGCAATTTTATTTAAAGTTTATGTTTCTCCATTAAATGTTATCAAACGGGGAGTCAATCATACATTCCAATAAAATATTGTTGTGCTCTACATATCGAGTGAAATTCTATAACCTGCTGTACAGAGTTCAGGTGCGAGTTGAAATTGACAGGATATTATTTCGGATTTCTGAAGTTCTTTCTTCACAGTAAGTAAGAAAATGCAATGCAATATCATTTTAGTAAAAAGCCTAATAAGTAAACGATCTCATAAAAGCTTGAAAAAATTATTTTTACAAATTCAGGATGCTGGTACTAGTATGGGTTGTTTACGATTTATTCATTTGAAATACATAATGTATATGCATCATGTTTTCTTTGTGATATCTCCAATAACACATTTATTTGCCAAAATATGAGATTTTGACACTTTTTATAAGTTCCTGTATGTTAAACTTGATAAAATAGATTTTACTTTTGAAATCGCCCCTGGAAAGCTTCCGATGTGACGACAACGTCACAGAATCTAAGGGGCTCGAAAACAGGGGACGTCACAAAATGCGCGATAAATTTGACCTCTTCAAAATAACGAGATTTAAGGGTAATACTCAAGGCTATATTTACTTTAATTTGGTATTCAGTTAGCCATATAAATGTTACTAAAGGTATTATAAGTATTTAGGATAAATTATATGTAATTTAATGCAAGTCTTAGGAGCTCGAAAACACGGTATGCGAGGTTACCATTTTATCTTATACAGCAAATATCATATAATTTTAATTGACTTAAAGGCAGCGTAGCATTGCAAAAACGAAACGGATAATGCTGAAATTTCACGACGTAAGTTAATTTTCAGTTTGCATTAATATAATTGTATATTGCGCAGGACATTTGAGTGACCAGAGGTCAAAATACTGAAAACACTATTTTTTATTTGTATCTCTAAAATCATTCATAGGTGATCAACAACTTATGTTATTGACGTCCAAATAAAACTCAAACAACATGATAATTGCACTAAGATACAAAGCAAGTGAACAAACAAATGGTATACAGCTGTAATTAATAATGTACTGAAATTTATGATCATCTATATAGCATGGTTTGATGGACACTTCTCCTTTTACTTGAATAGTCTGTGGAAATACTTAGATTCAATCTTAAAACAATTGACGCAAGAGGTAGAGGTTATACATACTTGTATTGAAATAATTATCAAATCAAATATCAAAATGCGTCCTAACTTCATTTAAATATTTTCAGTAAGCATCATGTCGTGTGTAATTGATAATTTAAAATTTAAGAAAGATACTGAATTTTAAGAAATGCATCTTTTATTCGTTAAAGCCATTAGAATGCTGGCAGACAACAATTATTTTCCTTTCAATTAATGAATTATTTGTATTGAGTCGTTGTCTAAATATGTATACTATGTAGTAAATGTTGAAATGGAACATGTTACTTTGTTCATGAATTCCTAAGTTGTTCTGTTAAGTTAAATGTCTTCAACAAAACGATTTAACGACTTACAAAACCATTTTGTTTCATCTTTTATCAGTTTCAAAAATGATTGGCGATAACTAATAAAAAAATGAGAAGATAAAAATTCCTCAAACCTTTAAACTATCCTGAAATATGACATTACATTATCTGCAGATTTTTAAAGAATAAGAAGAATCGGCTACAATATTTTTAACAATAACATTGTGTGTCCATCTATATGTTTATGCCTTTAAACCAAGAATCAGCCTTATGTATGTGTGGTATCCTAAGACACACATCCCATAAACATGAATATGTTTTTGCAATCATATTTTCATTACCTAAACACAGTTTCTATTCTAGTGTTTAATCTATTGGCAGTCACGAACAGAGATGCTTTATCTTGTATTGACAACTTGTGAATATTCCACAAACTATAATAACAACACTGTCAAATATAAGCAGCAAAATCATTGAGGCGTAGCATTTTAAAGGCAGTAAGAATGGTTTTGATATATTTTAAAGCTCAACAGTTATACATTTAAAAGGCAAGTTTAATGTCAGCGTTTTTTTAATATTTAACAAATTTTATTTCAAGCGCTATCATTACATTTTGAATAAGAGTTTGTTCACAAAAAACGTTTTAAACTTTTGTCCTCTGTCAAGTGTTATGATGTTGAAACGACAAACTTTGTAATTGAGTTCAAAGTTGAATTGTTATGTTTGACATATTGCCTCAAAATCATATCTTTGACATAAAATTACTTTAAGATATTTGAAACCTACTCTGGAACATAACAACTCTTCATCCGAAACTAAATTAGTTGAAGCTTTAAAAGCTTTAAATCATTAATCATGGTTTGCCAACTATAATCAATAACCAGGCTCAATTTGTTGAAACCTTTAAACAACTACGTCAGCAATTTTGACTGAAGTGGAATTTGGTGATCAGACCTCACAGCCTACGAACAATGAATTCCCTCTTTGTTCTGTTTCTTGTATTGGTTTATTATTTTCTGACAAGTGCGCTGAACTTCAATAACATCTTGATCGTTGGTCCAAAAATCTGCGAGCATTTAATATTGGGTTGTTCCAACTTCATATACAGCCCCAAGCATCCTTCCTGTAAATTGATGTCAAAGCAAACCCCTGGGATAGATGACAGTGTGAAGAATATCCCATTGATAAAGGTAATGTTAGTGATGAAATTAACTATGTTGAAATATCTATGTTTTAAGAGGGTAGGATCTTCCACCCCAGCATTTTTGTAAAGCCAATAACTGATGCCTACAAACAAGAATGTAATCGCTGGAAAAAATCAAACCCTAAGAGTGACCCATTGTCACACATGTAATTGGATTAAATCATGTATGCGGTTAAATAAGTAATAACTGACACAATTTTATCTAAAGGAGACAAGCAAAGATGTGGAGAAAGAAGGCAATTCAAATTGCAGTCACTTTTCTGAGAGGTTTTACATACATAGCAGGATGTTGCAGTGTAGAATCTTTCCAGGATACCGTGAGTAACTTATCTTATATATCATGTTATGTGTTATCCAAATGGGACATTTGAAAATAGAGACTTTTTTGAACAAATCATATCAACTTTTGTTTGCAGCTATGGAATGTACTCAACTCAAGTCTTCCCACGTCACTTCTGTGGCAATTATGTAATATTGCATTTATCTTAAAGCCACCTGATGTTTTATAATCGCAGGATGGACACTTTCAAATATTATGGTTTATCTCCAACAGACCTCTTGACTTTACTAACCTAATGTGATTGTCTACAATGTAACTACATGTAGTTATTAATGCCATACACGCTTTTCACTTATTCAACATATCCCTGGTTTGGGCTAAGAAAGATATTAACTCCAACGTTAACAACCTATTTTTTATTTAATATTAGAGATAACATTTTATTTGTTAAAGTCAGAGCAGTCTGAGGAGAGACTGAATGCCAAACTTCTAGTGTATCAGCCTTTTAACCCTCCTTGAAATAACTCCATTGACCTAGATTTGATTTGTGAAAATTATTGATTCACGTCTTACATGTATATATAATCGTATTCAATTGTTCATTAGGAAATTGCGCTCTCTTATACAAAGTCATGACATAGAATTTGCAACAAGACATGGATTTATCGATTCTACTTATTTAGGAAAGGTTTAAAAGTCTTTTCTGTGACAACCTTTATGTCAATAACTTGTAGACAGACTGTTCATGCTTTGTCTGCAGTTACAAATATTATCAAATAGTCTAAAAGATCAAATTGTGTTTTGTTTAAGGATCATCAAGGCAAGAACTGTCTGAGGAGAAAACAACTGCCAAACTTCTGGTGTATCAACCTTCAAATACTCAAAAGAACATATATCAAATATTTTTGAATAACTTTACTATCGAAAAACTTCCTTTGAAAAATAAATACTTCCATAATTTAGTCTACATCCCTGCTACTAGAATGTTTTTGATAGTCATATCATATGATAAGAAGTTGTTTTTGGTTGACCATTTAAATGGAAGGCCATCAAAAATTGACACATTCATTCATTGCATTACTGTGGCTGATGATAAAATATTTTATATAAAACGTTTACATGGGCAAATTAGTTCTTCACTACATACAACAACTTTACTGGGAACAAATATGACCCATATCAAATATATTCGTATGAAGTTTAAAACAATAGAGGCGGACACTAAACGATCATTTCTTTATATGTATTCCTATGGATGCATAACGAAATTATCCTATAGAGGGGATATAGTGAAGTCATTCAAAATACGCCCAGGTACAATTTGCCTTGCACCAGGCGCTGAGTTTTTGTACTATTCCGTTTCTGGTTCATTGGACACTTTTAAATTATCAATTTCAAATGGAAAAAAGAAACTATTGGTGAAATATAAAGTACGTAGAGCAAATATTAACACAATTTCGGCTTTGGGAGACAAATTATATTCTGTTACCAAAGATTGTCAATTACTCGTTTTCATACCTGGTTCAGATCAAAGAAACATAAATATACTTGATGGCATGATGTGTCGTGGTTATCTGATACATTAGAGTTGACTAGTACTGAATATTGGTCATTCTCACCCCACAGAGGCAGATCAAGTCAAGTTGATTTAGCCTCTGTTCTATTACGCCGATCTTGTGGGATAGAATGTGAGATGCCTGATTGGAGGCAATCAAAATTAGTTGTGCAATCAGCGACGCTGTTTTTAAATCAACATTTTGGATACTGAAACAAGGCAAAGGCATTGTGATATGAACCACTCTTTCCATGCGAGAAGCCTTGTCATTTGATAAAGAAATTCAAAAGTATTGTGATGAAAGTATTTTCCGCCAGGGGAAACTGCCGGAATCAACGGATTCGGCGTAATAGAACAGAGGCTAAATCAACTTGACTTGATCTGCCTCTGTGGGGAGAGAATGAATATTGGTATAATACAGTGTTTAGAAGAAAAGGTCGCTAACCCCCTTCTCATTTAAGGAAACATTAGGACGTTCCAATAACCTGAAGAAAAAAATATTCACACAATATAACTATGGTGTTAATTTACCAAAAATCAACTGTAAGATAGAATGACATGTACTTTTTGCATTTGTGAATTGACATTTTAATTGTATTTGTCGACACTTGCACTGCGATTTATTTTCAACTTTGTTTCTTGGTAAATGTTGTATCATAAAATCAACAGTTTTAAATGTACCTCTGAAGATATGTTTATGTATTTGTTTATCAGTACAATTGTTTTCTGCATTACACGAAAAGGTACAGCTTTATTTATGCAATTTGTTTTCTATTAAAAACAGATGTAACAATGAAAGGTTTACTTACCTGTTTTCAGGCAGATTCCATTTTTACTAACTTCATAGTTCGAAAATGTTGAAGGAAAGACATGCAATTAATATGTGAGAATGTTCCTGAACAGTTTCAAGTTTGTGAATATAATTTCTTGTTTTGTCATATATTGGTCATTCCAGCTTGTATATATATATATTATTATTTTTGTGATCGTCATATTCTCATATTGTGCCAACAAACAGTATGTAAGACGGTTAAATGTTTATTGCTTTTGCTTATTGAGTTGTTCAACACTTTTCTTCAGTACCTTCTCAAATCGTGACAATTTTGAAATAGTGAAATGTAATAATTAAATATTGATTTCCTAAGTCCTTTTATTGAGTCCTAATTTAGCAGTTAAAAAGTTACGATTATTCCTAACACAATACCATAACGTATGTATATTTATCATACTATTCTTATGTTTTTTGGTCAACTTTAATTTATTTCTATCTTTATTTTTATTTTAAGTCTAAAAGTCTGATCCATTTATTTGTCATTCCCGTCGTTTGTAATGGCTTCAAAGTGTTTGGTAATAAAGCATTAATAATGAAATCATTAGTGTTTGAAAATCTGTTTTAAAGGGGCAGTAGCACGTTTTTTGGGGAGTATAAGGTGATGTCAGGAAAATGAAAATAAACGGTTCAAATTGAAAGATAATGTATTTAAACTAAATGAAGAAGTAATAATTCAAACATATAACGTAAAGTTTAGCCATGCGATTCCTTGTTCTCACACAAAATTAATTAAAGGTGTTCACAAAAAATGGCCGCCAGTGGATTTGATAGAAATCCTCATACTTTGTCCTCTGACTATGGATGATTGGCTAGTGTAATGAGATTGTTGACACTGTCAATAAAATACATTTAGCATTAACTAAATATAACCTAACTATATAACTATATAACTAACTTATATACCACATAAAAACATGCTACTGCCCCTTTAAGGTTTTAGAAAAAAATCGAAAGATCACTTTGATGACATAAATAAGAAAATTTAGTATTTGCTATATATATTATAGACCACGGTATTTTATAAATCCCTGCACAAATGTGTTCTTGTAAATCTATCGGGC